>JAXIVH010000023.1:1111905-1181196 GCA_036785325.1 Urophycis tenuis | reverse complement strand
ATGGTCCACTCTCCGTCTGACATGTAGGAAATAATTTAGTTGTCGCCGCCTTTTGCTTTTCATCACTATAAATATATAGGCCTATAACGTCACTCAAAATAACGACCTTGCTAAATGGGATTTAAAGTCGGGTAATAAGTAACCACAGGTCCTTGATCGAGGGGCTGAAACCGCTTGAACTCTGGGATTTGTTCAATACAAAAAAAGTGATGTTGCGTCTGGAGACCTCTTGTCAGAGCAGGTTGAGACAGCCAACACATTCAGTTATTTACCATCGACAGACGAACGCTCCACATAATTAGCAGCTATTTCATGTTTTGTTTATGGGTCGTGGTTGAACTGCAATTGAAGGCACCCAACGCTTCACGACACCCTTTGGCTGTCATCCTCTGGGGATTGCCGTTCATTTCCGAGGAAGGATGTAAAATAAATCCATCATAAACCTAATGTATTTCTGTTTTTGATCAGCTGAAAATACCTCTCCCTGCCATGTAGGCCTACTAGACGTTCCAGTTGACAACATGACAGTGACTTCCTTGCCTTCGGAATATCCTTGCTCCAAACTAGCGTGCGTTTTAGGCTACATTTGATAGGCTAAATACAACTCTTGAATATTGAATGGATTTTCAAAGGGGATGAAAGAGAGAAAAAAAAAAAAATGTCATGAAAGGCGCTCGCAGCCTCGACAGGTATTCACAGCTCGGACGCCCATATCCCAGCGGCTGACTGTCTCACCCTATTCATTTGACATTGTCATGAGACACGTGTCATTATAGCCCCTCATCAGAGAGGCCGCATTGGAGGACCAACACGGGCGTCACTCATAACTCTAATTATGGGCACTGTTACTCTGCTACGCTGCTCTTATTTGCCACATGGTGCGCGGTGATCAACGTGGATGTCTACACCAGCTGTAGTCCACCACTCATACCCGCGTACATGCAGTGGATCAGCAGACCCGTGATTGGTATTATGAGCCAACACCAATGGATGTCCTATGACGCCTCAGTGAAAAAGGCCTAATAGGAATGCACACCAGTGGATGTCCTATGATGCCTCAGTGAAAAGGGTCTAATAGGAATGTACACCAGTGGATGTCCTATGACGCCTCTGTGAAAAGGGTCTAATAGGAATGCACACCAGTGGATGTCCTATGATGCCTCTGTGAAAAGGGTCTAATAGGAATACACACCAGTGGATGTCCTATGACGCCTCAGTGAAAAAGCCTAATAGGAATGCACACCAGTGGATGTCCTATGATGCCTCTGTGAAAAGGGTCTAATAGGAATGCACACCAGTGGATGTCCTATGACGCCTCTGTGAAAAGGGTCTAATAGGAATGCACACCAGTGGATGTCCTATGACGCCTCTGTGAAAAGGGTCTAATATGAATGTACACCAGTGGATGTCCTATGACGCCTCAGTGAAAAGGGTCTACTAGGAATGCACACCAGTGGATGTCCTATGACGCCTCTGTGAAAAGGGTCTAATAGGAATGCACACCAGTGGATGTCCTATGACGCCTCTGTGAAAAGGGTCTAATAGGAATGCACACCAGTGGATGTCCTATGACGCCTCAGTGAAAAGGGTCTAATAGGTTGTTGTATTTATACTTACATGTTCCCTGGCTGCTATGGTGACCCAATTTCCCACAGAGGATTAATAAAGTTTTATCCTATCTCATCCTATCCTCTCCTATTTGGACTGACGTCAACATCCAACGTAAAGAACGGTACACGCGCCTCAGTCACCCTCGGTGGATCCAAACATCTTGCGTGGTGACGTCTGTCGTGAGAACCACGTGTCTCACAGTCTCCAACCATGATGACAAACAACGCCAGCTCATTACTAAACAATGACCAGGACGCCCCCCCCCCCCCCCCCGCCACCGCCATTAACATTCCCCGTGGTCCCGCACTTCGGAAACGGAGGCCGCCGTCGCGATGTGACGTCAAGATGAGGCGAACGTTGCGGCGGGTTAATGCGGTCGCCGTACCGGAGTGTCAGTCATGTTTCCCCGGGACCGACCGCCGCGCGGCCCTCCAACCAAACACACCGACGTCCAATTAGCCAGCGCCTCATCGCGCTGCGCCGCTCACCAGTTCAGAATGCAGGATTAGCTTCCTCCGCTCAGCAGCCGCCGCGGAGTTCACAATCTACTCTTCTTTGAGGAGGTGAATCCCCCGCGCAGCGACCTCAGTCTCTCTCTATCTCTCTCTGTCTGTCTCTCTCTCTCTCTCTCTCTCTCTCTCTCTCTCTCTCACTCTTTCTCTCTCTGTTTCGCTCTCATTCTCTCTCTCTCTCTCTCTCTCTGTTTCGCTCTCATTCTCTCTCTCTATCTCTCTCACTCTCTCTCTCTCTCTCTCTCTCTCTCACTCTCTCTCTGTCTCTCTCTCTCTCTTTCTCTCCCTCTCTCTCTCTCTCTCATGCAAGTTTCAGTTCATGAAGAGCAAGCGGCACCATGGTCTAGTTGCAAAGTCTGCTGCGTAAAAAACAACAACGGCGGAGACCAGAGGAAGCGTAGCAATCAAAATGGTTTTTACATCCCAGATAGAGCAACAATGTGGAAGGATGGGCAGAAATCTGCACAGGAGGCCTTTCTCAGATTACAATATGCTTTTCGCTTGACTTCCAACCGGAATAGCGGAGTTTTGCGAGTGCCACTCTGATTGGCTGGGGTACTTTGAACAACGTACAGCCGGGGCCATAGGCCATATTTGGAAATGTCTTGCTGACCGGCCAAGGCCAGACTGGTGTTCCATGGGAAACGCAAACATGAATATGAGGATGGTCACACAAGGCTATAGAGTTCTGGGAAGGAGGAGGAGGGAGGCGATATCCCCATGGTAACGACCCAGGCCATGTCTGTGTTTTAAACCCTTTCCATTTGCGAGGGCAGAGATTGACCCCGTGGCCTGCTGTGATAGCTTTTATCACATTTCCCGAAACGGCGTTGTCTCAATTTCCACTGTAGAGACCTGCGAGTAGATTTGTGTGTGTGCGTGTGTATGTGTGTGTGTGTGTGTGTATGTGCGTGTGACTGTTCTGATCACGAACTGGAAGTGTAAGTTATGGTACAAGTTCTGGCCAACACCACTGAAGTGTGTTTGGCTCTTACTTAGCTACCCCAAGTACACGTTAAGTCATTCTCTATAGAAAGGGTATTCATGTCTATGTCACAACATAGTTAGAATTGGAGGTCATGTCAGAAGACAAAACGTGTCTTTGCAAAGCCAGGAACAGCCCATGAAACCTACAGGTAGGGCTGCAGACATTGCACGGCCCCCAGATGTGCAATGTCGTCCAGATGTGCCACATCTGCGTCACACTTATCGCACCATTCCAATTTGACACTTGTTTCTTGAAATAGCCTCTGATGTCATGCCACCTTTCTTTTCTTGCCCGACATCTTCGAATCGACCAAGTGAAGTGAGCCAACAGCTTTGAATCGACAGCATACGGCCTGTATATGCTGTCGATTGCTGGGAGATGAGGTGGGAAATTAACCTTTGTGTACCACATGAGGTGCTTTTTTTTCTCGTTTGAACCTGAATATTGGTGGGGACATTTCAGTCGTCATTTGACATTGATGGGGACACGTCTTTAGGGACCCAAGCAAATCCACGCCCTTGGCCCCCCAGTACCTTTCCAGCACATTTACATTTACATTTAGGGGCATTTAGCAGACGCTTTTATCCAAAGCGACTTACAAAGAGTACATTTGTCATAAGAAGGTGAAACATTTCATTGCTGCTAATACAGTAAGAAAGTCACCAGAACAAGTTTCATGCATTTCAATTGCTAGGTTAACCATTGCAAGTGTGCAACATCTCTGACTAAGTGCCAAGTTACAAAGAGTGATTTAAGTGCCAAGACGTACAACAAATAAGAGCATGAGGGTAGGGGTTATGCTGGGTTCAGGTGAACTCTGAACAAGTGGGTCGGAGTCACTACTGCACAGAGTCACTACTGCACAGAGTCACTACTGCACAGAGTCACTACTGCACAGAGTCCCTACTGCACAGAGTCCCTACTGCACTATCCTGCCACCTTGTCGCCACAACATTATTCAGTCCATGCTTGCCTCTCCATGCGTAAGGACAAGGCGAGTCTATCCATGTCGCTGCTTTCAAACACAAGCTGTTCAGAGTGCTTTACAGAGGCTCCCATGCTACAACCGTTAAAAGGATGATAATTAATATGCAACATTCCAAACACGATAACCCAGTTATAAGATATCTTCTAACAAAGTATGCGATAAGCAGAAATAACAAATGTACCAGTGCACGCAATATTTTATTTTATAAAAAACCGGGGCGAATGTTCTCAGCCCCGATTTAGAACATAGTGGGACATTTCACATCATATGTGATACGTGTTAATTACATTCCATACTGATATTATATATCATATATCACATTCATATTCCTATTCATATTCATCCCATACTGATAGTAGACATCATATCACTATCCTGTTGTATTTTTACAATTCCACTGCATTTTTGTATTTATTTTAATTGTATTCTTTTTTATTTTTGGTTTTTTTATTTTTTTTTTTTTTTTTACTGTATTAATATGCACCCTGGCTGCTACGGTGACCCAATTTCCCTTCGGGAATGAACAAAGTCTCTCTATCCATCTATCTACATCAGATGTTCTAGAAGTTTCAGATATCGCTGGCAATGTCATTACCCGTATTGATCAAAATGTCAAGACACATCTTTTTAGTTTTTTTTTTTTCTTTTTTCGGGGGGGGCCGTGTGTCCTCGCAGGCCAGGAGGTGCTGGTGCTAGGTGTCACTGTGATAATATGCCCTCTCAAAGGCTCTTGGCATTCTCAGAGCTAACGGGAACATTAAGGTACAGCGATGTGTCAGCTCCATCTCACACCAACGTCTCACCGGGACCGTCCGTGTCCAGGCCAATCCAAACTTTTGCCGTGACGTTCCCCGCCGAGATGTTATTTGTTGGGCGCTCAGACGAAAACAAAGAAGAAGGAAACTAAAAATATCTGGGCCGTGATACGGTATGACTTTAAGCAGCAGTGCGTGTCCGGCCACGGCAGACAGAAGCCGTCTCTGTGACGAAGCCGTGGTTGGCGCCATGCCCGTCGGGAATTACACATCTTGGCATACGGTGCGTGATGACACTTAAGTTTTTGGAGAATAGTAGCAGCAATAATAGAAGCACAAAGCTCCTCAAACTGCAGACATATCGGGGCCTCCTCGGAGAGACTGCCTTCGTGGGGAAACAAGATGGAACATTCGAGTGGCAGTATAAGTGAGTGCTGCAGTGTTACCAATATTGTGGGCTATGAGGACAATTGTATTGCTGGCGTAATACGACTAGATAGATGTAAGTGGCTCCAGATACAAACACCCACAGCAAACATGAGGATTTGAAACCGAAAATGCTATATTTCAAAACAGTTGCATTGCATTTTTAGCTTATTTGCCACTGAGCTTTACAAAACAAAATCAAAATCTCCTTCCTGTCGACAACGGCGTGCCTACTTTAAAACACGAGGTTTGCGATCAAGCACGTATTCACAGAAAATGTGGGAGGCATCATCCACCCATCAAATGCAATTTTCTCTCTTTACTCAGTAACCTCCTCATCCTCATTCTCCTCCTTCCGGGGGGCCCATAGTCATCGCTTTGCTTCCAGCTGTTGTACAGGCGTGTGTGTAGTGCAAATCGTCCCATCAGTGTGAAGATAGATATCATTGTTTCTCAGTGGATTGGCCGGCTCAGGTCACCGGGGAATGACCACCCCTTATAACCTCACGCAACAGAACCCTGAAAAAAACACTCAAGAAACGCCACCATTTAGCGTTTCTCCTTCCGCCTGTGCAGGGGTTGGCGGGGTTTTTTTTGTGCCTGCACTCAAAAAGTCCACTCAACATGTCTATTGAGTAATCGGCCTCATAAATTGTGGAGATGTATTCTTTTATCGGAGGGCGTCACGGAGGCTCTTGAGGAGGGCGCCCCTTCATTTCATGGTTCAGCTGAACCAGATATGTCAGCGTGATGACACAGCTGCGCCGGGGGAAATCTGCCATGACTCTCTTCCAGCGGCAATATCTGTCAAGTGAACTCCCGCAGCTGGATGGTGCCTAACACACCAGTAGAAGTCATTAACATTTCCCCCGTCTAAGTATGCTAAATATGCATCAGATGAGGAGGAGGAGACGGTCCGTCCCCGTGCTCCAGAACCACGCGCCCGGCCCTGCCACAGTGTCTTACACATCACCCCGTGGCGCCCGGCCCCCTGTGGCAACGCAAAAGTGCTTTGAAAGTCGGACCGGGGACCACAGCATCACTGCCCCGGCGCCACGCGTGCCCCCTCTGCAGCTCCCCAGCCGCCCGCCACGGGTCGACACGTAAAGACACGGCAGCGCCTTCATCACCACAGATCTGGGGATCCCCCCCACCCCCCCCCGCCCCCCACCCCATCAATCTCCTCCTATACGTGAACAGCAACAAAAAATAAAAATTCAGTCCCACCAGGACTCCGGTGCACCTAAACCAGCCGCGCTGTTCGGGGCTGAGGTGCTGCGGAAGAGACGGCGTAGTGGGGTCTCGGGGGTGGGGGGGGGGGGGGCTCCAGGCGGAGGCTTCCATCCCTGGTGACGGAGGAACGGCACCCAAAGGACGGTGCCTCGCGCGCCCCACAATAGCATCCATCACAGACTCGATCGGACAGTGGCTCTCAGTGGAATACTTCAAACCGTCGCATTAACCGCATGCTGCTGCACACTAACAGTATGCACACGCCGCTGCACTCAATAATGTAGTGTGTGGCAGCGCAGGGTTTAAGTGGCGGCGTGCGGGATTCCAGTAAACAGTATGTGCGGTACGGTGATTTAGTGACAAGAGTCTGTTGTGAGAGATACTGCGGGGGGTTTTTGTGCACAGCATCATGCTGTGCACATGTATAAAATGCAATTCAGGAGCCTGCTGTGATTTTATTTAGCTGTATTTTATTTAGACTTTTACTTCACCCGTTCACTCTTATACTTGACTGTTGTGTATTTAGGATTTGATTGTCGAAGGGGCAGGCAAGCTATGCATTTCGTTGCTCGTTGTGCACACCTGTCACCTGTATTTGACAAATGAAACTTGAATGTGTGTGAGAGAGAGAGACAGACAGAGAGAGAGAGAGAGAGAGAGAGAGAGAGAGAGAGAGAGAGAGAGAGAGAGAGAGAGAGAGAGAGAGAGAGAGAGAGAGCGAGAGAGAGAGAGAGAGAGAGAGAGAGAGAGAGAGAGACGGACAGACAGACAGACAGAAAGAGAGGAACAGAGACACAGAGGTGGACATGAATATGCAGAGAGACCTCAGCATAACACCATGTTCATACAACCCATCCACACTCTGCACTCAGTATCATGAGCATGTAACACAGCTTTTTCTTTGGTGGTCATTAATTGGAATAGTGGATGTGGGGGCATGAACAGCCATGTGGTTAACCCACTAACTCTTATCATCCTCAGCCAGGACGCACACGCGCGCATGTGGTATGTGTGTGTGTGCGCGTGTATGTGTGTGTGTGTGCACATATGTGTGTGTGTGTGTGTGTGTGTGTGTGTGTGTGTGTGTGTGTGTGTGCGTGCGCGCGTGTGCGTGTGATCGAGCGAGGTGCGTGCGCGCACGTGTGTGTGAGCGAGAGGGCGCACACTCGTGAATATGTCAGACCAGTATATCCCCAGTGGAGGATCTCTCTATCGCCAACTGCATGAGGACTGTTGTTGCTGTTCTGAGGACGACAATGAAAGCTGACAGCTGAACCCAACGGACCAATGGGCTGAACCTCGCCTGGGTTTCCAGGACGGGAGACACATCAGGGATGGTGGTGTAAAGGGAGGGAGGAGGAGGAGGGGGGTGGGGGGTGGTGGGGGGTGGGATGCTGAACGCCGTGGGAGTAATATTATTTGTGGTGAGGCATTCACTGCCGGACAAAAGATGGAAGATAAATATACCTCCAAGCTGTCTCCCTCTGTGGACATCGGGGCGGGGGTCTACCTGCTGGTCATCGGTGAGTACACTTTTGAGGGTCTGAGGTGGTGTCGCAGGTGTCGGGCTTCAGGTGAACTGAAGCCGCAATGGGCGTCCCCTCCGGTGAGGGACTCGTTCTCAGGTTCAAGTGCAAACGGCGACGGCTGTTTTTTTTTTTTTTTTTTAAAGACAACGGCCTGTAAATGTTAATCGGTGATTGGAAAGAGTCTATCTTTAAAAAGTGATGGGTATGAATTTGATTTATTTTAAACAGGCTTTTTTGTTTGAGGACCTTTATTTTATCTTTGTAAACCCAAGATTTTACATCTGAGAAAAATTCTGAATAAACAACGTTTAAACTTTGTTGTTATTATTATTATTATTATTATTATTATTATTATTATTATTATTATTATTATTATTATTATTATTATTATTACTATTTTTATTACTATTAGTATTAGTACTATTATATGGAGAAGAATTGCGGTCAGATGTATGCATTTCTATGCAGAATTGCATACAAACAACACAAGGATACTTATTAGCTGTTCTATAGACTTGTATAGAGAATCAAATAGTTGCTCAACAAGACCGTCGACAAGGCTGTGATTCCAATCCATAGAAGAATTCCATTGTTATTCTCGGCTCCACTCTGAATTATACATTCCAATTAGCAACGAGTTACATCCAGAACTTTGCAGAGGCCGGATTGATTTGCATAAAAGGGGGCATTGTGGTGCGGCGTGCTCACGAACGCATCAAGGGTCCCATTCACTCCCTTCATCTGACTTTCGATCAAGCTGTGGTCTATTTATACGACGGTCTGCCCTGACAGTTGCGAGCAGCTCAATAAACAAAAACCCGACCTGCAATATGAGAAAAAAAACTCCCAAAACATTGTCGGGCCACCAATTGTTACCACGCCAGAGACACAACAACGATGTCCCTTTGGGTATACGTCACACGGCTGCTTGAGCCCTCTTCCTGTTATTCAGTCCGACGGACAGACAGACAGGAATACTTTAATGATCCCTGAAGGAAATTGCATTTGTTACGAATACTCCAGTTGAATTTTAAAGGGAAAAAGAAAAGAAAAACAATATGGAAGTAAAAGTCAAAAAAGAGTATAGGAGCTCAGTGCAATGAAATGAAATATGATATAAAAATATGTAAAAATATATAATATAATATAATATAATAAGCATACACAAAGAAATAGCATATATTATACATAGGCTATTATTATTATTATGTTAGCATATTTATATCTATGCCAATATATTCACTGTGGAATGACCAGGAGTGGCTGTGGCCTGGTTATTCCATTGCAATGTCGGTGGAACTCCAAGTGCAGATAAGTGCTGCGGCATTAATAATAATGTTCACTCCGGCTCAGTGAACGGTTCAGTGAACGACTGACTGTACGATCCTCCGTTTTGTAAGAGACGGAGCAGACAAACAGCATGACCAGTGTGCTGGGCCATTCACGGTACAAGCCGTATCACTGTGGAACACAACGTTGATTATTTTATAGTCCCACAGGCGAATCGACATCACGCAAAGATATAAAACCGTGTAAAATCCTCCGCCACCACCAGCGGCAGCAGCACCACCAACACCATCCACATAACGGGGCTGGAGTAAAACTTTAGTAAGGGCGTCTAGTGTTGCAGCGAAGAAGTCCCCAAGCAACTGATGGGTACCCGATCCTAATGACTCCGTGGCCACTTGTCCTTGATCCAATGAAACCCACTTGAAAGCCTCTCAATGCAATTATTCCGCGTGGGCACCGCATCTCAAAATACTTGACCTAAACCAACACAGCACGGATGCTGCCTATAGTACATCACAGCTCTGTATTCAGCACTCTGTGTCGGGCCGTTTTTCCTCTCCTGCAACAGCAAGTCGACTACCGACAGGCAGGCAAGATGTAAAGCAAGAGGGGAGGGGGGGGGGGGGGGGGGGGGGAACACCATCTTGTCATGATGGGCTCTGCTGTGTTCCTGCAAACAACCCTGCCCTGCATAGCTGTAGCAGAGAGAGGGGTCAAAATCAGCCATCTGGGAACCAAAGCCATTACACTGAGTATGGTCAATTCAGTCCAATTAGACCCCCACAAACAATACCATTGTCCCATCTCCCACCACCCCTGGGAGCCATCCTACCAGAGCCCCTCCCTACATGTGGTTTAGCTCACACTTAAATGGCCGCTATGCCAGAGATAGCCAAGAGGCTAATTTAAATCTGTAGTCCCCGGGCAGGTCAACAACATAACGATAACATTACCGTAAAAACAAATATAATAAATATAATGAGGGGGACAATAAAACCAGTACAGTCTGTAAAGCAGTACAGCGGCATTACAATAAACAGTAAATGAAATGTCCACACTAGAATGTATGCAGGTGGTGCACACAGGAGGTGGATATATATATATGTGAGCACAGGTGGCTGATCCAGGTGGTTTTATCCTGCTTGCGGCCAGCCTGCGGTACAGTGTGAACAGATGTGAGAAAAACACTACGTGTCTACATAGCGGGGCTGCTGCATCCCTGACAGGTGAGGATGAATGCATTGGAAATTGACCAGACATGAATAAATGCCTCACTCCGGTCTGTTGACTGATTGTTGGGGACTCTGGAGTCAGCAGATTCTGGTGAATTAGGAGGCAGAGCGCCTCTGTCAAGGATGCCTCCAGTGGTGTTTTGTTGACTGGGGAAATAACCACTTGCTGACAGCCATCTTGTGAAAGGAACATTTATGTTCATTGACAACTAGAAAAAAAACAGCAACGACTTTCAGCAGTCGGAACTTGACAGGAGCATGAACTTGGTTTGAACTGAAAAAAAAAAAACATATGTACATATCGGTGAAAAAATAAACCGAACGGAACAGAAAATTGCCGTGAGAAGTCGATAACATCGATAGCGTCAACGTGTTTAAGCCTGAATCATTCCTTTTGGGATCATCCAACCGGAATGGTTGGATGGCATTCTGTCCGTTTCACAGTCAATGGACCACATCCATTTGGCCCTGTGTCGGACACTGTTTGGGTTTATCCTGTGGTATATTGTTTCCAAACCACTGGATAGCCGAATGACACGGGATGTTTTTTTTTCCCTGATTTTGTCATAATTATAGTTTTTCATGCACCGAGTCACCAAACCTGATGCACAGAGCATGCGGAAAGTGCTGTGGAGCGTCGCATTGTAATTGACCTCAGCGCAAAAAACTACCATCTGCCCGTGCCAACATTTCCTTCGCTGTTTTTTTTTTTTTTTTTTTTCAATCTTCATTTGCATTTTTTGTCTTTTCTTAAGCACACACACCAATTTGCATACGTGCGGTGATTCCCCCCCCCCCCCCCCCCCCCGAGTGGAGTTATCACCGATGCATGGGTAATGTCATCGCTCAAATTAATGTCATGCTTTGACTAATCTCCGTTCGCTTTCCATTCGCGGGCCCTGTACTTCATTTCCAGGGAATTCAGGGAAATCTGGTCATTTATGCAGGGGTGTACTTAGAATGGGAGAAGGTGTGAAATCGGAATTATGTGGCGAGTGAGGGTTCAAGCGCAAATCATGACGGTACCCCGGTACCACAAACCCACCAGCCACACAACAATACACGGCTTACGTATTTCCCCGCCAATCGACAGTTGTTCGTCACATGCTTGATTAGGGAACACGCCTGTGGAAATCCTACTTTAACGTGATGCCTATTAGTCTATCTCGTCGTATGTGTTATCGGTGCAGACACAGGGCCATGCCTAAGTAACTGCATACTTTCATAGAAGTCCATGGATCAATATAGCAGCTGAATGCCAAGAGTCTCATTAACGGCGCCCGAACTATTTCCATCGGCTCCTCCATCCATACATTCATCCACTGAAGCATCCTTCTGCACCACAGGGCCATCCACTGTCCAGCCGTCATCGGATGGACAGAGCACCTATTATGTTGTGTTTTTTTTTTTTTTTTTCACGGGCGGTCGGCTTTTGTATTCACGTTGAACCCTGTCCCCATGGAGACGGCAACACAACCGCCAGAGGTAATTGGTGGAGCGGCAGAGGTCTGTGCTGCTGCTGGTCGAGTCTAAATCACGGTGGGTCTGACCCATGTGGTCGACTGACTCTGCTGAGTGCAAGGAGATGATCTGTCTCCGTCCATTTTTTTTTTCTCTCCATCAAAATGTGTCTTCTGGCGGGTTTTTTTTTTTTTTAAATGACCCCCGTGTGGCGACGCTAACTCTATACTCCACCTGCACCTCCTTGGCGGATTTCACTGGGCTCCTCTCAAACCCGGACACGGGGCGGTGCCCATGCTAAAAGCCGGTTTACTGCAGAGTTTGGAGACAATGGACAATGCAGATGGTGATCCACACTACCATGTTAGGAGATCTGGAGTGGCGGGCGGCAGTAGCTCAGTGGGTAGAGTGGGTGGACAGAGCGGGTCGTCCACTCACTGAAGGGTCGGTGGTTCGATCCCCTTGATCACCCTCCTCCTCCTCTAACTGTCCTCATGTTGAACCCCACAAATGTACTGATTGTAAGTCGCTTTGGACAAAATCATGTGCTAAATGCACCTTTACCTTTGGAGTGTGTGTGGCAATGGCTGGTTTACCCTGCCGGCTAGGTGAGGCTGCTTAAACCAGCCACTGTCCACTCACTCCACACCCCAGTCTTGGCAATGTGAGAAATAATGTGCAATTGTTGCGTGGATGACATAACAACACAATTCATAGCAATCCACGTGTCTGCCTCGCAGCCCCTGTTGCGCCACTAACTTGACAACACGTACAAGTTTACGGAACAAAGAGCATAAGCGTGACGGCTTGAATGTTGGCCGTGTCAAACACCGCGCGGCGAAGGCCATGGGCTCTGATTGGCCCCATGATCGCTGGCTGCAACCAACACATCCTCCTTTGTTTTGTTCTGACACTCTCTCTCTCTCTCTCTCTCTCTCTCTCGCTCTCCTCGTCCTTCTCCTTCCTCCTTCCTCCCTCGCCCAGCCGTTCTGTCGGTGCTGGGGAACGCCGCGGTGCTGGTGATCTCCGCCCGCCGGCCCACGTTGCTCAAGGGCCCCGAGCTGCTGGTGGTGAACCTGGCGGCGACCGACCTGGCCATGGCCCTCAGCATGTACCCGCTGTCCATCGCCTCGGCCTTCAGCCACGCCTGGATCGGCGGCGACTCCTCCTGCCTCTACTACGGCCTGATGGGCATGCTGTTCAGCGTGGCCAGCATCATGACCCTGACCGCCCTCGGGACGGTGCGGTACCTGGTGACCGGGAACCCCCCGAAGACGGGTCGGTTCTGTGTGTGTGTGTGTGTGTGTGTGTGTGTGTGTGGTCCGATGCAGGGGGAATCGATGGGGATTATGGGGGGAGATCACGTGGGGTTGAAAAAACGGCATATTGAGTTCATTAAATTAAAAGGTTGGGGGGGATTTGTGGTCAGAGGTTGAGCCGGGGAGGGGAACAACATTACGGTGAATTCTGACCTTATTCCCGGCAGCAAAGCGGTTAATCTCGTTGAAGGTTTGCTTTCCAATATTGCCACGCCGTTAATTGATCCCAGGGCACATTGTGTTCAATCCAGTCCAGTGCTGAGCATTACCAAATTATTGCTGCGTACATTATGTTTGAGGAATTTAGTTGACTTTGCGCGCCCTTGGTTTATGGGTCTCCCAAACACACAATTACTTAAGATTAAGCTGCCTTTAGAGCAGGCATGTGTGTGTGTGTGTTTAAACACGGGGAGATGGCTTCAAAATTGCTGTTGTAGCCGCGGCACTCAAAGCCTCGGCCAAATCAAAACCATTCAAATGTCACAGCACGCCTGTGATGCCGGACCGCTCCTTATTAAATCAAAGCTGGCGCGAGTTATTCCCACAGATGGCTGAATCAGTTAGCCTGGCTGACGCGTCCACATCTCGATGAGATGGTGGTCTGGGAACTAGGTGTGCATTTTCTCGTATTTGAGGCGTGGTTTACGAATGCCTAGAGCCGTTTATTGGGCGCTACGAATGTCTATCAAATGGCGTCTGGTTCTTCACATGCTGCTTTGCGTGCGATTCATAGCCAATTGCTACTAAAAATTAGCTACTAAAATTAAATTCATTGCTACAAAAGCTACTTAATACACTTTCTAAAGCTGCATCGAACGGTAACGTTGTGTCCGCTGCCATGTTGGATTAACACTCTACAAGCTTCGGTGTCGTGCATAGACGTCGTCATCGTATTGCTGCCCCCCCCCCCCGTTCTGTGATTGGTTCCCTAACTCAGGGGAAAATAAGGGCGGTGGTTTCCAGGCTGTCTTTGTAGTGAGAATGAAATTGCGCGCAAAGCAGCATGGGAATTCCCAGGCTATGATTCAGTACAGAACAAACAAGAATTTCGGCGCACGGCTCCTGCCTCTCCTGGTTTCGTTGCATTATCCATTGTCATCTGAAATGGCATGTCATAGCGCTGGCTGGTCTGGCTGGTTACTCTTACTGGGCTCAGGAATGCCATTTGCTGGTGGGCGCACGGCAACACAATGTACATAGGTACGCTGTGAAAAAAACCGACTAATATATTTATAAATAATGCGTGTTTATGAATCAATAATCTATCCACGCGCCCGCACTTTGGATACATGATTGCACGCGGTGCAGATAAACAGACTACTAATTGCAAACTGTATCGTTGCTACTAATTTGAACATCAAATCATCTCACACACGCAAAAAAGACCATCTTCAGTAATGAGATTTACATGCGGCAGAGCCACTCTCATTTTTTAAGTAAATAGAGCAATCCCCCTCAATGAGTATGATCAACAAAGAGAATTACAAAGAGAATTGCTGCTTTTGCGCACGCTTTCGCCTGTGTGTGTGTGTGCATGTATGTGTGTGTGTGTGTGTTTGTGTGTGCATGCGTGTGTGCATGCATGTGCGTGCGTGTGTGTGCATGCGTGTGTGTGTGTGTGTGTGTGTGTGTGTGTGTGTGTTCCAGCTTAAGGGAACCCGATCATCATCCACGTTGCCCATTCAGTCCCATGACCTCAAGACTTTTTTTTGCGTTTAAACTCCCATCTCCTCATCCACCCACCGTCGGGTCTCTTTGCTAGTCATCATCGCGGTTAAACTCTCGTCTGTCGCCCAGCGCCGCGGTTCTTCTGCCAAGTTCATCCTCGCTACGTCATGACTCAACATCGTGCGGTTCTTCGTTCTCCAGTCCCACGTCTCGGTGGTCTGGTCTTTCTGGTCCCCTGGCCTCGTCTACACCTCCGTTCGGCACTCCCCTGTCAGTAGAAGCCATTACTGCCTCGAATTCCGACCCTGCGTCATTGCGTGTGGGGGTCACGGGCTCGGACCTTGGCCGGTGATCCCAGGGTGTCGGCGTGGGAATAGCCCGCCGCGCGTCGGCCACCTCTCACAGAAACGAAACGCCAATTACGTTCCGCAGTATCAGCTCGTTTTACCATCTCAGGTCACCGGTCCAAGTCGCTCGACATATGGACGTTATTACATTCGGCCTGATTGCAAACCATAATGTTAGCTATCCCCTTCCTTTTATTTTCGTCAAACACCCATTATAAGGTAATGATGTGAGTGTACTCGGGGAAAAAAAAAACACAAACACGGACAAAAGATGAAACCGATAGGACCACATGGACTCGACAGTAATTACCGCCGAGCAGAGGCTATCATGTGTAAAGCCGCCGTCGGTTCCGGTGCACTGGTAATGAGGTCGGCGCACCGCAAGGCAGCAGGGCAGCGCGGAGGCCGGGGTGTTCCGACTCCCAGCCCCAACGGCGGCGGGTTCGAGCCCCGGCGTCCGCCGTTACTCCGCGTGCGGCGCGTTCCCGAAGTGAGACGGCGAACCCTAACCCTGACCCCCCCCCCCCCAGCCCCTGCGTCAGCCCCCCCGTGACACACGTTCTGATTTCCGGCGTCCCCCCGAGGTCGGGGGTCGCCACGCGACGTACGCAAAAGGCGACCCATCTCACTCACCATCGGCACCTCAACCATCACACCCTCCCCCCTGGCACGCAACCTTGGCGTTACTCTGGACCCTACCCTCTCCTTCGATCCCCATGTCAGCTCTATCGTCAAAACCTCATACTTCCACCTCCGTCGCATCGCCAAAATCAGACACTGCCTCTCTCCCCCTGCTGCCGAATCCCTCATCCACGCCTTCATCTCCTCCCGCCTCGACTATACTGCAACTCCCTCCTCACTGGCATCACTTCCCATTCCCTCCATAGACTCCAACTGGTCCAGAACTCTGCCGCCCGCCTCCTTACCCACACCCGGTCCCACCAGCACATCACCCCAGTTCTCCACTCTCTCTACTGGCTCCCCATCAAACAGCGCATCATCTTCAAAACACTTCTTCTCACCTTCAAAGCCCTCCATCACCTGGCCCCCCCGTACCTGTCTGACCTCCTCACCCCCCACCGCCCCACCCGTGCCCTCCGATCCTCCTCCAGTCTCTCCCTGATCACACCCAGGTCCAAACTTAAGTCCTTTGGGGACAGAGCCTTCTCCCGCTCTGCACCCCGGCTCTGGAACTCTCTCCCCCAACCAGTCCGCGACTCCCCCTCACTCCCCACATTCAAGTCCCATTTAAAAACCTACCTCTTCTCCCAAGCCTTCGACCTCCCCTACCCATAACCGGTGTCCTGTCCCTCCCCCCCCTGTGCTTCATTCCTCCATGTCAATCACTGTTGTCCCTACCTCGACCCCCCAGTATGTCTCTATTATGTCCTTTTTCTTCTTTTTCTTCTTTTCTCTCTTCCATGTAAGCGTCTTTTGGTCCTTGAAAAGCGCTATACAAATATAATGAATTATTATTATTATTATTATTAACTGGTGCTTCGTACGCTCCTCCCCGCGCGATGGCAGAGCCTTCAAAGCTCACCCGCTAGAGCAGCGTTTCTCAACCAGGGGTCCGCGGTGTAATTGCAAGGGGTCCGTGAAAATAAAACATATTTTTTCAAAAGATCTTTTGACATTTATAGAAATAGGATTATTTTACCCAAATGTGACTGACATTTATCTACTTAAACTACAGAGGGTAACATGACTTTTTCTTCTCTAATTACATCTGTTTCATAAGTGTAATTCATTGTATTTTAATAAGAAACCTCATATATGCCTCAAAGAGTGAATAAATGCCGAAATGCAATTTAAAAGGCAGTTTCTGCTGTTTCTGTCATATTCCACCCCGACCCCCACCCCCCCAGATCGGGTGTGGGGGGGTCCTCAGAGTTGATATGAATATTTAGAAATTATGCTCGGGTTCAAGGTCGGGCTCGGGTCACATCTGCGCAATTTGAAAAGTTTAATTCCCCCCGCGCGTTAACCCTGCGCATGTTGCGCTCATCTGTTTGGTGACATTTCCAAATGCCTTGCAGTTGCTTCATAAAGGCGGGCTTTCATAAACACAGACGTAAATGTGTCATCAGTATGAAAAAAAAAAAAAAAAAAGACTTTAACTATGTCGGGTTCGGATACAAAAAGCTTGACGCCCGTCGGGGCTCGGCTCGGGTTTCGGTTACCGTTCTGTCGAGAGGCGGGCCCGGGGGCTGGGACTGAAAATTCCCGCCCCCATCCGCACTCTATCCCCCAACCCCCCTGCCCCATCATCCTTCTGTTCCCTTGTGTTTTGTTTTCACTCTCAGGGAACAGGTGTGGCAGGAAGACCATCACGTGGGTGATCGGCGGGATCTGGCTGTACGCCTGCCTGTGGGCCGTGCTCCCCCTGCTGGGCTGGGGCAGCTACGGCCCGGAGCCCTTCGGACTGGCCTGCTCGGTGGACTGGATCGGGTACCAGCGCTCCCTGAACCACTCCACCTTCATCGTGACCCTGGCGCTCCTCTGCACCCTGGTGCCCTGCCTGCTCCTCCTCTTCACCTACTCCAGCATCGCCTGGAAGCTGCACCGGGCCTACCAGTCCATGCAGAACAACGACTTCCACTACGGCAACGTCGAGAGGAGGATCACCCTGGTGAGTGTGTGTGCTTTGCGTGCGTTTTTTTCGCACCTGCGGCCGCACCCCTTCGAAACGCGGTCGAGGGTGCCGGCGCGGAATTAAAGGGAGGGAGCTGGAGGAGATCAAAGGTGGCAGACGTGTTTGCCGGAGCGCGTGTTTGCCGGAGCGCGTGGGGTCACCGTGCGAACGCCTCCTTTGGGATTTCACACGTTTAGGTGTTCCGTGGACTAATTGATTCTGCCCCCCCGAGGGGTTCCGCCCGTACACTGGTTAACATTAAGCCCAGAATAGATAGAAGATAGAAAGATAGAAAGTTTTATTTGTCATTATACACAGTACAATGAAATTCAATGAGCAGCTCCTTAAAAGTGCACACATTGTAAGCACAATATAAAAGACTATACAGTAAAAAAAAAAATTAAATACACAGTAATTTTTTTTTATTTTTTTTTACTCTTTTGATCCCATGAGGGAAATTTGGTCTCTGCATTTAACCTAATCGTGAATTAGTGAAACACTCAGCACACAGTGATGGTGAGGCACACAGTGAGGTGAAGCACACACTAAACCCGATGCAGTGAGCTGCCTGCAACAGCGGCGCTCGGGGAGCAGTGAGGGGTTAGGTGCCTTGCTCAAGGGCACTTCAGCCGTTCGTACTGGTCGGGGTTCGAACCGACAACCCGGCAACCGGCAACCCGGCAACCGGCAACCCTCCGGTTACAAGTCCGAAGCCCTAACCAGTAGGCCGCGGCTGCCCCCCTTAAATTTAAATACGCAGTGAAGACCACAGACAGACAACAACATCAAGCATTGAGCACAGTCCAAGAGCGGTTAGCAGTGTATTGACAATTTATGTCTGGTGGTGCAGTGGTCGGTGCAAATATGTCAGTAAATGTCAGTAATCAGAATCGCCCGGGAGCCGCGGCCATGTTGCCCTTTGTCAAGATGTGTACGGTATACGTGAACGGTACATAAAGGGGAAGGTTTGGAACGTGAGGGGGATGAGTGATGGCCGTCTTGGGACACCCCTGCCGGCTGTGGCGTCGCTGTGCATACGTTATTTTGGTGTGCATACATTTCTGCCCATTTTGCATCTCGAGTGTCATTAATACCGCTCCCCGAAGGAGTGCTTAAAAATCCTTACAGCACCCTCATCTGCATCCTCACAGTTAAGGGTCTTACTGAATTAATGCGCCGGTCCAGTGAGACTCCAGCCGAACGAGCCTCGATCTAAATTCAAGGGCAGGACCGGACCCATCAGCCACTCAGTCAGCGCCACTCCCGTGACACTTTGAATCAGAAGAAAAACAAAAAATAATAATTTCCCTCATTTTCATTCATCCGCTCTCCTTGTCTCCGTCACTTCGGCTCGCGCTTCCTCTTCCCCCTTTGGTTTCTCACGATCCACCCCGTGATCTGTCTTCCCCTTCCTCTTGCTCCAGATGGCGGTGATGATAAGCCTGGGCTTCATCGCGGCCTGGGCGCCGTACGTCTCCGTCAGCTTCTGGAGCATGTTCCACCCCGTGGACCAGGGGGGCAGCCTGCCGCCGCTGATCAGCCTGCTGCCCTGCCTGTTCGCCAAGAGCTCCACCGTGTACAACCCCTTCATCTACTGCGTCTTCCAGCGCTCCCTGCGAAAGCACCTGTGCTGCTGCAGCGGCGGTGGTGGCGGTGGCGGTGGTGCTGGCGGTGCTGGTGGCGGTGCTGGTGGCGGTGGTGGCGGTGGTGGCGGTGGTGGCGGTGGTGGTGCTGGTGGCGGTGGTGGCGGTGGTGGCGGTGGTGGCGGTGGTGGCGGTGGTGGCGGTGGTGGCGGTGGGCCACCCACAGAACTCGAGCAGAAGCGCGCGCCGTGCAACGGCGCCGCGGTTCCGGGAGAGGTTTTAAGCGGTAGACGGGAAGCGAGGCCGCCGCGTCCCCTCGCCACGGCGGGGGGCGGCGTGGAAGAGAGATGAAAGGCTTGACCTCGCCATGGCCGCCGGCGTTGCGTTTCTTGCATTTTTTTTTTTTTTTTTCCTCCTCTTTTTCCTCTCTTCGTGGTGTTCTGGAGTCGTGTGGCGAGCGTGGCGGAGCGACATGGCGAAGGCGTGCGTGCGGCGTTCGCTCGCGGTGTGATTACGGTGTGTGTGTGTGTCGTCACATTTCAACGTGCCGTAGCTACAGTGCTTCGTTTTTACGTTTTGCGTGATTTTCTTTCTGATCTCACTTACCCGAGGAGATTCCGTCGTTAAACGTCGAGTCTCGAGACTGTGTACACCCCGCGCAGGTTCAGTCAAATCTGTTATTTGCTGTTATTTTTATTTTGCTGTAAATACTGGCCCCGTTGTTCATGTCATTTCAGGCTGTCTGAAAGTATTTTCATTTATTCAATCACAGTTGCAGCATTGCTTTGTCCACAAGGATTAGTCCACAGACTAGACATGAAAGCCCACCTGCAGAGTGAAGGAGTTTAAAGGCACGGACGCCATGCTGGGGTAAAGATTCCCACCACATAAAGGGAACAAATACAATCAATGCGGCTGAATGCAGCGCAGTATAAATCCATTTTTGCCCGTAATCCTTTACGCATATAATTATGAATAGAATATATGAAATCCTGTGATGTTTTTCCTCACACTGGTTTACAGACAGTGTGTGTTTATTGGCTCCAGGGCCGCACAGAAGCGCGCACAAGCTTCAAAGCGCAGTCGAGGCAAACACATGCCTGGAAATTAATCATGTACAGTACACATGTATTTTGAGAGTGGTGAAACCAGTTCAAAATGTGGTCTGTGGTCTGTTTTTCGGGATCACATGTCACAGTGTGTGTAAAGGGAGACTCGACGCCGGGCGTTCAGAGTCCTCGGGAAGGAACGACGACACAAAAACTATTGGACAACGCAACCGGTTCATTGGGTGTTCGTAATAGTGCGTTTAGGCAATAGATGGAAGTTCCCTTTGGTTGTGGACTGTGTGTGTGTGTGTTTGTGTGTGGGGGGGGGGGGGGGGGGGGGGGCTCTCGTCACGGAGGAAATTGACAGTGTTTTGTTGTGTTGAGTCTCCATTTCATGGGCCGATGGATCTTGCTGGTGCTGAACTGTGCTGGTCCGACGGACGGCGTCTCCCATAACAGCCTGTCAGCCCTCTCACAACTACGGGTTAGGGTTAAGGTTCGTCGTCTTATTATTCCCTGAGGAATCGACAGTTCCACCAACACCGCACCAACACTTTACGATACATCTACCGCATCACATCACATGTATAAATTACATTACATTTGTTAACTATTCGTTAACATTTATCAACTGAGTATGTCAATGAATGAGTGAATGCCAACACACCCACACTGCAGACTTTCTTTGTGTGTGCTTCTACAACTAACATTAAAAATAACCAAGTGAGTTACTCCATTGAAGCGAATTGGGTTATTTGACAACGAAAAAATGGGGTTGTCTACACCCAGTCATGCATTACACAATAACACACAAGAAGCCTTTCGAAACTCAACGCAATAAACGTCGAGTCCTTTTGATGCACAAGACAGAGATACAAGATACAGACACACAAGATAAATTCCCATCATTCTGCCGGCAGAGAGAGTATACCACATACCGCATTGTAAGCAATATAATCATTGTAATGATCGGTGCCATTTTCAGTTACATTTTGCATGGCCAACAAGAGGAAGGCCACAACAATGAGGTCTCACAAAAACTACACGTGACGTGACCTTCTGACAACTTAATCCGCCACTATTGGCGGGTTATCGATTACCTCCGTGATCTTAAGCCCCGAGTAGTAAGTCCTAAAAAAAAAGCAATTGCGACTGTGTAACGCCGGTGGTCTGTCTGTGAAGCGCCGTGGCTGCACCAGACAGCGCTGCGGGCTTGATAAGGGTTAAGCTCACTTCAATAGGTCACAGGCCAGATTAAGACGCTCAAGTGCTCAGCCGTTCGTCTGCATATCCGCTCTCTCTCTCTCTCTCTCTCTCTCTCTCTCTCTCTCTCTCTCTCTCTCTCTCTCTCTCTCTCTCTCTCTCTCTCTCTCCCGCGCGACCGGGGTTGTTCTCTGCTGTGTTTCTGCTGTTTGACCTTCTCTTCCAGTGCACCGCTATGAACTGTCAAGAACTAACGGACCGCAGATAGCGCTCTGGCGTAACAATACACAAATGCGATTTTTTTTTCCCTCTCCCGTTGGCAATGCACCACGCTGCATGCGAGGACTCAGGAGAGTGTCGCAGTACTGTAAAAAGCCTGAATTTATGTGAATATACCATGACCTAGGCTTATCAAAAGGTTCTTTTGTCACACTTCGCATGCGGGGAAAACGCTGTGGCAATTGAAAAACACAACAATGTCTCCCCGGTGTACATAAAAAAAAACCATGACTGCTGACACAATAACTAGCATCGCAATGCTCCCGTGCACACAAAATGGAAGCAAAATAGAATAGTCGTTGCAATGTGAGGTGACAATGCACAAGCAGTAGAGAAGAACATTTTATTTGAAATAGCCTATTAGATTAGATTAGATTCAACTTTATTGTCATTGTGCAGAGTACAAGTACAGGGACAACGAAATACAGTTGGCGTTCTAACCAGAAGTGCAAATGAGCGATTAAGGTACAGGTTGAAATGCAGAAATGCAGAATAAGGTGCAAAATTGAAAAGTGACAGTGGTTATTAAAATGACGGTAATTATAGGTAGTTAACAAAGTGACAAACAGTGCAGATGGAGGTAGTGATCATCGAGGTATTATACAGTTACTCACAGTGGCATAACATGCAGGTGAAAAGTGTAAAGTGTAAACAGTATACAATGTGCAAAATAGAAGTAGTGCAAATAGAAGTAAGTGTGCAGGTGGTGCAGTATGAGTATATAAATATATATAAACTGATATAAACTATGAGTTTATATCAGACATTTTTCTGCTACAGTAGTCACAAGTCTCTCATCTCACAGTTAATGGCAAAGAACTTAGCATGGCAATCAACCCCTGAGCAAGTCATTTGTGAAAAAAGATGGATTGCCACCCACGTGATGACTGTTTCCCTTTCCACTTCATCGTCGAGTAGTCCTGAAGCAGCCTTACCATACCAGTGAGCAGGTTGTTTTTAATGGTATGCAGTTGAAGCCCACACACACCCTTCAAACCTCTTTCTTGCAACGGCACGCCAGGCTTCAGCTATAGATTAACAGGAGAGGCACTGCGATAGGCCTTTAGGTCTATATCAAATTCTCATCAAAAACGGATTGTTTTCAGCAAACTCAATTTTGAATAAGTCCCTGAGGAGCCCCTCCCTGTGTGATCATTAATCATCGGCAGATTGAAAAGATTCCATTCAAAATCTGGCATTCAAACCCAAATCGTCATCGGCAAGCCGACCAAATTCTTGCTCAATTGTCCCCAGGTATCTCAGTGATCATTTTAGAATTGATTGACTGAAACCTAATTAATGAGTGACAGACTTCAGCGACTAATGATACGTACTAAAGCGTCGGTTATGGTTCCGCGTAGTGAACACGTAGTGATCACGCAATGGCCACGCAGTTGCTTGGACGCAGTCATGAGACCGTGATGGTTCTGCGTGGCGTTTACGTGTCGAAATGCAACTCAATGCCACACCGGTAGAGGGTGACCAGAAAGACCATTCTGGTCATTACATATGGATTACTAGCGAGTAAAAAAAAAAAAAGTTTGCAGAAATGAAGGCAAAAGTTATATATATGTTGTCGCCAATCAGTCTAAGCATTTATCCCACCGTGGCGGTGTTTATGAGTGGAAACCGGAAAAGCGGTCTCCAGCGGATGTAGTTAGCGGACCAAACACAGCCAAAGCCGCTGCGTTGGTGTTGTGTCGCCTCGACGCACGTCTAGGATTTTTGGGAGGTGTACGTCAGGCCCTTGCGGTGGACGCAAGGGGGGTACGCAAGGATGTAATGGGTCCGTGAAGGCTGAGTTATGCTTAAGCTATGCTTCCGCGTTGACGCAACGCTAGGGGGTTTACGGACCCATTACATCCTTGCGGACCCCCCTTGCACCCACGGCAAGGGCCTAATATGCACCTCCCAAAAATCCTAGACGTGCATCGAGGCGACGCAACACCAACGCAGCGGCTTTGCCTGTGATTAGTCCGCTAACTACATCCGCTGGAGATCCCTCTTCCGGTTTCCACTCGTAAACACCAGACCAGAATGGTCATTCTGGTCGCCCTCTACCGGTGTGGCATTGAATTGCATTTCGACACGTAAACCCCACGCAGAACCATCTAATGATTGCGTCCAAGCAACTGCGTGGCCATTACATGATCACTACGTGATCACTACGCGGAACCATAACCAAAGTTTAAGCCCCCTGGCGTTGCGTCAACGCGGAAGCATAACTTAAGCATAACTCAGCCTTAACGGTATGTAACAGAAAAATGTGTAACTGAAAAACAATGTTTTTTTTACTACGGATAGAATATTATGATAATCATTTTCCGGGTTTTATCACGTTTTCATTTTGTACATTTCCGTACCTGTCCAGCAGAGGGAGTTGGTGAGATCCCGTTGAGCTGTAGTCGTCTACTGTCGCCCGGTTCAACAACAGACCCTTTTTGCCAACGTTGTCATTGTAGGACAACCGTGGACTGCTACATAAACACAGCACACCGATAGTCTGTGAAAAAATCCCCTAAAAGAAAACACTGTAGGCCTACAGGATATATACTTAAAATAAAAACTACAGTAAAATATATAGTATACATTCTAAATATCAAATCCAAATGTTATGGTCAAAATGATGTGTGGGTGTGACATAATCTTATCTTTCGGCTGGTAGAATAGCAAGCCAGCCATCAAAACGCATATTCTCCCATGACAGCTTCAGATAATACTATGTGTGGGCCAACGAGACACATGTAAAACACAGATCTTGAGATGGAGATCCTTGCGCGTTGCTTCGCCTGTGAAATGCAGCACCAATGGCTGTGTGTCTTGGACGCCCTCTATGGCCTGTTGTTGGCTCTCTGCAAGGTCACCGAGTCGAAGACGGGGGCTTCTTGGAAGCCTCCTCATTTCCAACAATCCAGAAAATGCTTCTGTGAGCGTCTCATATACATATATATATATATGCATGCATGTGCACCATATAGCAGCAAAAAATAACCTCAACTGACGACCTGTCAAAAATACAAAGAGGCACCTTGGGGACAATACGGAGGGACACATATGATTCAATATGTCAAATTTGATTAAATATCTACCAGATTTGATTGAATGTTGTATACACCACTGAAAATAATATGCATGTAAATGCGGGACGTAGAGGCTAGTATAGGCCTACCAATGACGTCCCCTCCGACGACAAATGCAAATGCGAAGCCTGGTGTGTATGCATGGAGCTGTCAAACTAAGAATTGCCTTCACCAAAGATCACAAACATCCACATCATTGTCAGAGTCAAAGGGGGGAAATGAAGACGTCACGTTGTGAGATGAAGATGAAGATGTCACGTTGTGGCGCCGGCCCGAAACCACAGCGGCTCGGCCCAATCAGCTTCGTATCACAAACCGATCTCCGTGATACGTGATGGACGGATAGTTCAACCAATCATCTGCCAAGTATTTATATATATATATATATATATATATATATATATATATATATATTTTTTTTTTTTTTTTTTTTTTTTTTTTTTTTGAACGCGCCTGCCCTTGAGCGTGATGAGACATGAACGCGTGATGATCTGAGGCCAAAGCTCCCTTGCCGAAACACCGTGGGCGCTCGCTACCGCGGGGCACGAGGGTCGTGGGATCGAACCCCGCCTGTGCCCTTCTGTGAGGAGGTTGTATGTCACGCTCATGTGGGACTCCCGTGGGCGCTCCTTTGCCTACCACATTAACCGAGGTTGGGGTCGTTTTCCTGCCGGGCACCGAGCACTTCACATGGTCCCGCTGCTTTTGGAGATGAGTAAAAAAAAAAATCACGACAACATAACCATAGGCGGCAATTAAATGCGAACAGTTGCAGCGTGTGGTTCTTATGCATCAAGCTGTTTGTGAGAACAGTTGTACCAATACTGACTGTACTGCACGGAATACGAAACTCCAGATGTCTTGGTGGTGGATGACGTCTGATAAATAAGACAATGGTCTAAGTCATATTTTGTGCTTATGAAATCCAAAGTTAACCAATTTTACCCTTGAGCGTAAATATCTGGTTTTGGAATTCTGGGCTTTGGGTGGAGACGTTTGCACGTAGGCCTACCTATTGTGCATTGAGGTACGCACACTTGAATGTATTCATATGCAATGAACAGTTTATCCGCCATATTTTAGCTACTGTCTGCGGGCCATCGACAACCGGAGGACTGAGTGCTGCAGGAGACAGAGAAGAACCACAGAATCCTTCGCAGCACACAGAATACAAGGTCGGGTCCAAAGTGTGGGTGTTGAGTTGTGCTGTTGGGTCCTGTCTCTTCAGAAGTGCCATTCTATTCACCACTAGTTGTATGTGAAGGTTATCCTCGTTACGTAGGCCCACATTGTCAACACTATCAACACACAATTGTATTCTTATTTTTGGTTTGTGCTTGTGCAGCACCGTGGTGGCCAAACATAATGTTTATTTAAAAGTGCGTCTCTCAAGGATGCACACAAAGATGAACACATTAAGCATGTATTCCCATATACATTGCTGTGTGCATCCAAAATAAGCAGGCGGAGGGTACGAATGAAGGAAGAGGCCATGTTAAACGTCCTTTCAGTGAATCAATCGTTTGTACGTCAACCTACACAACTAAGCCACTAACAGTGGTGGGGTGTCATAAACTAAGCTGTCCAACTAGTCCACAGATCTAAAGCTGCATCTGAGTGTTGTGTTTACCCACAAATAAGAGCTGCGACGACGCTGCAGCTTCATTAGGTCCTGCTGCCATCGCAGCGTAAACAAACACTAAATATGTATCCACGGGGCGAAACCGGAGCCGGACGAAGGAAGTCAACACCATTGTCCGTTGCAATAAGAAAACATTCCTATTGGCCTTCACCTCGGCCGCGTTGGCACGCGTGCCGATCAGCGCGTTTATAGGACCCGCACAATGGGGGCTGCGCGTCAGTGGTGCTGCGCACGGTGGACTGGTTGCGTGCCTGGTGATGGGCTGGTTGCGCGCTGTTTGACTGCCTACTTAAAAGTCAGATGGATTTGATAGTCGCGTTGCTGCTCGTCGCCGCGCCTCGGATTGGAACTGTTTCACGTTTGAAACACATCGTTGACGACGTCCTGTGATTTATTTTTTTATTTTATTGAACCGAATTTTAAATGGATTTATATTCGTCTAAATTGTCGCCCGCGCTGGACGTAGGCGTCGGGATGTACCTCTTCGTTTTGGGTAAGTTTGTCGGAGTTTTAGCCTTCTTATTTCATTGATCTTCTTATTTCAGTGTGATCTAGCTGTTGTTTTGTGACGTGAGTAGTGCAGGAGGTTCGAGGGGGGGAGTCTTGAGTCTTCACTATGTACCTCATTTTATGATTATACAACCTTATGATACAGTGCGCTTTCGGGGACAGCAGATGCGTCTGACTGGGAAACGCGCTCCGCTGAGGTGCATCGACGCTGTCGCCAGAGACGCGCGTCTTGAAATGTCCGGTGTTGTTTCAGGTGGCTGTGGAGCGAATATCAGCCTTGTTTTTTTTGTTTTTTTCGCTTTTAGGAGGATAAGTGAACGATGAGACCGAAACTACTTGATCAAAATGAGACAATGCATTGAGGTTGGGGTCGATGAAATGATAACTTCAGAACTTGTTTCTTGATGGAAAACATACGCTTCAGCCTACACACATCATACACACTCAGGATTATGTATATAGCTTTTCACAGTAAAGACCTTCCTCGTGGCAAGTCACGTTCTCAGTTAAAACCCTAAATTAGTGTTTCCATTTCACACTGCACACATCTTAAAACTCAACACCAACGAATCACGCACGGTTTGCCTTATGCAGTAAGCTGTATTTTTGTTCGTATCCAAGATGTTGTTTTATTCTGCACCTATTGATTTCAGGGATTCAGATCAGTTTTCTTATGCCTACTTTTGAAAAAAGTTTTACGGGCCCTACATCCACTAATTGTTTGTCCAACGCAAGGAAACATAATTTCTAAACGCATCCATATCCTACAATCACATTTATATTAGGATACGTTAAGAAAACAGGCTTATCATAATGATTGAATTCTACAATTCATGAGCTTAAGAAATAACCTACTGTTGTACCGTTGATCCCAATTTAGAAAAAAACGATTGGATGATATTTCATATCAACCTATTTTATTTTAATTTCAGGTAGGCTATATGTGTCCGTCTGCTGACGCCTTTCACAGCATCACAAATGCTTTGCCATCGCTGGGTTTTCTCTTTCTCCTCTACCGCCATGTGGACCCGCGGACGCTCTGGAAAATCACATGCTTGCTTCGTCGACGTTTATTTATTTAGTATACAGTACGTCGATACTGCTGAAGTTATTAATCTTACATAATTTTCTGGGTGGTAATCTCTCACATTCTTGGGCATGTGCCTGAGTTTGCCGCATCTGGATTTGACTACTCACATTAAGAGGACATATCAGATACTTTTGCGATAATGTTGTTGCATGAGGCCCATTATTTCTGTGAAACTGATGAAATCACATTTCTTTCTAGCCATAGCAAGGACAAGGACAATCCGGGCTGTGCAAGACTGTTCAGGCTGTGAGATCCATACTGTGTATTGTGTGTCAATGTATTCTCCAGTATATATATTCAAGGAGGCCTATTCCTTTATGTGTTCAGTACAAAGACACCCTGACAGTGATATCTCACACAAACTCACACACAGACACACACACACGTGCACACACACACACACACACACACACACACACACACACACACATGCACACACACACGTGCACACGTGGACACACACACGCACACACACGGCACAGATATATTGAAAATTCCCATGCCATTCAACAATGTCTTCATACGTTGCAGTCTTTTAAATTCCTCCAGGGAACTGCTACCGAACTGGTGCTTTAATGTTTATTCCTGAAAGCTGTTTTTGAAAGCTATAGTTCACACGCCTTGATTGAATTAATCAATCAATAACATGGGCGAGTGTCAGCCTGTCAGTCAGTCAGTCAGTATTTAGCTCTCCTTCTATCCACCTGTCCATCTGTCTATCTGTGAGAGCGATCTACCCCCCCCCCCCCCACACACACACACACACACACACCTTCACTATCTACACCTCTAGTCCCACCGCCACCATCACCATCACCCCCAACCCTTCTCCCCTCTGCTCCCCCTCAGGTGGCAGCTGTCAGGCTGGCCACTCGTCATCTCCTTCTGCCGCACTGCTTCCACCATCATCCTGGTGGCTGGTGGCTGGTGCGTCAAGACGGGCTAAAGCCACCATCGATAATATATCTGAGCTCTACTCGTGCTCCTGCCTGACTGACCGCCTGGAGCTCCGTCAACTCGACTGCCGTGAGACAGCGTGCACTACTTGATGCTTTGATTACCAATAGTAACAATCCATGAGTAGTTTGGTATGAGCTGGGCGTCTGAAAAATCAATACTCTGAAAGTTGGCGTCAGGCGTGATGAGTGAATGAATCGTCCACCATTCACCATACATTGTAAGGTTGTTTTTCTTTGCAACAATACAACCATAGTACCTTCATATTTGATGCAGTGAGCTGCTATGTTTTGTTTTGTTTGCTTTGTCCGTAAACCCCTAGACCAGTGAACGACAACCGGCGGCCCGCGGGCCACATCCGGCCCGCCAGAGCTTCCCATCCGGCCCCCAGAATATTTCTGGATTCAGGAATAGCAAAGTGAAGTAGGAAAGTATCACTAAAATATCGCTTTCGCACCCTAGTGGCTTGCTGCCGTACATGTAATGTGAGTCTGTTAACACTGACAAAGGCTATATATATATATAATATTTTTTTAATTTATTTTACTTTACGAAAGCATCTGGCCCTCACAATGTCTGCCGAGAAAATTTCTGGCCCTAGGACAGATGTAGTTGATGACCCCTGCCCTAGACCATCGCACAATGCCTCATTCAAATGCCAGTTCATATCTTCAAAGTACATTATGTTACATTGACACGGAGCGTTTGAAACGGGTACTGCAGTCCGAATTCACAATAAGGGCGCTTCAAGTCCCCAGACTCGAAGCTCAGGCCGGTTGCCATGTTGAGGCCGCTGAACGGACCCGAGCGCGAGACTAGCTGAGCTGAAATTGTAATCCAGCTCACGTGGCATTCGTCTTGTGGCCTCCGAGGGGTTCTGGTCTTTCGAATGTAACGCCACGGTGTTACATCTGTTACAACATGTTGTTCCTCTCCACGATGAACCCATGTTGTAGCATGGCTCTGGTCATGGGGCTTTATCAAAAGACGTACTTGGTCGGGTTAGAGTCTAGCACGAGCTCATCTGATCCAGTTTGTTTGCTTGCTTCCATGGCTACGGCACGCTGTGCCTGTGTGGCAATTTGTTTGATACCTGGCAACCCGGGGTACTTTGATGAACAGTGAATCCTTACACACAGGCCAACACAAACAGACACACATCACGACCCGGAACAGACGTTTCAAAGGAGAACCTAATGGCTGTGGAATTGTTGTCGGAGACCTTCTTGTATCCTTAATCTCTGATGCTATAGCACGGCCATTTTGATCAAGTCAATTTGCTGCTTATTATGAATGCCGCCCCTAACAACCGTTTTTAATTTTGCCTTTGGATGTTCTATAGAGAGCGTGTTTCTGTTGTTAGATCCAATTAATATTTCATATTGTATATATAGTGTTTTAAGAAGCTTGTTAGCTTTCATTTGATGCAACCTGATCCATAGTTATATATAGCTCTCCTTAATCCATAGTCAACTCGTTCGATCATGTCCCCTTAAGCCCATATGAGTGGCTAGATGTTGTAGACGTGTCAATAAAGTTGTGTTTTGTAAACATCAGTAAGTAGCCCCAGTGGTGTAGCCAGAGGAGGGAATGCCAGGTTCAAACCCCCTCCTTAGATATGTCTATCACAACACAATAAATGTATCTACCTATTCTAAATCCTTTACTACTTGTGTTTCTTGAAACTTCATCAATCCCCCTTGAGATCAATTCCTAGCCTAACCCGCCCCCCACCCCACCGTCTGATCCTGCATGGTTTATATGTCTGTAAGGACTAAGCCGCCGGAGCCTCCATTGATATGACAACATCACCTGCTCACACTACCCATTGTGATTTTCAATGACTGTAGCACAAGCACCAAGCCCCTGTCACGCTGGCACATTCAAAGGATCTCACGTGTCTCCTTGTTTTTCCTCATTAGGCTCGGTCCAATATGTCCAATATGATTAACATCATATACTGATGATGGGGAGAAGAAGAAGAATGTTTTTCCTCACATGCCATATGTTTTATGTATCCTTTTAATTGACACACTGTGTTCTAATGAAGCCATTTGAATTTTGAATTTTGAAGTTTTTGGACATTTCCTTCCCCCGGCTGAAAGCAATACTAAATAGAAAACAATGGTCTCGCCTTCGTTGTCATCCCATGATATGGTTTGCTCACAGAGCCAAGATGGCTGTGCGTGATTAGACTGCAGAGAGCTTTGTTTGAAGTGTCATCTCTTCAAGGCTCTACAAGACATTTCCTCTTCCTGGCTCTCCCCTCCTTCTCGTTCGGTGTGAACATACACACACGCACGCACACAACACGGGTGTGTGTGTGTTCTTGTGTTGAAGTACCCCACTTGTTATTGTTGTATGCGGAAAGGGCAAAAGCAAACACACACACACACACACACACACACACACACATGCACACACAAACACACACACAGACAAACACAGAGACACACACACACACACACACCATGTGTGCGTTTCAAATAGTATGGAGATGTATGCCACAACCCTGCTCCCTACACCTTGCAATGTATTTTCCATTACACTGACGACCACTTGTCCTCCTTGTGAAGGCAGCATACAATTGGCGTGTCAACATAATCCTAATGAGGTTATGTTTGCACGTGTTTGCGTTATGTACGTACCGTCTCTTAAACAAGTTCAATATTTGCATTCGCACAAACAGCACGCATACGGCAACAAGGCCTCAGCACGCAAATGTCGCCATTGTTCCCCCTCGTAGAAACGTAGTCTTGGAGCGGTCCAGAAGGGTTGTGTTGACCCAATTTGCAAAACACAAACACACAAAAAAAGGTCTAAATAACACACCTGTTTTTCCCCCCACGAAAGACGAAAATCACGTTCTGTTTATTTTCTCTCCCCCCGTCTCCTTAGAAGAAGAATTACTCTTTTGATCCCGTGAGGGAAATTTGGTCTCTGCATTTAACCCAATCGTGAATTAGTGGAATACACTCAGCACACAGTGATGGTGAGGCACACAGTGAGGTGAAGCACACACTAATCCCGAGGCAGTCCTAATCCTGAGGGGTGTCTTGCTTAAGGGCACTTCAGCCGTTCACACTGGTCGAGGTTCGAACCGGCAACCCTCTGGTTACAAGTCCGGAGCCCTAACCAGTAGGCCGCGGCTGCCCTAAAGGTCCTTGTCTTCATTCTTCCATTCCATCTGACACCCCCCCCCCCCCCCCTTCCCCCTCTCTCCTCCCCAGCTGTGCTCTCCATCACGGGCAACGTTCTGGTCCTCATCATGGCCTACAAGCGCTCCACCAGCATGAAGCCCCCCGAGCTGCTGAGCGTCAACCTGGCCGTGACCGACCTGGGCGCCGCCATCTCCATGTACCCGCTGGCGGCGGCCTCGGCGTGGAACCACCGCTGGCTGGGGGGCGACGCCACCTGCGTCTACTACGGCCTGGTGGGCTTTTTCTTCGGCACGGCCAGCATCATGAACCTGACCGTCATGGCCATCGTGCGCTTCATTGTCTCCGTCAACCTGCAGTCCACCAGTGAGTACGTGGCTTGTGCCGTATCGCGACGCTGCGCCGCGATAAAAAGGAGGGCCCTTGCGGAATGACGCACGGAGGTCCACGTTCACAGACAAAAGCAGTCGCCTGTGAACGACCTTTATGGCGACTTCGCGTTATTTATTTATTTTCTGTTCCGTTCAGGCATTTCGCTTTTTTTTCTTTTTTTTTCCGCTCTCCGTTTCTCTGCTGTCATTTGATGATCGAGGCTCTCTCTCTCGCCCCGTCCTTGGGTGTTGTTTACATGTTTCCCGGTGATGAAACAACGAGGTGCGCTGCGGGGCGATGACCCTCGACCCCTCCTGCTCGCAGCCTTCCCTCACCGCCGCGGCTTTGAGACACACTCCTCCTTTCACTCAGTCACGGCGCTCAGGGTCGCTTCCTCGCACAGTGACCTTTTACATCCACCGATGGAGAGACATCAAAGAGAGTGTGAGTGAATGGGAGCGAGAGAGAGTGAGAGAGAGAGAGTGACTTAGATTGACTGACTGACAGACAGACAGACAGGCAGACAGACAGACAGACCCATCGATCGATCGACGGACGGACGGACGGACGGACGGACGGACAGACAGACAGACAGACAGACAGACAGACAGACAGACCAATCGACCGATCGATCGATCGACGGACGGACGGACGGACGGACGGACAGACAGACAGACAGAGAGAGAGACGGGTAGGTGTTCAACAGCTGCCGTAATTGACACAGATAATGATTGAAGCAAACATTTCCAAACTGTAAATAAATGATGTCTATGGTTATGGGCTGCCTGAGCGGGCAGGTAACCGTCAGGGGAGTCCAGGCGTAAGCTCACCGCAGCAGCACACTGAAAACAGAGGGAATTGTGAATGAGCTGGGACCGGGTGCACGGAAAGCCAGCAGCAGGCCACCGCTAATCTAGCGCCTATATCAGCAGCGTTTGCATTCGGGCAACGTGACGTGACGTGACATGATGTTGTTGCAGAGGAGCAAACACTGTTGTTTGCATTGTATGCACGGCATTCTTTAATAAGCATTTGGCATTGAGTGATAACAACGCATTTTAAAGAACTAGTGCAGTGCCTGTAGGAAGTATGTATTCCTATAGAAAGGTGGGAGCTTAAAAGGAAAATGCCACCGTTTGTCCATACTGAACTACGTTCTTCCCTGATCTTACATGAGTTGATACATACCTCTCTCACTTTCGTGCGTGCACTCGATCGCTCTGGCACGCAGCGCTACTTCGATAGCATGTAGCTTGGCCCAGTATATTCCTCAGGATCCAAACGGGGGTGAAGTTAGAAGCGACCAAGCACTTCCACGTTTTCCCTATTTAAATACAGTTACACGACAAGATTTTTCATGTATGTAGGCCTGTCTGAAATTACACGCAGGCCTATGTGGCTTCAATGGCTTGCCATAGCCTGTGAAGAATAAAATGTTAAAAAGGCTTGCCTTAATAGAATTCTGTCGTTCATTGACAAAATATAGCCTAAACACATGTTGAATCGGCGCAAAAGCTACCTCCGATGGCACCCGACAGCCAGTGTTGTAGTACTCGAGTCCGACTCGTGAGCTAAATTTAGAGACTCATAATAATAATAATAATTCATTGAATTTGTATAGCGCTTTTCAAAAACCCAAAGACGCTTACAAGTGTACATACAGAGGGGGGGGGGGGGACAACAAGACAACGAGCAGGGTGGTGGGGTGGAAGACAAGAAACTGGTTATGGTTATGGATAGGGGAGGTCAAAAGCTTGGGAGAAGAGGTAGGTTTTCAGACGGGACTTGAATGTGGAGAGTGAGGGTGAGTCGCGGACAGGTTGGGGGAGAGAGTTCCAGAGTCGGGGTGCAGTTCGGGAGAAGGCTCTGTCGCCGAAGGATTTGAGCTTGGATGGTGGTACTGTCAGTGAGAGAGTGGAGGAGGATCGGAGGGCACGGGTGGGGCGGTGGGGGATGAGGAGGTCAGACAGGTAGGGGGGAGCCAGGTGGTGGAGGGCCTTGAAGGTGAGGAGGAGAATCTTGAAGTTGATGCGCTGTTTGATGGGGAGCCAGTGGAGAGAGTGGAGAACAGGAGTGATGTGTTGGCGGGACCGGGTGTGGGTAAGGAGGCGGGCAGCAGAGTTTTGGACCAGTTGGAGTTTATAGAGGGAAGGTGAAGAGATGCCAGTGAGGAGGGAGTTGCAGTAGTCGAGACGGGAAGAGATGAAGGCGTGAATGAGGGATTCGGCAGCAGGGGGAGAGAGGCAGTGTCGGATTTTGGCGATGCGGCGGAGGTGGAAGTAGGAGGTCTTGACAGTGGAGCGGACATGAGGATCAAAGGAGAGGGTGGGGTCCAGGATAACACCAAGATTGCGTGCCAGGGGGGAGGGAGTGATGGTCGAGGTGTCGATGACGAGTGAGATGGGTCCAGTGTTTTTGAGGGTGGATTTGGTGCCTATGAGGAGGAGCTCAGTTTTGTCACTGTTGAGTTTGAGAAAGTTGTGTGCCAGCCAGGATTTTATTGTCGAGATGCAGGTTTCGATGTGGGTGAGGGGAGGGTTTTGGGTGGGTTTGGTGCTAATGTAGATCTGGGTGTCGTCGGCGTAGCAGTGGAAGTCCAGGTTGAGTTTGCGGATGATGTGACCAAGGGGGAAAAGGTAGCAGATGAAGAGGAGGGGTCCGAGGACTGAGCCTTGAGGGACCCCCTGCGTGACTGGAGAGAGGGAGGAAGTGTGGCCGGTGAGGGAAACGAACTGTTGCCTGTTGGTGAGGTAGGAGGTGAGCCAGTCGTGTGCGGTGCCCTCAACACCGAGATGGCGCAGCCTTTGAAGGAGGATGGGATGGTTTATAGTGTCAAAGGCTGCGCTGAGGTCTAGTAATATCAGGATGTTGAGGGCACCGCAGTCTGCAGAGGTGACTTGACTTGGACTACTGAATGACTCGAACTTAACTCATGCTTTAGGGACTCGAGAACTAAGACAAGTAATATGCCATAATTCTATAATTTGGTATATGATTTTAATATCTAGTGCAAGGGAATGTTACTGCTTCATGTCATACATCACACGTAACGTCATGTTCACATACAAACTGAAACTAACACGGCGCCAAAATGCCTGGAGACAATGCCCCTAAGATTGTCCGATTTGCCAAAGCAAAATGATCCATATGTAAAAAGACCATTGAGGAGACAGCTGGGACTACCTCAAATTTCAACCGTCATTTGTCAAGACTGCACCCAGAAAAGTAAGTGACTACGGACTCAACTCGGACTCGATGTGGATCAATAGGGACTCGACTCGGACTCAACTCTGATTTTTTTTTTTTATGACTTGGACTTGACTCGGACTCGAACACTGGAGACTCTAGCCTGGACTCAGACTCGAGGCATAGTGACTCGACTACAACACTGCCGACAGCCAATGTCGGGTTGGTGTGTAGCCGCCTTTACCAAACAGATGCTCTGCTCATCTGCTTTCAAGTTCGCCAAAGCCTAACTAAACTGGATATAATATGTAGCCTACCCATTTTGAACGGAAGACCCCCTAAACTTTTGGTAGCCTACATCCTGGTGCTATTGGAGTATTATGCTAAAAATTGTTTAGCTTTAAGCATTTTAACCATGCTAACAGGACTGGAGAAAGACATCTTGTCAGAGCGTAGCCTAGCGTAGCCTAGCCGTGTTGCGCAACTCACCTCAAGAATACACAATGAAGAGGTGAAAAATAGTAACGCACAGTGACTTGGAGAAGTAACTTTAATGTGATTACAACTATTGCCATGCTTTCTATCCAAGTTTGTGCTATTCCTCGCCCGTCCGTATATTCTGTCCGAGCCCGGCCCGCGTCCGACAGAACAGTAGCCGAACCCGACCCGAGCCCGACAGGCATCAAACTTTTTATGTCCGAGCCCGACACAGTTAAAGTCTATTTTTTTTCATACTAATGACACATTTACGTCTGTGTTTATGAAAGCCCGCCTTTATTAAGCAACTTCAAGGCATTTGGAAATGTCAACAAACAGATGAGCACAACATGCACAGGTTAACGCACGGGTAAATTAAAATTTTCAAATCGCGCAGATGTGACCGAGCCGACCCTAACCCGAGCATAATTTCTAAATACTGTATTTGTCTGAACCCGCCCCGCCCCCTTGGGTACCGTGAGGTCCCGCCGGGCTTGGGTCGGGGTATCGATCCTCTAGTTCAGAAGTCGCGTCTGTCCGTAGCAAGTGTGCATGGCCGTAGCGTGAAAATTCAGCGAAAATTAAATTAAAAAAACAAAAAAACAAAAAAACTTAAAAATCAAGGATGCACTCCATCATGCCATGCTCAACCCATATCCAAAATCGTAGGTCGATCTGACAAACAGCCAAGCCATATGCGAGCCACAGACACACAGACACAGTGACAGACGTTTCTTGCTGTATAGATAGATATCCCCCAGAGAGAGGTGGTGGAGGGAGGGAGAGAGGTGTTCACCACGTTTTAAGGCTCATGTGACATGCCGATTTTACTTGTTGCTGTTTTCCTTGTTCTGGTGACTTTCTTACTGTATTAGCAGCAATGAAATGTTTCACCTTCTTATGACAAATGTACAGTTTGTAAGTCGCTTTGGATAAAAGCGTCTGCTTAATGCCCTAAATGTAGATGTACATTTTGTCATACTATTTTTGTGAATACTAATCATTAATGAGCAGGTAGGGGTTATGTTGCTTCACCTTCTTATGACAAATGTACACTTTGTAAGTCGCTTTGTATAAAAGTGTCTGCTTAATGCCCTAAATGTAGATGTACATTTTGTCATACTATTTTTGTGAATACTAATCATTAATGAGCAGGTAGGGGTTAGGCAATGCCAACAGCTAGATTGTGGACAGAGTTGGGACCCAATACCTGTAGGCTAACCACTAGGAATTCATCCATGGAAACTGTTTGGATAGCGGCAGCCATTTTCAAAAAAATACTTGGCATGTGATTGGGTGAACCATCTGTCCATCACTGTCTACCAGTTTCACGTAGTTCCTCTGGGGGGCGCTGACTGCTCCAAACCACTCGAGGCTCGGATACACACACACACACACACATAACTTGGAAGCCTGGCCGAGATGGATTCTCGTGGCATCGTAATCTCATGAATCCAGGTGCCCCCCGAGGGTTAAGCCTATCCTGCCCCAGGTCCAGTATATGTTTAAATCAATGTAAATGTCTAATGATCCTACGGGCACGGTGTGAAACCTTGAACATTATGTGTTTTTCCGTGTAGGGGGCAGGGTCAGCCGACGGGCAGTGAAGCTTCTGTGTGTGTGGATCTGGCTGTACGCACTGATCTGGGCCCTGCTGCCCATCGTTGGATGGGGTAAGTATGGCCCAGAACCCTTCGGCCTGTCCTGCTCCCTGGACTGGGTGTGGATGAAGGAGGATGGCTTCGCCTTCATCGTCTTGATATTCGTCTTGAACCTGGCGCTGCCCTCGCTGGTCATTTTCGCCAGCTACTTTGGCATCAGCTTCAAGCTCTTCTACGCCTACAGGAACTGCGGCAACGGCAGCCATCGGTTATCCAACATTGTGAAGATGCACCGCCGACTGCTGATCGTTAGTGCCTTTTTTTGTGTTTCGTTTTTTGTGTACAGAATCTGTGTTTGTGATTTTAAATGTTGTATTTGTAATTATTATTATTATTTTTTGAACAACAACACGTCCGTTATAACAATGTCTCAAATTGGTCATCACAATGACACCAAGTGTCGAATCTGTGTGCTTGAGTTGTTGCATATCTTGCGATAAACTGCGTAGGATTCCATTCGATCATCCCGACAACAGGATTGCCATATCGGCTGTTCTGATTGCCTATTCATTTATGGTCAATCAAATCCCAAAAGCACTTAGCCACCCTTCTCTGATTCCCAGTTATCGAATGAGCTGCCATGTTAACATCGCTTTTCCTTCGGAAACGCGTCCAGAAAAGGACCTTGTCTTGTTCTGTAACCGTAGCACCCGCAACAAGCAACAACAAACTCTCCCTGTTGTCCGTCGTCCCTTCCGCTTCCGCAGATCGCCGTGTTGGTCAGCGCGGGCTTCATCGTCTGCTGGTCGCCCTACGGCATGGTGAACCTGTGGTGCGTGCTGCGGAACGGCGCCCCGCTGCCCCCCGTGCTCACGCTGCTGCCGTGCATGTTCGCCAAGAGCTCCACCGTGTACAACCCCATCATCTACTACGCCTTCAGCAAGAGGTTCAAGCGCGAGGTGAAGCACCTGTGCGGCGTCCGCGCCGGCGCCTGCCGCTCCGCCGACGACGCCACGGACAACCGGGTCTACGTGGTCAGCGGCCCCACCGAGCCGGCCACCGGCGTGGGCAACAGCAAGCTCCTGGACCGGACCTGCTGCCCGGGAGCCGCCGCCGCCGCCGCCATCGCCGCCCGGGTGGACGGCTGCGGAATGTGGAACACGCGGGAAGCCGAACCCGAGCCGCACCCGAGACCGGACGTTTGATTTTTTTTTTTTTTTTTTTTTTTTTGGTCCCGTGAACCGTGTGAAAAAAAAAGTTATGATAACGAACGCGAAATGATACGTTACCGTTGTGTAGACCGGCCACCCCCCTCCCCCCCCCCCCCACACAATTAGCGGCACCAAAGTGTCCGGCCAGCGCCAACCTAGTGACGCGATGTCATCACCTGCCGTGAAGTGAAACATCTGCTACTACAACCAACTGCCACTTGTACTACTAATCATAACAATAATACGACTTCTATTGTTAATAGCAGCAATAATAACATCTGCACGTAAAACAATGTTTACTGGTCCAACGAACAAAAAAAACAAAAAAAAACAGACAATTCGGCCCTTGACTTGGCAACCTTGACATGATTTGGCCCTCAGTCAGTACGTTTACATGCAGCAAGAAATTCGAATTTCTAATCGTATAAGACATCGTTCGGACTTTTTAAGTGCATGTAAACACCTTAATCCGACCTACTTCGGACCTATTTCGGACATCTAAAATCGGATAACTACACCTGGATAATTCGATCATAGTCGGACTTTTAACGGCATGTATACTCAGCAATCGGATCTGAATCGGATCTCGCATTCTGCGCACGCGCAGCGCCATTCTGCACATGCGCAGCGCCACATAGCGTCCAGAGTCAGCCCATGCTCCGGCTGTTAATCCGATTCTCTGAACGGCATGTATACTCGGACAAGTGATCCGGTCTTACGCATGTCATTATCTGATCCGATCAGAAATTCGAATTTCTTGCTGCATGTAAACGTACTGAGTGAGAACCAATTGGGGAACCCTGATGTAGACACTGGGTCTCTGACACTGGCCCCATTGTTACCGTTGGTTACGTGCACGTCACACGTCTTTGTGCCGAACGGCCCCCAACTTATTTTCCGCTACCCCGACTAGGTTGTAATATGAGACAGTGATGATCAGGGATGCTATCAATGATGTGGACTGCAAGTATCCAGTGTTACGTGGCAACTGGTTTCCGTGCTAAAGTCGTTTACACAAGCAGCCTGGCAAGACGCGAAAACAAGTTGGCTCCAAGACCTACACTACATGGGGCTCACTCAAAGTAAAGACGACCACAACACCTACATGCACACACTGGAGAACCAAGACAGCTTGGGAACCAGTTGGCACACAACACTGGCATGAAGACAAACAATATTTGACACATGCATATCGTTTAGTCTAAAGTTTGTAAAATCATTTCTGTACAGTCTTAGCCCCAGTTGCGCGCTGATGCACAAGGGTAAATACTTCATGATTGAGGGTGAGCTTGCACTAAGATGACTTGACTGCTGTGCATATATCAGCTACTGTACGTTGGACTCTGGAGTCTGTTCACTGAGATCCCAGATCCCAGATCACCGAGATCTTGGTTTAAAATGTGTTTAAACTGTAAGCCGTGAAACATGTTGAGATGAGATAATCCTTTATTAATCCCCCTTAGGAGAAATTCACATTGACATGTTGGTTGCTGAGGTTAATATGTGTCAAAAAATTAGATGCCACCGTATTTAATGATATTTAGAGTGCGGAACAGCACGTTAAGCTAGCCAATTGGCTTTGCTGTGGCCCATCGTATTTCTAGCACTACAGTTAATGGTGACACTCCAAGGACATTCTCCAAACCAAGTCCACAGACAATTTACATTTTTCTATTTGTCATTTTTAGATTTCAAAATCAATATGGTATATTTTGTTATCGCTTATGCTTACCTTGGGTTTTATGGGGGTTTTTCCCAAAACACTTTCATACAACGATACTGACAAGTTTGTCCTGTGGTGAATTGTTCATTTTGATACTAGACTAACTAAAAATAGGGTAATGCTATTGGTTTGAATCGATTCAATGAAGGAAACATTTTGCCATGGTGAACATGACTGTCTTTGACTTGAGTTAATGTGGAAAAGCTAGGGCACATCAAACCAGGAGCTCACCGCCTCAATTAAAATACCTCCTACGATTGTCTCTCAGAAAAGACACCCGCCAAAGTATATGTATATATTTTTGTATGTATGTATTATTTATTAATATATGACTTCACACGCAGTGATAAGCCATTACAATACATCTACCCTTGTGACCTCAAAGTAGGGTTGTCCAACCCGCTGTGTGATGGATAGAGCAGAATACCAGTTGGTTCAGTCTACTGGGTACACTGGAGGTCGTCGTATGTTCATCAACATCACACTTGGAGGAAAAATTACTTTACATTGTTTTTATTTAGCCAACGCTTTTGTCCGGAGCAACTTTCAATGAGGGCATTCAACAATGAGGGAGGGTGTGTGTGTGTGTGTCCCCGAAAAAAAAAAAACGGAATCATTTGAGTTGCCAAAACATTGAGTTGCCAACACATTTAGCTTAATTTACATTGACAGTTCCTTCCGACCAAGTAAATTGATTGGGAAAGAGGCATAGCACGAGTGCTAATAGCACGGGGATACGTGTGTCACTCTGCGTTACAGGTGATAACTGCTAATTAGCCTACATAAGCTGTAGGCTAATTAGCCATCGCACGCCGTTAACTCAGCGGCGTCACACCAGCCACTGAAGCGACTGTCCACGCTCTTATTTCCCTTGATGCACATTAAATGGAAATAAATGAAAAATGGCAGACAAACGATAAATAGCCCTACACCATGTAGCACGCTAGTGTGCGGGAAAGTGTTTGTGTTGTTGGCGACAGTCCAGCCGCAGAACTATTTGTGTTAGTGGAGCCAAATAAATCATTAAGGAAAGAAAAAAATAATAATCTTCCATATATTGTCGCTTATTACTTGTTTTTTTTTACTAATGAATGGCTATGTGCTATTGCTTATTTTGTAGCTCGCCACATATAGCATGAGTAAGCGTCTGAACCAGCAAACAATATTTTAATGTGAAAATGTCCGGCTTGTTAGGCTATGTCTTGACCAATTATTTGTTCACACCATTCCGTTATTGTTATTATTACAAGGTTATATGATGTAAATGCTGATTTTTGTGTTCATTGTTTATCATAATCACATTGCATTTATTTTGGGAAAAATAAAAATAACAACAAGGAACAGGTTGTAGGTATTTTATTTCATAAGCATGTTGACAATAATTGTTCTATCATGCTGTCAAAAAAAAAAAACTATAAAGAAAAAGTCTAAAAGTCAAATAGGGCCAACCAAAAAGAGAGCTAAGTAGCATTTACCAAAACACAATTTAATCAATGAACCAATGTAACTTGTATATGTGTGAAATGTGTGACGTAAATCATTAAAGTGAAGGAAGTCAATGTTGAGGCAATAACTTTACTGCCTAATGTATTATGATTAATACATATAACAACCAAGAAATCAACGGGGAGAAAAAAATCACATTGTACAATGTACAGGTCCCAATCGAAACAAGAGATTTGACCTATGCACCGCAAAATGAAGTGTCTGATGTTCACGTCATGACTGATTTTTTACTAAATCACCCGAAGGCAGAAAAAACCCCGCACATAATCTCTATTTAGAACAATTATTGTTGGAACAAGCCAATTATACCTTTCCACTGCAGCCAAGGTATCAGTCACACACAAGCGACCTTAACCCCCACTCCACAACAAAGCATTCAGAACACAACACCCCTGCATTAGCCTCGTTCGTCCCACACGGGGATTCTTCAGGATCAAAGAATGTGTACCTCAAATCATTTAGCCTCAGGCACTTTGAAACAAGAAAAAAAAAAAAAAGAGAAGGAAACCTCCTGGGAGGTTTGAATGTAAAGTAACTAAAGCCCCGAGGCTGAACAAGTCTACAGCTAACCCTACGCTACTAAAAGCACCTCGACGACGTGCTTCAATCCCCGGCGAGGCTCTTGTACCTCGTGTAGCGTTATGTAACATGACAGATATCACGTGTGTCATATTACAGCGGGTACTATTAGAGTGACGTTACCGCACACTCTTAAGTGTGCTCTAACGTCAGCTATTGTTAAGAAATGAAAACAAAACAACCACGACACATGGTCGCGTCACGTGACGTGCGACGAAAGGAAGGACATGTTTATCATCGAAATTAGCTTAACACACACACACACACACACAGACGCACATTTACACAATGTTAATTGTTTAACATGCTCGATGTGACCTGTGTAATATGAAGGGCCGAGTCCGTTTGGCGGTCACAACCGCGGTGCGTTCCGCGGACAAAAGTCAACCAAGGCACACAAGCCACAAGGGTCAATTTTTGCGCAAAAGGGAAAGATTCACACGACGACGACTCTGATGACTCTGATGACACGGGGCATCAAAACCTGGAACGGTTCACCTTTTCAAGGGGGGGGGGGGTTGTTTTCGTCGAAAGCTATTTTACATGGCCTGCCGAATGCTTTCCAGGCTCTTCTCGATGCTGTCGATGACCTCCACCGCGGCCTGGGGAATCCTGGTCCCGGGGCCGAAGATGCAACACACGCCGCTCTGGTACAGCAAGTCGTAGTCCTGTGAAGGGTTACGGTTAGCGTAAATGTGAAGGGGGCATTTAGCAAATACTTCTGTCCAAAACGACTCACAATCAGTACATTTGTGGGGTTTGACACGTGGACAGTTGGAGGAGGAGGGGGATCAAGGGGATCGAACCGCCGACCCTACGGTGAGTGGACGACCCGCTCTGTCCACCCGCTCTACCTACTGAGCTACTGCCGCTACTGCCGCTACTGCCGTTAGCAAAGAAAGAGAACACGTCGTTCGCCTGAGCAATGCATTCTGGGAATCGAGGAACGGTCCACACACGGCAGCATTCACTTTTCCCCGTTCAGCAAGACGTATTTGAACGTTCACTTTATTTCGTCAATTGAAAATCCATCCGAGTGACACGGGGGGAGAACCAGGGACCCCCGACAAACACACCAAAGTACCCTAAAACAAGGCAGTTTCTTTTGTATCACCACAAAACATAGTCACCCAAAACATGTTTAATCTGTCGGTAATCCGCATGACTGTCCCGTTCGTTCCTCGGTGACACGCAGATATCATCAACACCCTTTACATAACAGGTGAAAGGAAGAAGTAGCCCAACAGAAAGGCTTCAGAGATTACATTTCCTGAACAGATGAGAGCAGGGGATGGGGGGGGGTTGCGTCTCATTGTCGTCAGGTTTGACGCAGCTTGTTTGCAGTCGTAGGTCTCGCCGGCCGGCTCAGTGTTCTCGGCTCCCCGGGATTAAGACTATCATTACACCAGCGGGGGGGGGGGATTACCGACTCGAGACATGTTTTTGTTTGGGGTTTGCGATCTTCCCGGCGCCGTCTGTTGGCCGTCAAATATATTCGCGGTCCGTGGTCCCTTTTGGGGGGTGGGGGGGGGGGGGGGGGGGGTGCGATGCCACGGTGACATCACATTAAGTGAATATGGATTATACTGGGCTGCTGCTCACTGTAGCCTCCGACTGTAGCCACACGCTCCGTTGCCCTTTTGATTGTGGCAACGGATTACGCTATCGTAAACTGTAAATCAATTACTGTTATTTAATTTGAATGATCTATTTGTGCGTTATTAGATTCGGTTAAATTTGAGTAATTCCCAGTATTTTTTAGATATGGGAACGAAATTCGTTCTCTGCATTCGACCCATCCTATGGTACATACTGTAGGGGCGGTGGGTGGGCTGCTAGGTTCAGCGCCCGGGGAGCAAGTTTGGGGGTTCAGTGTCTTTGCTCAAGGACACTTCGACATGCGGAACAGTTGGAGGAGGAGGGGAATCGAAGGGATTGAACCGCCGACCCTACGGTTGCAGGTGGACGACCCGCTCTGTCCACCTGCTCTACCCACTGAGCCACCGTCGCCCCACTGAGCCGCCGTCCTTATGGTGTTAGAGCTAGTACAGCAAACCGGGTTTCACTGGTACCATAACGGGATTCAGCCACAATGGATGGATGGGGAAAAGTGCTTTGCAGCCTTGCACTACGAAGAACGTATTATCAATGAATGATGATCAAATAAATAAATTAGTTAAACTGGTGAATTCATGAACTCATGTTTAATTAAGCACTGTGTTCGTAATGACCTGTCACCGTGTTAACAACCGAGTGTGTAAATAATAAAAACCCATTCATCGACGGCTCAATTAACCCTTCTTGTTTACCCAAATCAATTTGGGCCATTGAGAGAAACAACAGAAAAGGCAATTTAGAACAGAAACAATGACTACAGATAAAGGTACATAGTGCCAGTGTAATTAAAAGATAACCACTTTGTCCATAACCCATTTTCCCACCCATTTAGGTTGTCAAGCCAATCACCCACGCTATTCTCTCAATAGCTGTGAAAAACTACCATAAATCAAGGAGTCATTCCCAGAAATGCAGTCTAAAATTTCCAAATTACTCAATTGTTTAATTGGCACAAAACACAGTGTATTTGCATTTCTTTTCAATATAAATGTTTGGTTCATATTGGTTTTGTTTTTTAGGGTTCAACCACCATCAACCACTGCATAGTTAACTAATAGCTCGCGCGAAACTAGAGAGGAACAGGACCAGTAAGGCCAATGTCCATTTACTACCACATAAAAAACACTATATCTCTGAACAATTACAAATACATGGAGTCACTTCCCAGGGTCCCACGCGCGTTGTCTGAGCCAACGGTGTACTGTTGGTACAAGAGCAACACGAGTAAGCCCTTGTTTTATTCGGGGACTCCAATAGTGGGGGCAATGATGCCCTACCTAAAGTAACCCAACTAATGCTGCAATGAAGGCAACAGCAGCAAGCGACTGACATCATGGAGCATGCGCGAGCGCACTGAGGTGAAGAAAACCTACAGCCGGCATATTTCCTTTTTTTGGAAGTGTGTATACGATTCTGTTTGCCCGAAATGGAGTTTGAATGTATTTTTGGAAAGAGCGACTGAAATGCGCTCCCAAGTTACGCACGCCATCTTGCGCGTGAGCGGAGCGCGTGGTGGTAAAAAGGGGAACACACTGGTGCATTAAAGACTACATTAAATATGGGCTGTGATGCGGCTCAGAGCCGACAAACAGCAGACTTGGTGAACGCGCGCTGACCTAAGGCCCATCCGATATCAAAGGCGCCCTATAGGAGAACTGGCTCTGCAAAGTAATTACACCGCTATGGATTTGCAGCTGACAAGTATGTGAAATCCACTTCAGCACACAGCAGCACAAAGCCGTGGGAGACGCCGAGAAGGCGGACAGGACACTCGTGCGATGCACAGACCAAAGTACATAAGACGTAACTGATCAGCCTCTCTCAAAGCAGGGGGAGTAGCGCTGAGCAGTGGCTACCGGGCCCCAAACTCGAAGTAATAGTCATTATATTCTTGACTGTTTACACCAACGCTTCCCGTTTTTACTTCATAAGCCTATCCATATACTCCTTGGCCCACCGGAAGATGGAATCACTTGATTTTAACACCTGTGTTAAAATCAAGTTTTTTTTTTTCCGTTTTTTTTTTTTTTTTTTTAGATGTGGCCCATCTGAGGGGGGGGGGGGGGCAGGGGGGCTTTACCTGAGGGGGGATGACCCCACCACAGATCACCAGGATGTCGGGCCGGTTCAGCAGCCTCAGCTCCTTGATGAGCTCGGGCACCAGGGTCTTGTGTCCGGCCGCCAGGGTGCTGACCCCCACGCAGTGGACGTCGGCGTCGACCGCCTGCTGGGCCACCTCCAGGGGAGTCTGTAGCCCCAGTGACCACCAGGGGGGGGGGGGGGGGGGGGAGAGAGAACAGCACTCATCTTAGGGCGTGGAGGAAGGATGCTCTGGAGAAGAGCTTTGAGAGTTGGAACGGGAGCGGAAACGAGCAGGAGAGCAAGATGCTAAAAATACACCCCACACCAGCCAATAACAAAAAGTAAGCCTGTGTTCAAGCATCTGTGATTGACAGGCAAGGTGGACCCCCCCCCCTCCCCCCCACCCCTGGAGCTGAGTCTGAAATCCCAAGGCACAGGTGCGCTCTAAAATCTAAATTGTCACATGCCGAGGCAGGCGCGCAGTCTGCCGGAATAATTAGTCGGGCACATTTCAAACAGATTTCAAACAGACACTCACATCCTAGCTCCGAAATGCCTACAAGCCCCGTTAAAGTCTAAGTGAACCTGCAGTTTGCGCCTCAAACTCAAACAGACCTTTAGGAAGCAGGGGGTGGGGGGGGGGGGGGGGGGGGCGTGATATTATCGCCATGGTTACGACCCACAGCAACAAAACTTAAAAAAAACAAGGTTTTTTTTGGTGCTTTTCAAAATAAAAGGGTCTGTATGTGAAACGCATGCGGAGGGGGACACACGTTTTTACAGTTCCAAGCACAGGTTGAAAAATAAATAAATAAATAAAAATCCCACCATCACCACGGGATCTGACCTGAAACAGGGGTCCGATGTCCACGTCGAAGCCCAGGTCGGCGAAGCCCGTCGCGATGACCTTGGCCCCGCGGTCGTGGCCGTCCTGCCCCATCTTGGCCACCAGCAGACGGGGGTTCCTGCCCTCGTGCTTCTTAAACTCCACCACCCTGCCGGAGTCAAGGCAACCGCATCCGCATTGTATCCCCCGTTCGTTCATGCAAGAAAACGATTCCTTCTGCTAGACTTAGGACGGCCTTGTGTACACACACACACACACACACGTGGGTTCAAGATAATACAAAATGTACTCGACGACACAAAATGGTAAACATTCAATCAAAAGACTGCTACAAAAGATGATTGATCTGAAATCTACCTCCAGCAACCCCATCCTTGAACCCAGAGTATACAAGATGCCTTCCGCTCCAAGGACTTGTGTGCTTGGCGGCTGCGTGGTGGTGGTGGTGGTGGCGGCGGCAGCAGCGGTTGCTAGGCGACCGCTTGACTTATTGTGTATTCACCTGTCGTTGGCCAGCGAGATCTCCTCGTGCTCCCCGAACTCGCTGCGGTAGGCGCCGCTCACCATCCTGGTGCTGGCCTTGTGCTCCCCGAACACTGCCTTCATGGCGTCTGTGATCTCCCCCACGGAACACCTGGGATGGAGAGGAAAAAACTGTTGTTTTTTTTATTTTTTTAACCATCCAGGTCAGCGGAATGAGCTCGGCTCAGCTCTGCTCTTTGTGGTTCCTGGCGTTAAACAGAGCTGTCCGCGGTGTGTGCACGGTCTAGTTACAAATGCCTCATGCTCGTTTCAAATCACACGCTAAATGCATGTATCCCCCCCCCCCCCCCAAACCCCCCGGTAAATTAAATATCCCGCCAGAATTACAGCAGTAACCATAAACAAAAGCAAGCAAGTAAAATGGTAAGTGCAATACAATTGCATGTCTAATGTCCCAGAGCCTTTGTTTGAATTGGTACAACATCCTGTGACTCCCATGTGAAGTATTTTAAGGGACACCTCCGAAAACAAGAAAACTCCTCCAAGGGAAACAGAGGCACGATGACAAAAAACAGAGGTATGATGACGGACCGCTAAGGGCACACACAGAGCTACACAGAGCGGTGTGGGGGTACCTGGCCCGCGCTGCCTCTACAGCCAGGCCCAGCAGGTTCCCCTCTCTGGTGCGGGCACACTCCTGGATGGCAGACAGGCACTTCTTGGCCTCCTCACTGTCTCTGCTTTCCCTCACCTGTGGTGTCAGAGAGAGAGAGAGAGAGAGCGAGAGCGAGAGCGAGCCGGGGGGGGGGGGGGGGGGGGGGGGAAGTGGGAGAGAGAGAGACAGAGAGAGAGCAAGAGCGCCGGGGGGATTGGGAGAGCAAGGGAGCGAGCGAGAGAGAGAGAGAGATCATTCAATTGCAATTCTACAAAGGGTGTTAGAAGCACTTCAATACGCATGCACGAATACGATATAGGTTGTCAGAATTCTGTGTCGTCAATTTGTAATCGCCATACTTATTAATTTATGCATTTTAAAACCAACCACTGAATGTGGTGTCCTTGTAAGATAAAGCTCACGTATGGGAAATATGGAACGTGCCACGTTCTTTATTCAGCAGCCATCTCGTTTGGCGTTGCGACTGCATGGGAATTCTGCACGCGGTTCCAAATCCCCCCCCCCCATCTGGAGTTGGGAGCCACGATGGCTGCTGGGTGAATGAGGCCCCATAGCCACAACGGTTTCATTTGATAATGAAATCTCTCTCTCTCTAAGTGGCCAAGGCCTTTAGGTAGTGGAGGGCACGATCCACGCCACCCCACCCTCTGGGCATTTAGGTTGATTTCCTTCAGCTGCCGTGCTATGTATGTACACGTATTCACACGCGCTGCTTTCACAGGAAATGACAGGTGACCTTTCGCGGAGAGATGGTGAAGACGCCGCGGGGCTGCTCTGGGATTACCGCCACTTAAAGGGATATTCCGCCATTTTTGGAAATAAGCTCATCTTCCACCTTCCCTCGAGCAAAACAATCGATCTTTACCCTTTTCCCGTTCATCCAGCCGTTCTGTGAGTCTGGCGGTACAACTTTTAGCTGTAGCTTAGCATAGATCATTGAATCGGATTAGACCATTAGCATCTCGCCCACTTAGAAGTGACTACGATTTCTGGAATTTTTCCCATTTAAAACTTGTCTCTTCTCAAGTTTGAAAGTGCAATAAGACCGACGGAAAATGAAACGTGGCGATTTTCTAGGCTGATTTTACCTGGAACTATACTCTCATTCTGGCGTAATAATCAAGGAAAGTTGCAAAGGTACCATGGGCGCAGTGATATGACGCAGCGCCTCAATAGTCCCTGTAGGCTTCTTCCGGCAATACAACCAACGTGATAACCTGCTATTACCGGTGGTATACCGGGACTATACTTTGAGGCGCGTCATATCACTGCGCCCATGGTACCTTTGCAACTTTCCTTGATTATTACGCCAGAATGAGAGTATAGTTCGGGGTAAAATCAGCCTAGAAAATCACCACGTTTCATTTTCCGTCGGTCTTATTGCACTTTCAAACTTGAGAAGATACACGTTTTAAATGGGAAAAATTCCGGAAATCGTAGTCACTTCTAAGCGGGCGAGATGCTAATGGTCTAATCCGATTCAATGATCTATGCTAAGCTATAGCTAAAAGTTGTACCGCCAGACTCACAGAACGGCTGGATGAATGGGAAAAGGGTAAAGATCGATTGTTTTGCTCGAGGGAAGGTGGAAAATTAGCTTATTTCCAAAAATGGCGGAATATACCTTTAAGACATTAATTGAAAAAATGCCCACACATTTGTATGCGGTTGTGTCTCTGGGATGGACTGACGCCGTTGAGATCTGTGGGCGTCCACGACACACACCGCGGACCAATGTCATTTAACAGGGCAGCAACACAGAGAGAAAAAGGCTTGCAGCTTGAAGTATGTCCAAGAGATGTCTAGAATTTGGTCTTAAGAATCCGAAATCTGAGCACAAATGTTACTGTTAATATGGGAAGCAATCGTTCATCGAAAAAACACATTATGCACGTTGGTGCAAAAAGTAAAAAAAAAATTATGCTAGGGAAGTAATTATTCATAATTGCAGACACCGCTCCACAGATACGCAATCATCAGTCATATTAATCAGGGAACGGGCAGGGTACAACGTGTACAAATCTGAAGGTCAAAAGAATGAAAGTAATCCAACCTTGTGTTTTTTGCATTAGGCTACCTGAAAATTAATCATGTCAATTAAATAAATCACACGTTAGAGGGCATGCTTTCAATATAATTAAATAGGAAGGGGATCAAATATGTGCCGTGAACGCCAGTAAGAGTATATGGACCAATATCGCACAAGTAGCGTACAAATGCTCCAGATAAAAAATATTCTCTCGGCAGAGACAGATGTAGCCCAGGAATGCCATTAATGTTTTGATCGGGGAACTCTTGGGTCTATTTGATAGTGTGAGTCTAATGTGTAAACTAAAAGGGTTTAAGTGGAAGGCATATGGCAGCTGATGACGTCAATGCAAAAGGTGTTAACCACTTCATCGCACCGTATGGTGTGCGTGCGTGCGTGTGCGCGCGCGCGTCAAAATCATTCATTTCATAACATTTTTTTTTTTGATTAGCAGAGGTGCAAATCATATACATCTATGCAATTATTTGAGCAGCCCTTGTGTGTGTGTGTGTGTGTGTGTGTGTGGGGGGGGGGGGGGGGGGGGGGGGGGATAATTCATCCCGCTGTTTATACCCCAGTCGATTTTCATCCACTCACAAGTGCGGCTCAAGCAGAAGGTGTCAATCGTCAGCGGCTTCTGCCATTATTTACCATGGCAACAGCTTAGATTAGAGCCATTATGGGGACATTTCTCTTGTTCGGCTCTCTCTTACATTAGCAGGAGGCGGCAGAGAGGCGAGGGCAGACGCGGTTAAATGCATATTCCGTTGGACCAAAAGGGCAGATTTGTCGCCATTAAAAAAACAACCAGCTCCACCCGTCTCCTCAGGTGACACTGCCATTTTGGGAAACCGCTTGTAAACTAATAACCTGCTACCAAACAGTCCCCCTGTGTTGACACCGCGTGAAAACACAGGAGGAGCAAAATGGGTGGAATTCTGTCCTTCACTAGAGGTAGGGCTCCCATCAAAGTGAGAGAAATTACTTTCAAATGTGCTTTAGGTAGGATACGGTAGTTATAAAGAGACTTCGAAACTAAACAACCCCAAAAAGTACTAGCCATCCCTCTCTACTCCCTCCCTCCCTGCCTCCCTCCCTCCGTTTCACCACTAAGTGTTCCACACACCTGTGATTGACAGGCAAGACGGCTTCCACAAAACTCGACACAAATCAACGACGTGATTTAACTCACCGACCGGGGGGGGGGGGGGCGACAAGATAGCTGTGCCACATCTTACGAAAAACGGCGCGTTTGTTTTGCACTCGTTAAACAACAACAGAAGCTGTAGACGAGTCAACACCGTTTGTCATTCAGAGGCGGAGGCGCGCGCTTTGCCCGAGCCCCACGGCGTCCCATCTGTCGTGTATCTCTGAGGGGGGTCCACTCGCCTTCTTCAGCTTGTCCACCTGCTTCTGGCGCACCGCCGTGTTGTCGATGGCCAGCACCTCCACCGTCTCCTCCTTCTCCAGGCGGTACTTGTTGACGCCGACGATGACCTCCGTGCCTGTCGGAAACACAGGAGAGCGATGGAGGAAATGCACGGGGGGGGGGGGGAGGGGATGGACAGACATCAGGTTGAAGTAGACGTTCACAAGTGCTGTGCGTGCGACAAGGACAGCACACAAAGACGAGCCGCACACGAAGGGAGCCTCCGTGTATGATTGCCGAAGGCAGAAGCAACTGTATTATGAAACCCACACCAAGGAGGGGGGGGGGGGGGGGGCTACAAATTGCAGATTGAAATTGATATTTGCGCTAACTGAACAAAAATGCTCACATTCGGTTTGTTATTAAATTTTAATGCCATTGTATTAAACCGTTCCTGTCGGAATGCCCCCCGGGCCCTGCTGGAATCAGTGATCACATCAACACCTCTCTGCACCCACGCTGTGCACACACTGCGCACGCACACACACACACACACACACATCCGCACCTGCACACGTCAATATAACACACCTCACACACACACACACACCTCGGTACAGCTGCTGGCGGAAGGCTGCAGCTTTCTTGCCGAACGCACACAAGAAGCGGCAGCAACACACCCAGTCGACTCCAACAATCATGAGAGGTTTCAATCTCAATGTCAATTTCAAATCAAAGTGTGTTTGAACAAAATGCACAAACTCAATAGGCCTCATAAGCCCCTCGCGCGCATTTCAAGCCAAGCGAGGGTAGCAATATACAGGCCACAGCATTATCGTCAGAAGTTCTCCTTGTTAGGAAACATCTTATCTAGCAATGGTACGGTTAGGTTGATCTGACGTTCTGAAGAAGGACATAGTGAAGATTGTATTCCTCTTGGCGACTTTAAGTCTGACTCTCTGGAACTTGGAGACATAACATAAAGTGATTGAGGGATACACCTACGTCATGTCAAATCTGCTTAGTAACATGTAATCTTTATACATTATAAGCCAATCAGAATGGGACACTCCTGTCATGCTGTTCCGATTTGAGACTTGTATATAATACACTGTGTTTCCGGGAGCAGTCAGAAGGAACTGAGAAGGATTCGCGCACAAATCTCTTGCTCGATGAAATCCTCTGCTTCTCCTCGTATGAGACCAATAAACAACTTCAGCTTAAACTATATAGAGTTCCTGGCACTTCTTGTTCTTCGGCATCAACAACAATCTCCTCACTATCACTCCTGGGTAACAGATCGCTTTGCTTTTGGGAACGACGGGCTCCGCTCCACACCCGTGTCGATCAAAAGCCAGCCCTGGTCCACAGCGGGGGGGGGGCGAAGGCGTCCGCGTAAGCTAGCTAGCGTAAACCACAGGGCCGAGACATCGCCGCCTTCGAGCATCAAGTGCGCATGGCGGCTCATGGGGATGAGATGCTTTCGGAGTCCCCGCGAGTGGGAGGGCGCTGGGACACTTTGTTACCATCGGGGGGGGGGGGGAATCGACAAAGTGAGTCCCATTGATCCGTGAATGGTGTTTGTTTTTTTCCTTTAGTGTTCGCTTTGCGTTCGCGTGCATTGGGAACTTTTTTAAAAAATCGACACCGAGGTCGAGAGAGGCGCGCACCTAGGGCGCACGCACGCCATCCGCGGCGCCGACGCGCTAACCGGAAGAACAATTCATTCTACTTCTGCGGTTTCTAATCAGTTCCGCATGGGCGTGCGTGTCTCCTCGACGCCGCCCTTTTAACGCTGCGCTGACGGCGCGATGTTCAAGGTCCACGGCGCGCGCGTGGAGGAGGTCTGATGAGAAACACAAAGAGGCTGTGAGACGCCAGCCGTCTACGGCTGAGATGAGGGAAGAGCGGCCGTGCGATCCACGACGCGGTCGCGGATGGCGTTTTTTTCCATTTCCGCTGTGTACAAAAACTGATCAGATGTGCCGAGGAGAGGACTTGTGACCTGAAAAGTTGACCTGTTGAAAAATGACGAATGATCGATCGATCGGGGCTGCTTCGCGGGCCGAGGAGCTTTTATTTTGAAAACCCAAATTAGAATCACAGGCAACGCAAAACCAAGACAGAGGGCAAGAGAACACAAAAGTGCTTTTTTAGAGATTGACCATTTTCGGATCCCCCATGTCACAATAATATAAGGCATTTATAGTAATAAGCATAATTCTGTTCCATGGGGTTCATGAAACATGTCAAGTTGCCATTTCCAAGGTTGCAATTTACTTAGAAAATGACATATTAATCAGTAGTGTGCAATTCAATTTGCGGCAATGTGTAATTAGTAAAAATACAGGAAATAAGGGGAAAAACATTTATCGCGGCGCCTAAAAATAAGGTAGAAGCGTACATGGAATAAAGAAAACCTAGAAAGTACGAATGACGGCATTTCATGCCAGCGACAATATCCAGAGGGCCCCTCTTCAAACTGCAAAACAACACGTTCCACTATTCTTCTGTGCAATCAATTGGACGGGCTTAGCACGAGGTACGTCACCCATAGCACCCATTTAAAATTAGCAGCCGCTAATCCCTTAGTTATTTTCAGTCTACATTTCAATTAACGAACCACCGGCGGTGAATACTGGGGGGGGCTTCATCAGTGTCGCTACACCAATGTGCAGGGTCCAAAATGAACGCCTGCCACCAGCTAATTAACGGCAGATATACGTCACCCTTGAGGGGTGAAATACATGGGGACACACTGTAACACGCTCAGTGTGGGTCTGCTCTGTTCTGATGTACCCGAGCACAGGTAGAAGGCCGACGCTGAGCTCGACTACCTCAGAAGTCGGAGCTGGGAATGAAGTCGCTCCCGAGTCGACAACGTTCCGGTACGGAACACCGGAAAACCGAGACGCCATTTTGCGTTGTCAGTAGCCAGGTGAGCCATATTAAGCCATTGTCAGTAATGGCGGGTGACAGCGCGTTACGCAGTATTTGTTGGCATACAAACACTGTAGCAACACGCCCACAGGCGGAGGTTGGACAGCATCGCGTGCACGGCTGATTCACACAAATAAGACGGAAGCGGAATAAACAGCCTTTCAACGCCGTCGCACGGAGCAGCCATCTTGGATCCCGAGGTCGGGGGTTCTGAGGTTTTTTCCCCGACTTCCTGAGTCGTGAAAAGAGTCCATCGCCCGGCCCGGGGGATCTCACCACTCTGGCCGCTCCTAAGATTCCACAAGGACGTTTTTAAGACCAGGAAAGAATATGTCTCACAACACAGACCTTAGATTGGCTCTGGCTCCGGCTCCGTCTCCGTCATCCAACCCCCCCCCCCCCCCCCCCCCCCCACACCCACCCCCCCCGGGGGACCAGGGCCGCTTCACACACGTGCTGCCGCGGAAACGCACACAGTCCAATCACCCCTTGATGCGGCGCAAATAAATAGGGGAAGTAATCTCGGCATCCAGCTAAACCAACAAAAGGAGGGGACTTATCTGAGGGTGCACATGTTGCCTGCCAATGACTACAGATGAGCACGGGGGCGCCCTGCACTTTTAAGCAGAGCGTCTCGGCGCGGCGTCGCCCGCTCCGAGAGCTCTGAGGCGCCGCCATGGCGACAGCTGGTTTTTCAGCCCGGTGGGAGCCGCTGTTATAAAGCGGGAACGCAGATATGCGGGGGGGATGGCGAAATGAGGTCCCACCGGACGCCATTTTGTGAGACGGAACCGGTTGGCGGCGACCTCTTAACATGGCGGCCTTGGCGCTCGACGCTTTTCAGACTCATCGTTGGACCCTACTCTGGGGCGCTGGGGCAGGACCGACCCGGGCGGGAACGCTGGGAACCGGTGGCGCGGGAAGTGGGGGTGCGGCAGGTGCTGCAGCACCCCCTGTTGGCGAAGCTTTAAAGACCCACTCCGGCAAAATTTGACTTTTTTACCCTTTTAACATTTCCTACTGGTGATATATATGTATTTCAACACATAGTACGATCGAAATATGTCGTAAAACGATTCATGAGGATTTCTGGTTTGAAATGTCACTGAACCTCCGCAAGTCACAAAAACACAAATCCGTTTTTCCTGTCCTCATGTCGTCATGAAGATGTGGAACCAATCAAAAACTGACTTTCAGGTAAGACCCGCCCCCTGCGCGAGCGCAGGCAACTGTGAAGGCTTGGTTAATAAAGGCTGGGTTATGCTTCGTTTATGCTTCCGCGTCGACGCAACGCTGGGGGGTTCCGGACCATTTATGGACCCTTTACGAACCCTTTACGTCCTTGACGTGCACCTCCCAAAATCCTAGACGCGCGTTGAGGCGACGCAACCCCAACGCAGCGGCTTTGGCTGTGATTGGTCCGCGAACTACATTCACTGGAGATCGCTTTTCCGGTTTCCACTCGTAAACACCGCCACGGTGTAAACACAGCCTTGATAAATGCTTAATTTATTTATTGCCTTAATTTCTATATATATATTTTTTTTAACTCGCTAGTAACCCGTATGTAATGACCGCAATCCCTACGCAGAAGTATAAACCAGCCGCAGATAAAGGGGCGTGGGTAAGAAAAACCCCTTGCCTGAAACCATGAAGAAGGTTTGAACACCTTCTGTGTAAAAGCTGTACAATTCTTTTTTAGTTAGGCCAAAAATGTTCGAATGTACTCATTTTTTAAATAAAACGAAAATGTCAGGGGTCAATCAATGGCCGGAGTGGGTCTTTAAAATAAACATTGTCATCTACCACTGATCCTGGCGCATCAAGCTCTTTTTAACAGACAATTTGATAATGGATATATTGCTAATAATAAACAATTTACATTGACTGCACTAGGCAAACAACATTTTAGATAGATTATTTTTAGATAGATCATTTTTTTCATCGCTGGTCTTTGGAGTTCGCTTGTTGCGATATAGTTTCTGCGCACTCTACGCTCATCTGTTCTTCATGTAGGGGAGGGGCGAGTGTTTTTTTAATTTTTTTATTTTTATTTTTAAAGGAGACGGAGGTCTCCCCCCGCCCCGCACCCCCTGCCGAAAATATCTTCCTGCGCGCCTGCTGGGAACGCTCATCGGCGGCGCCGGTGGTCCACTTATCCTCACTCGGGTTTTGTCTTCTTACCCGCTACATAAAAGCAGCCGACCCACGATTTGAGTGACACTCAAATGTTTTCTCCTACGGTGGAAAAGTGGCCCATTACTTGCGAGGCACTCATTAAGACGCGCACAAGTCGATGAGGGCATCTGCTCCAAACAACTGAAGGTGTTCTGCGCATCCATTATGTAGCTGATGGGAGATTTTAATTGCTTTAATTGCTGGCAGAAAGTGTGTAATGAATACATTACAACAGCCAGGCTATAAATACAAATTAAACAGTCACCGGAATGCCCTTTCATACACTTCTTATGTGCTGGGATCCCTTTGATTGCCATGTTAAGATCAGAGCTTCGACGCACTCCGTTTCCACTGCGCTGCATCTGAAACGTTCCTCTGCTTTTTAGTCTCTGGGGTACGAGCTAATATGCAGAAAGGTATTCATCTAGCCAAATGGGCTCGGAGCCGCCGTCGTCCGGTATTGGGTCATTATCTCTACGCTTCGAAAGAAATACACCCACTTCACGCTCGGCAGATCATAACACATAATCAGCCGGGCCTTTTTGCCTCTCGCTCTAACCCCTTAACCTCTTCGTCTCTCTGCGTCTGCTGGGAAGAAAGCCGTGGCACAGGTGGTCCCCATAATCACACACTACACTCGGAGGCGGGTAGCTCCGCCATATACGTCCTCGTCCCGAGATGTGATGAGGAGCAATGAATGTGGGGAATAACGTCAATCAAAACGCCGTCACATCAGTTCACCGGCAATCAGTTTAGCGCAAGTTAGATCGCTCGTTGACCAAAGTAACGTGTAGACAATCAAGCATGTCATATCTTGCGTAGCACTCATTAAGACGCGCACAAGTCAATGAGGGCATCTGCTCCATGTTCATACCTTGCAAAAACCTTATGACAAACAAAAGACGAACATTATGCGTTTGGGCTTGTTCCGACAGAAAAACCTGTCCATTTAGCGGAAGAGAACGAAGCGTTTTTCGTTTTTTTTTTTGGCCATTCGGTTTTCCAGAGACTCATCAGGACGGACCTCGGCTGGCTCCCTGTGAAGGTCAGCGCGCGGTGACCCCTCTGAGGGGCAGCTAAGCGACGGACCCCCGGGGTCCCCGGGTGCGTCAGGTGAAATGGCTTCTCTCCGAACAAAAGGGGACATCTCCTTCAAAGCCACCGCCCCAGCCGGGACAATCTCCTTTTCTCCGATAACTCGGCTTTTTTCCCGAAACAATTACGGTGCGCTTTTTTTCTCCCCCTCCCCCGCTGCAGAAGTGTCCGACGACAACACGTTCGGCGAGGCGCTCGTTCTGTTGCATTCTGGGGGGGGGTGCGGTCGCCAGCCTTCTGCTGTCGATGCCTCCCCCCCACTCGCTACGCCGTCTCCCCCGATGCGTTTCCCAGGGGGGCGCTTTTGTGCCGGGCTTGGATTAGCTTGGATTCAGTCGGGCTTAAGGCCCGGGGCCGTGCCCGCGTGAGCGATGCGCCGTACCACAAATACAAGGATTAGGGTTCAAAAATTGGATGTAGGGAACTGTTGAGTCGATGAAGGGGAAGGACAGGTGGAATGGGTAAATACGCAATAATATTGATACGAGCTTGTGTAATTCTTCAATAAAGCACATAAATAAATACACGTGTAGTTATATTTATTCACCTGAATAAAATATTTCTGGTGACGTATTAACTGATTCGGTATTTTAATATTAAGCCACAAGTAAAGCTATACGTTATATTAGATATTTATATAAAGATATTTATTTATTTATTGTTACGAAACTGGGAATGCAGTGGTGTTGCAGTCCTGCCACATCTTTTGACTATGAGGTCTTTTATCGCCGGGGGGCGGTCGATCAATACCTGAATCGATGCGGGCCTGTTTGCGGGCCGCACACTCCTCGATGCGCAGTTTAGGAATTCCCTCTGCCACAGCTTTGGCCATGCCGCCCATTTCCTCGATTTCCTGAATGAACTAGAGGAGAGAAAAAAAAAAAAACACAGTTTGTCGTTCGGAAATGATACTGGGAAAAAAAAAAACAGTTAACCCTTCATAGACTACACAGTTATCCCTTTATAAAGTACACGCATGCATGGCACACACGCACAACGCGCGTGTGTGCCATGCAACATAAAAAAAAGTATATATATTTCTATATCTGTTTTTAGAATTACTCATGAATGTGTATGGACCACCACAAATAAAAAAAACATAAGAATAACAGAAATATTGTGGAAAATGAATGACGGAAAAAAAACGAAGAGAAAAATAAGGTCCTTCTATAAAAAAATCTAAATGAGTTACAGAGAGTTGAGACCAGAGACAAAGAAGGCGTGATAGGAAAGACCTCATTGCCAAAGTGTATTCACATGAAAGTGTTCCAGTGTTCACACATTCTTTAGACGTTTTGATTGAATATTTTCTTTAAGGCTCTCATTTTATAAACCCTTTCTAGAAGCGTGGACCGAGTGCACCACAAGCCAATGACCTCCGGGAAAACACAAAGGCGGCGCAACAAGCACAATATATGTAAAATGAGAAAGCTGAATTTGTGATCAAACCCAATTTGAAAGCAATTATTGAACCGCGTCTCTCTCTCTCTCTCTCTCTCTCTCTCTCTCTCTCTCTCTCTCTCTCTCTCTCTCTCTCTCTCTCTCTCTCTCTCTCTCTCTCTCTCCTCTCTCTCTCTCTCTCTCTCTCTCTCTCTCTCTCTCTCTCTCTCTCTCTCTCTCTCTCTCTCTCTCTCTCTCTCTCTGAGTGAGCGAGGGCCCCTTCGGGGTGCCTTGCTCGAGGGCGGCGGCCGACACACAGAGAGTCGAACCCAACACCACCCCCTTACCTTGAGAGCGGTGGCGTAGACGTCGTCGGTGAGGGACTCCATCATGTGCGAGCCCCCCCAGGGGTCCGCCACGCGGGGGATGCCCGACTCCTCCTGGATGATGATCTGGGTGTTGCGGGCGATGCGGGCGCTCTTCACGGTGGGCAGGCCCAGCGCCTCGTCGAACGAGTTGGTGTGCAGGGACTGGGTGCCGCCGAACACGGCCGCCATGGCCTCGATCACGGTGCGCACCACGTTGTTGTACGGGTCCTGGGCGAGGGAGCGGCGCGGTCATCACCCTCATCGTCGTCATCATCATCATCATCATCACAGTGAACTATAATCTGAATATAAACTCGAAAAACTAAAGGCTTCAACTCATTGTGTTCGCAACAGGGCATAGGTGGAAGGAAAGTAATGATGAATGCATAAAATATGAGATGTGACATGAAGAAAAGTTTAATGACATTAAACTTTGTAATGTAATCTGTATATTATACCAGTATATTATACCGATTACATCCAATGAAATGATAGTCAAAGACAAATGCATTCCGTCGAATTTCTCGCAGAAAGAAGTGAAAATGAATAATGGATCGCAGGCCGAAAGCGCCGTGAGATAAAATCAATAACGACGCCCGGCCAAGGTCCATTCTGAGTGCTCTGGACAGCCACACACCAACAGACCCCTTTAACAGAGGTCTTATTACTTATTACGGCTGCGCTACTTCCATGTGCTTCCAGGTGCACCGGCTGGTACACAGGCTGGCCTGGTACACCGGCTGGTACACAGGCTGGTACACAGGCTGGCACACCGGCTGGTACACCGGTTGGTACACAGGCTGGTACACCGCTGGTACACCGGCTGGTACACCACTGGTACACAGGCTGGTACACCGGCTGGTACACCACTGGTACACAGGCTGGTACACCGGCTGGTACACCACTGGTACACAGGCTGGTACACCGGCTGGTACACAGGCTGGTACACCGGCTGGTACACCGGCTGGTACACCGGCTGGTACACAGGCTGGTACACCGGCTGGTACACCGGTTGGTACACAGACTGGTACATCGCTGGTACACCGGCTGGTACACCGGCTGGTACACAGGCTTGTACACCGGCTGGTACACCGGCTGGTACACAGGCTGGTACACCGGCTGGTACACCACTGGTACACAGGCTGGTACACAGGCTTGTACATCGCTGGGACTCATGGTACATCATGAGACCGCATTGTGATGACCTGCTGACAGTGGTGGCGTTCCGGTCACCGTTTAGTAGTTGATGGTGAACTGATCTGTCATTATGAGGATGTGGTGTCTGAGTGACTGAAAGGGCTGCTGCGGCGCTGGCAATCCAAAGCCCAGGACACGCCGCATTTACAGCAACTGAGGATGTTAACAGTACATAATGCATAATACATAATACATGTATTTCAAATATACTTCTATATAGGCCGCTATGCACTTGACGACGCAACCCGCAAATTCACCAACGTCAACATCTCACTTCACTCGCTCTGGTCGAGTACGACGAGTCGCTCGTACGAGTCCCATTGTGTGCTCATCGTCACCTGCTCTGTGAGGGACCAGCCGGAGGTCTGGCAGTGTGTGCGCAGCAGGAGGGACTTGGGGTTCTTGGGCTGGAACTTCTCCTTGATCAGCGTGGACCAGAGGCGCCTGGCCGCCCGCAGCTTGGCGATCTCCATGTAGAAGTTCATTGCCGATGCCCCAGAAGAAGGACAGCCTGCGGGGGGGGGCAAAGGACAACACAAAGACAACGTGCAGCGTTTGACCCAAAGGGAAACATAACAATAAATTAAATAGATAAAATACTATATTAAATGTATTAAATATAATATAAGTTATTACCAACAAGGCGAATTCATAATGATTCCAGCTGAACAAAAATAATGAGATCATAATAATTCAAGATAATAATTCGAACAATTGTCATATAAAATGTACCGGTATATGAAATGACCAAAAATTTTAACAATGGGGGGGTATGAACCAAAGTCAATGTTAATACACCCCAAGCTGCTCTGGTGGAAGACGTCCGCCCACTTGTTTTCATAATTAGCCCAATCAAAGGACATGTCCATGACTTTGCTAACGAGGGACAGCAACTTGGGGTAAGGTTTCAATTAGCCAACAAAACTCAAGCCTGTAAGCGTAGATCCTGTTTTGACTTAGACTTTGATTTTGACCAAATGTGACCATTGCACAAAATGGGGGAAAAAACAACAATAACAACAAAAAAAAAAGATCATATTCATTTGTATCATTCGTTCATGTTGCACAATGACACACGCATGTCAGCTTGCTTCATAATCTGTCGCCAGAAAATACGCTACTGGAACCTATAGAAATCCCTCTTTGGAGAGCATGAGTGACAAATCCCAGGGAGTCATGACAAACTTCTCAACGACATTGGCTGAATGGACAATCATGGAGTGCAGCACCCCAACCAATCCATGTTATTAAACAGCCGACGCAGGCAGCGGACTCAATCACCTGTGACACAAGCCTAAAATACCTACTCCCGAACGGGACGCCAAAACCTCCCAATGATCAATTACAGTATTTTTTTCCGAGTGTCCGTTTAAATTGTGATCTACTAGGCCAATCAGGCTGCTCATTAAAACCGCTGCAGCTGTTCACAACACCCTCGATTATGTAGAAAGGCCCCGGAACCTCATCAGTCATGTTGATATAGCATAAGGGCGTTCGACGTCCTAGCGCACCGCCGTCTTTCAGAGTTTAGAGCGTTTTCTTTTCCAAGGCCAAGAGCCCGAGACGGGTCAATACGAATCGATGGGAGTCGGCGGACCACACACTCCGCGCAGCGTTTTGTAACGGCGCGCAACGTTTGATGACATCGCTATCTTGGCAATTGCGAGAGAGAAAATAAAAGTCAGTGACAAGGGAACAAAGGCTTCGGTGTGGGGTGGCGGCGCAGGGGCTAAAGGTGAAATGGAGGCCCGGGTCTGCCGCAGACAGCAGGGTGGGGGGGGGGGGGGGGGGGGGGGGGGGCGGGGGACAGACTCATCTTGGAAGCGCACGGCAGATTAAAATCAATCTTATATCACCGAACACGAAGGAGACGAAGAAAGGGCAGCGCTAATGGCGTTTCCTTTCTTCTTCTCGCCTGCGAGTAAATGGCAATCCCTGTCGCTTGCGCCGGCAACAACCCGACTCTATTATATGAATAATGGCGTGTCTGCACAGTGGCGCACCTGCACAATGGATGAAATACCGGAGCGCCACGACGGGTCAATAATGCAAAGTCGATGACGCTGATAGGCACAGGCCCGTGCCTTGGTTTGCCAGGAAGGAGAGCCATTGGGCATTACTGACCGAGAGACAGGGGGACGCTCTCCTCCCGTGATCCGCGTGTGGCCCCGCGGTTGAAAGGAGGCGAGAACTGTCCCCTGGGTTTTTGGTGGCATAATCAGGGACTGTCGTCAATTACTGTGTTTGGTCCGGCTTTTGGTATCGATTGGCAAATGCTGTGAGACATTTTTCCGCGTTACTTCCTTCTCATAGCGCGTGTTTCTGACCAACTAAAAGAAGACATGATACAAGAACCACTGAGCTTCTTTTTTTTTTAAACAGTGTTAAAAACGAGTGCAGTTGTTATGTATATATATACTGTATATATATATACATACACTTTGTTCGTGTTGCAAACAAACACAGCAGCCCAAGACTCTTGTGAATCGTGAGCAGTGCCATCCCCCCCCCCCACACACACACACACACACGTGCGTGCACGAGCGCACACTCACACACACACACACACACACACACACACACACACACACACACACACACGCACACACGCACCAATCCTACGTTCACCATCGACACACACGGTCCCCCGGCCCCCCTACCTGGGCGCGAACTCGTCGATGGTGAGGCCGGCTTTGAGTCCCGTGCGACAGTACTCCAGGCCGTTGGCGATGGTGTAGGCCACCTCCAGGATGGCGTCTGCTCCCGCCTCCTGCAAATGGTACCCGCTGATGGAGATGGAGTTGAATTTGGGCATGTGCTGCGGTGGGGGGGGGGGGGGGGGGGGGGGGGGGGGGGAAACAAACAAAAAAAAACAAACAACAAACCCATCAATAGAGTCATCTGAACAATCACGTGCCACACATAGACCATGAAACGCCTCGCACGAGTGTGTCTTCAGCAGGCCGCCGACGACAATGCGTCACAGGGTGGTTAAACGCAAAGCGCCATGACCTCCGTAGGTCTATGTCCGCTCCCCTGGCCCCCCTGCCTACCAGCCCCGCACACAGGCGGCGCTGTAACACAGGCTGCCCTGACGTAAAAGAGGCCTACTGGTAGCCTGGGACCCTACCTAATGAGACAGGCTACACCTCAGGACACCATCCTCACACACAGGCAAACACACATCACCACCACCACCATCATCACTACTACTATCAGCACCAGCCACACTATAACCCCCAGCACAGCATCCTCACACAGGCTGACATCCACCATCACCACTACCACCACCATCATCACTACCACCACCATCACCCACACTACAACCCAAGCACACCATCCTCACACACACACACCACCACCATCATCATCATCACTACCACCAGCACCAGCCACACTATAATCCCAACACAGCATCCCTCACACACAGGCAAACACACACCACCACCACCACCACCATCATCATCATCATCATCATCATCATCACTACCACCCACACTACAACCCAAGCACAGCATCCTCACATACAGGCTAACACACACCACCACCATCATCATCATCATCATCACAGCACCAGCCACACTACAACCCCAGCACAGCATCCTCACACAGGCTGACATCCACCATCACCACCACCACCACCATCATCATCACAACCACCACCAGCACCAGCCACACTACAACCCAAGCACAGCATCCTCACACAGGATTCGAGTCAAGTCTCTACTGTGACGCATGAAGCTGAGCGAGCCTGATACCATCCGGAGAGTGTTAGCACTCACTGTGTTTGAACAAACACCGCGCTGATGACTACTTCAGGTGGGGGGGGGGGTAGCGGCAGCCATTGTTGTCTGGCAGAGAACAATTACTGGGCCGGCTGGTCCCGCGGGCTTCTTTAGGCTGACGTGACACTTGTGGGGTTGATTTGATGGTCGGTTATGGTGTTTGTGGGCCCGTTTCTGTTGATCACATTGACCAGTGACAATTGCTCTATATACTTTATGTATAATATAAAAGCAGGTGAGACTAGAACCAGCTGTGCCAACTCCATCTCAAACAAGACTGTTAGAGCTTAGATTTGGGATTTGTGTCGTCTTGGTTTATTTCACATAATCCCTTCCAGCGGATTTTTCGTGTGAATGTAACATTCGTGGAAGCCGAGAGGAGAGTGGACATGTCGTGTTACGGTCTCCCCCTCGTTACAGACGGTCGAGAGACCCAGCTTTTAAGTGTCCCCACGGTTCGACAGCGGTACGGGCAGAAGTAGATCAGTGGGTAGAGCGGGTGGACAGAGCGAAGTCGTCCACTAACTGGGTCGGCGGGGTCGGCGGTTCGATCCCTGTGATCCCCCCACCTCAAACTGTCCGCATGTCGAACCCCACAAATGTAATGACTGTAAGACGCTTTGGACAAAAGCGTCTGCTTAAATGCCCCCTTTACCTTTTTCTAGCTTTAGCGTGACACCCTCCAGAATCCGAGTGAATGTCCTCCCCTCCTTCAAACAAACCAAACCCACAGGGTGAGCACTCGCTCTGGAGAGGACTTCCACCCAGCCTGGGTGTGAACAGGACGACGATCGATTGCCCCTACCGTGGAGGTGTACGCGAAGATGTCGGCGATGGCGTGCATGGAGGGCTCCGGGGGGAAGATGTAGGTGTTGCGGACCATGAACTCCTTCAGGATGTCGTTCTGGATGGTGCCGGTCAGCTTGGCCTTGTCGACGCCCTGCTCCTCGCCCGTGACGATGAACATGGCCAGCACGGGGATCACCGCGCCGTTCATCGTCATGGAGACGGACATCTTGTCCAGGGGGATGCCGTCGAACAGTAGCTTGACGTCCTCCACCGTGTCTATGGCGACGCCGGCCATGCCCACGTCACCGTGGACGCGTGGGTTGTCCGAGTCGTAGCCGCGGTGCGTGGGGAGGTCAAAGGCCACTGAGAGGCCCTGCTGCCCGGCTGCGGGGTCAAGGGATGGCGGGAAATGGACGAGGGTGAAAAAAAAATTAAGGGATTATTGATCATCATTGTGATCATTACAATCACTCAATATACGTGCAACATGCTGGTTGGTTACAGGTCAACCATGTGCCTATTAATCCCATTTGCCTCCATGTTCATTCAAGAGTGCAAACCAGTATAATTTTATGATGCCTTGATGGACACTGTCCCTATTATGGACTCACCCTCCCATACTGGGGTCCCAACTGGGCTTCCAGTTTCAGAAAGTCACCATAGCCAGAACAAATATTAATAACAGTCAGAATTCTGGATTCCTGCGTCATACAAGTACAAATACAGCTAGCAGCTTTGATATTGATAATGGTTTGCCAAACTCAAATTCCTGTACATACCAGTCCAAATTACTTGTTTATGTAGACATTGATGTAAAAAAAAGAGCACTTAATTGTTTGCTCCTTTCTTTCCATTTTCTTTCCTATTTACCATTTAGCATGCATGTGCCTTTTTTCCCCATTGTGAATTTCAGTGAAAATATTTCTCTATGTCAATGCACAACTATGTGTTAGGCTTCTTGCACAGTGTGTCAATGTCTACAGGCAGCCATTGGCATTTGACCCTTGAAACTTCAGCATTAATTTGCATTCCCTCTAGTGTTGCTCACCTTTTATATTATCTCTGTAAAACTTGTTGCTCTCCTCCACGGTGCTGAAGCCAGCATACTGCCTGATAGTCCAGGGCCTGTAGGTGTACATGGTAGGATAGGGACCCCTAGTGTACGGAAACACTCCGGGCAGCTCATCGGCGGACGCGTTTGAATCCGCCTTGGTGTAGACGGGCTTGACGTTCAGGCCCTCTGGCGTGCGCCAGACAAGGTCCTCTGGGTCCTTCCCCTTGAGCTGTTTCTTAGCCAATTCGGACCATTTCTGATTCAGCTCCACCTGCTCGCGGCTTGGCGAGGCTGTGTGAAACTGGTGGCTGATGGGGGACGACGTCGAGGAGGCAGACGCGCCGAGGAGCCGTCTTGCAGCCAACGCCGCGCATGCCTTCTGTGCGGTCAACATGCTGTGTGCCGCCCGGGGTGACTCAAGCAGGGGACACCTGGATGACAAGGACGACGCGTTGTTTCGTCAACGAGTGACAGGGGTGAGTTGTTAAACATGTAGAGTGGAGCTCGATAACAGTCGTGGCATATCAACTGTGCATGATAAAAGTCATCGATTTGCAAGGAAACTGTACTTTGTATACACTGGAATTGGTTATTGTTGGTCGATATCTGTTCTGGCCAAGCCCAGTGGGTGAGACCACACTCAACACACTCCGTTTAATGACGACCGCATACAATGTCATTCCTTCGTGTAGACCTTTATATACAAGATCTATTTAGAAGATTTTCCTACCTTTACATAGCCTGTAAGTAACTGCAATCAGCACATAGAGAGAGTCCTTAGGATAGGAACACTTGTGTAACATAAGGGAGTGTGAGGCTGACATAAAATGTGGTCGGTACAATTATTTGGGTTGCCAATCGATGGGAGTCGTGCCACTAAACATGCATTTTTTTGTAAGTAAGTTAGGGCTTTAATAAATGTACATTTCTGACCTTGTAGTGCGTTGTAGAGTCCAGTGGAGCCAAAGCGTGTGTTATGCTAGCCAATGGAGTGTCATAACATTGACAGTCAACCAATCAGCAGCGAGTATCATTCTTTACCCTTTGACTCATGATACCGGAAGTTAATAAGAAAGATTTTGTTTGGGACGAGGACCCAAGCCAACATAACTGTATTAAAAATATCAATTTCTCTCTTAATTGAGATAGAAGACATACTTGTGTAATTTATTTTAGATATCAAGCATGTTATAATGGTATTTCAAAAAGCGTATATATTCTAGACTATTCCTATTCATTTGAAGCATCTATCTCTCAAATTGAACAAATTGGGGATATTTAGAAATCTAATTTCTCAGTAATTTGCTTTTGTCAAAATAATCAGTAATTTATTTTGGCTCTTCTTATGTAATATGTATTTCCAGTCTCCATTATTCCCTTTTTGTTGTAGGAAGAAATGTAAATGACTTGATATTTAATTGTTTTTTTTTTTTTTTACAGTTCTAATGTGTGTGCGTGAAAACATTCAAACTACCAAATTAAAATCTAAACAATTATTGTCTGTCGTTTTCTGTTTTCTATTTGTATTTCTAATGCATGTGACTGATTTGACCACCAGGTGGCGGGTTTACCCCCTTTCCTTCTGCACACGCCAGACACACGCACACACATGCGCGCGCACACACACACACACACACACACACACACACACACACACACACACACACACAGATAAACCAAACTTTGGAGACAGTAATAAGGATGTTTAATGTGTCAAACAAACGACCATTGTTGCCATGTCTCACTTGAGTTATGTACAATATTGGATTTGGATTCAATAAGCAGCACGGTTGCAATCAAGGTATAAGAGGGATGAGGGATATAAAATATGTTAAAGAAAGTATAATTAATCAGCATTCAGCAAGACAAACATTTGATCAATGTGGCAATCAATGCAGAGTTGCCGGTGGTGCCCAGTTATAATACAGATTAGCTTTGTGTACCTAACCTCTGCATGACAAAACCGTAAGGCAATATACTATATATTAATTTTTTATTGCAACGTAGTATGACTTTAGCTCGGGCGCACCTGTATTGATAGTATAAAAGCATAATAGTAAATTCAATCAAATAAAGCAAAAACGGCAAATGGGTAAACCAACTGACATCAACCAAACAATAAGATGAGAAAGTAAAACGGGCAAAAGCATCAGTATCTTCATCGCAGTTTCTAACCGAACAGTGAGGACGACAAAGCAGCTG
>JAXIVH010000023.1:1099041-1111705 GCA_036785325.1 Urophycis tenuis | reverse complement strand
CAATGCAATTTATGAACATTCAGGAGACGATTAAACACTGGCTTTTGGGTGGGTTTGTGTTTTGTATAGAATTTAACACCACGCCATTAGGAAACTACGCAACTAAATATGCCGCGCTATTAAGCCCACAATTTTTTTTTATGAAGTGCTTTAGTTACAATTGTGTTTGAATTGGGATAAGATTAGTTTCTATACCCATTGATGGAAATGGATGCCAGCAAGAACACAGTCTCCGTATTATGTAATGTCCACACTTAAAAGACCCCTGAAACGACGTGCCATTGCTGTAATTTGCCATAATTGGCTACTTCAGCTTAGCGGCCAATAAAAAAAACACAAAAGAATGCTGTTTTTTTTTTTGCCGTACGAGCTGCTTCCACGCTACGGCCGCCTCCACCTGCCCCCACCACCTCCGCCTCCACCTGCCACCACCTCCGCCTCCACCTGCCCCCACCACCACCACCTCCGCCTCCGCCCGCTTCATCCTCTCACACGTAGACTCGGAGACGGCACCTCAACGGAGTCAGACCCCTAAACAAACGCCGTCGGTTTCGTCAACTCTCGCTTCCACGGCGGAATTGCTTCACGGGCACACACACACGCTCGCCTCTCTCTTTCCCTCTCTCTCTCCGCCCTCCCCCCCCCCCCCCGGGCAAGAGAGTGCTCTGACCTCTCTCTCTCTCCGCCGTCCGGAAAACTTTCCCCGAAAGGTCTGAATCGGTCCGGCGTGACCCTGTGGCAATCCTCCTATTAGGCCCTCTAAAGCATTTCATTTCCGCTAAGAAAGCGAGTGCGCCAGAGGGCATCGATCTCAGCTGGGGAAAAAGCCAACGAGCGTCCGTGCCGCTGCACCTCTCTCTCTGTCTCTCTCTCTGTCTCTCTCTCTCTGAGAGGCGGCCAGGGGGGTCTGACCGGTGAGGCGCGCGGGGGGGGGGGGGGGTTCTGGGTTATCGTCGTCACGGAGCGTGACTCAGGAAGACTCGGCGTTCGCCGCTCGGTCCGAACAGCGTTCCGGCTCACCGTTCACGTTCATCACGTCGCTCCTCTCCGACGCGGAACCCGCCGCCGGCACCGAGGCGGCCCGATGAACCGGCGAGATTTGTGTAAAGACGGCCACCGGGGCCCGGGGTCTGCCCATAGGATTCGGCGCGCGAGAAATGTTGGCCGCCGCCGCCGCCGCCCACCGCCGCTCTCCAGCCGGCCAAGCAGACGCAGCGCCCGGCACGGAGCGTCCTCTCTGCCACGTTCCCGCCTCCTTCTTGGCTTGAATTGCACTGTGGGACCCCCCCCCCCCCCTATCCCTTACTGGATCTTCCCCCCCCCCCCCCCCCCGATGACTCCCTCCCGTCGACTCCCCCCAGTGGCATTGATCTGAAGGGGGTAAATCATTAGCTGTGGTGTGTGCTACATCCTCTCCCCGTGCTTCAGAGACACCCCCTGCCTGCCTGCCTGCCTGCCCTCGCTCCTCCTCTCTGGTTCTTTGTTCATGGCGGCCCTCCTCTCCCTGCTCCCCCCCCCTCCTCCCCCCCCCCCCCCCCCCCTCCTCCCCTCCTCCCCTCCTTCTCCCGGGCGGAATCCACGGACTCCGCTGAGGAGGGAGCCAAAACAGACGGCGGTGCGAGGAGCAGGGAGAACAAACGCGGAGCGGAGGGGGTGAGGACGGGTGAGGGTGGGTGAGGAGGAGGGGGGAGGGGGGTGGATCGATGCCGAGCGGCAGATGGGGCGAGGATAGTGTAAAGGGAGAAGCCGGGTGCTTAGTCAGCAAGGCCCGTGTCTGTTGGAGATGCCTTAGGCTCCCATACAAGGGTTGAACTGGGATCCTGAGACAACCCACCCCCCCACCACCACCACCACCACCACCACCCCACCACCACCACCCCACCACCATCCCCCAACCCCCAACCCCCTGTAGTGCGAGTGAAGATGTACACGAGAAATCAGCCCGCCCTCCTGCACAAATAGAACGAACCAGCTAGTGGTGAGGGCGAAAAATGTCCGACGGCGGCGTTTCAGTCTGCCAATATCCAAGCCTCTTTTATCAGTAATTCTCTCTGTTGAAATGCAGAGAAATGTGTCGAACCAGTGGGCCATTATAAAGACCCAGTGCAACAATTGCTCTTAATTTAATTTTGGCTTCAAAGTGAACTACTTTCACCCAAATTAAGACCTTGATTAGATTAGGTACTGGTTTGAAGAGATTTTGTTTTGAGATTGACAAATCCTGTGTCTTGTGTAGGATTGCTTCAAACAGCATGCCTCTCAATGTAGCTACAGAAAGAAAATGCTTCTTTGAAGTAGTTTCAATTATTCTGAATGGCTTCTGAAATGTTTATTCCCCCCACATGTTTCGAATGTGTTCCCATTCAAACAAGTTTCCATCTCAAATTGATGAGTCCATTATGTTTATGATAATGTGTGATACACATTTGGCATCTGTGGTGTGAATTGTGTCCACTGTTTGAATGCGTAACTGTGTTTGTAATGGAGAACTATATTTGCATAGACCGGGGAAGCAGGCATGGCTTATGTGGCATCTGCATCGGCTATATTACAAATTAGGAACATTTCTGTGACAATACAGTTTACATTTGTCAGATCACGTGCATTTAAAATTATCTATGTAAACCAAAGTGGCATCCACTAACACAATAAGATGGGACTTACTGCATGAAACACTCTAACCTAATGATACCCTTATGAGAGCCACAGAGTACATTAATCAGACACTTGAGACGTTTGAGAAGGTGAGAGCGTAGTAATAAGTAAAAGATATATATTTTTTATTAAGCTTATTTTATACACTACCTTGTATATAGTATAAACTGATTCCATATTATGCATTTATCGTTGGAGTCCGAAAAGTTGGCTTATGCTAATTCTTAGTTAATTGCCACATCAATTTGGCTCATTAGTGTACCCTGAAATTATTGATGCATACTGCTGTGTGGGGCTCTTTTTGCCCTACCAACTTAATGAGATTCTTAAACACTTTCACCTAGGTAGCCAATTAATTGTAAAACAAATGATTCTGAATTGAATTTAGTTAATTGGCAAATTTAACATTTAGATGGGGTTTGCCATCCCGAAGCAATGCTAAGAGTAAAAAAAAAAAAAAAGTGGTTTGCAAGTCAACGTGACATGTGTTTTTCTGTCAGCGCGAGTGACAGCGGGATGAGTGGATGTTTCTCGCCGCCATCTCCCGACGGAGAGCGTGTAACGATGAAAGCGAACGGCAACTGGTCCAGCAGGCCCTATGAATGTAATTAAAGTAGAGGCTTGCTTAAAAGGCACAACATAACCTCATATCTTCCAACTTTAAAAAAAAAAAAAAAAAAAAAAAAATTTCATGAAAAATGAGTCGCCTTTAAGAACACAAAACACAACAGCATAATCTTTCCGATGCCTCTTTTTTAATAAAGGATTTTTCTCCAACCAGACAATAAGTCGTAAAAAAAAAAAAAAAAATTGTATTGTATTGTGTCAGCAAAAAAAAAAAAAGAAGAACTTCAGGCGCCATGTCTACATTTCGCACCGCGGCTCCTATGGGTTTGTGGCCGTGCGTCTCCGTGCACCACGGCAGTGTGCACACGCGCACGGCGGCGCACGCACGCACGCACGCCCAACTCCCACACGCGCCGCGCACACTCACCGTCACTTTTTCACACCGGGTGTGTTTCACCTGCAGGCAGGCGGGCGCGTTAGCACAGCACAGCGCAGGTATATTTCAACATGCTAAATAAAGACCTCCCATCCACCGCGCCCCGTAATTTCCGGTATGTCTGTGTTGATTTATTCCACGGCAGTCACGAGAAAAAAAGGAAAAAAAAAAAAACCACCGGCACCAGCAGAATTGGCAAAGGCAGAGTCGGCTGGCTGTCAGAAAGTTTTGCGCGAGACAAGATACTTAAAGGTCTGGTAACTTTTGGAAAAGGGGTGGTGGGCTTAGTGGCAGACAGGCATACAACGCTTTGGCAAGTTATCAGACGGGAACGAGGCCCTACCTCCCCCTACCCATCCCCATCGCCTACCCCCCACCCACACACCCACACACGTGCACACACACACACACACGCACACGCACACGCACACGCGCGTGCGCACACACCCCCTCCACACCCCCTCCCGTGAGTCCAGATAAGCTGCTAGGGCTGTGTTTACACACACACACACACACACACACACACACACGCACACGAACACACACAGCAGTAGCAGCAGCAGCAGCAGCGGTCGATATGAAGACCCACATTGACTAGCTTGGTGGAGCAGTGCTCTGTTCTGTTGTTGTCCTACTTACCTTTCATCTGAGATGCAGTGTTTTTCCATCATATCAGGATATTGAGTGTTGCACACACCCCCCCCCCCCCCCCCCATCGGGAAATCGTCTGTAATTCTCAGTGGGAACGAGCCAATGTAATTTTGAAGGTTACATACATTCAAGTACATCCTGGTCCTGTGTGCACAGGTGTTGTATGCAAGAAGCCTCTGGGTCCTCCCAACCCGCCCCCCACACACACACACACACACACACACACACACACTTACTGCATAAGTTTGCTGCATCGATAACATCACAAGATAACAAAACTCCCCGAGGGGGCAGAAAAGGTAGACTAACTTTTTATTCAGTTTCAGTGAACAGTCGACTTTTTTTGTTTAATCTTCGCAGATTGCCCCGTAGTCCTCGCCGCGTGAGCTCCTCAGTCTCGGGGAATGCGGCACAATTCGCGGAAGCCAAAATATGCTATTACGCTTACCCCAGGGCGGCCGAATCAATATCCGTAAACAACAACGCAACACAACAACAACGATGCTAACCCGTACGCCAGAGAGCCTGGAAACCAGACCGCCGCCCCGCGTGCCCGCAGGATCTCTCTCTCTCTCTCGCCGCTCGCCACTCGCCGAGGTTCGCTTGGAAAAAAAAAAACGCGCCATTTTGTGAACAATTGCCCACCCCCTGTCTCTTTTTTCTTCTTCCCCCGTACCTTCTTTTAATACACCTCCTATTAGTTAAAAAGGTCAAGCAGACCGTTTTTTTCCCCCTCGGCTCGAGCTGCAGGGGACCGTCGCGAACAATATTCAAATGAGGAGTCGGCATTGTCCCCGCGGCAAGGGATAAACGAACTGCGGCGGTTTGTGTTGACTCCACCGTTGTTGCCGTTGTGTGTGTGTGTGCGCGCGCGCGGTGCAATCAAGCGCGCCTTCAGAACCAGGCCTGGCCGGGCCTTAATGAGCGGCCGGGGCCTCCGGCTGATTGCCAAGGAGCCCTGCGAGCCGTTTGTTTGAAGTGACAGACGCACTCGGAATAATGACGGAAACGTAGTCACGCGCGCTTTAAGGGAGTGGGGGGGGAGGAGAATCCGCGGCGGTGGTTTTTATTAAGGGGGGCCGCGAGCTAACAAAGGCCCGGACTCTGGCGGCGAAGTGGTCCCCGAAGGCCTGGCGCCTGGCAATTAGCGCTGTTGCCGACGCTCGTCTCTCATTGGCTGGCGGCTGATTGAGTTGGAGCCATTAGTGTAACCCATTGACAAGCTGTCAACGCACAGTGATTGGCCGAATCACCCTTTGTTTGTTTTTGTTTTTGTCCGTTGGTGAATTGAATTGTCTATAGTAACAGGCGTGTAGCGCATGTGATCCACTGCGCTCGAAGAGCTCTTGAACGACGCGGCGTCACGGTACTACATTTCGATTCGTTTCGCCAGCTCATTTCGTCGGTTTGCGGACCCCCGATAACGTCACCGACTGTTATTGACTTTTAACTTTTTTCCCCCAACTGATTGCCGTCACAACTTTACGGCCGTTGACTGATTGCGGTGCCTCGCACTGATTGGATGCACCCATCGACCCGCTCTGATGGCAGTCGGTATCCTCCCCCCCCCCCCCCCCCCGGGAGATGATGCATCATTCAGATTTCACCCCGCCATTGAAAACATTGTCATCCGCTCTCTCACTGAGCACCACCTGTGCCGCGCCCCCCCCCCCCCCGGCCACAGCCGAGTCACTGAGCCGCCGGCGTTGTCTCGCTGTCTGTCCAGGTGAAGAGTCTGTTCCAGAGGGCCTTCGGGGAGGTGGTGACGCTGGCTCCTCCCGGCGAGGAGCAACGCCACAACTTCTTCTCCGAGCTGCTGTTGGTGCAGGCTGTCCGGCCCCCGCCGCGCCCCCGGACCGCAGGTACGCACACACAGGCGCACGCACGCACGCACGCACGCACGCACACTCGGTCGCTCACTCACTCACTCACCCACTCACTCACAGACACACACACTTATGTGCATGCACAAGCGCACACAACAACACTTTCATAGATGCTATACGCACATGAATGCATATTCTTGCTCGCTCACTCACTCACTCACTCACCCACTCACTCACAGACACACACACTTATGTGCATGCACAAGCGCACACAACAACACTTTCGTAGATGCTATATGCACATGAATGCATATTCTACTCGCTCACTCACTCACTCACTCACTCACTCACTCACTCACTCACTCACTCACTCACTCACACAGACAGACACACACACTTATGTGCATACACAAGCGCGTACAAAAACACTTTCATAGATGCTATATGCACATGAATGCATATTCTACTCGCTTTCTCGCTTGCTCGCTTGCTCACTCACTCACTCACACAAGCGCACACGAAACGCTTTTCATAGATGCTATACGCACATTAATGCATATTCTACTCACTCGCTCGCTCACCCACTCTCCATTGGACTATGAGTCCCCTCCAGGGTCACTTAACGCTCCAGGCGGTAATGTCCTCCGCGAGCTCCGTTCTGTACTCCCTGCTCAGTATAGTCGTGATCTTACTGTGAGTCAGCTCTGATCATGTCATCCATGATTGAGGAGCAGATGCTACCCGTACAACCCCGCGCCGGGGAACGTATCCGGGGCCCGTGATGGTAAAGCAGTCCTCGCTTCCACAGAAAACAGCACTTTGGCTCAGTCTTCTGGTCATTGTATATTTAACGTTTTCTGGCTCGGCCGGCCCGGAGAGCGAGAGGCAGTGGAGGAGCCGCACTCGATTCTTTTGTATTTAGTGTCTATTTGGGCCCTCACACCCAAGGCACACATCGACGTCGAGCTCCCAGGACCTTGTATTGATGCAACGCGGGCAGGTAGACGGGCGCTCTTTTGTTCGGGGCTGGGGTTTAATTTTTACTGGGAGACGCCAACGGAGGCCTCGGCCTCTCCTCCAGCCATGAAAGCGGCTGTTTAGAAAAGCGTAAGATTCGTACCCTCCTGGAGTTCTCTCCTCCACCCGCCCCCCCCCTCCGCCCGCCCCTCGGCCCTCCCAAGCCTTCCCCTCGCAGAAGCCGGTCTCCTCCAGATGAAGGCCCTGCTTTTCAAATGGTAATGATCTCTGATGACCACTTGCCAGCTTTTTTCCGCTCTCCCTCTTATTTTTCCTCTTCTCCTCTTTTCCTCTCTCATTGATTTGAGGAGGCAGGGGGTCCCCGCGGTAGCATTCTCATCGGGGGTGTCCCTGTACACCCCCCCCCCCCCCCACCCCCCCTCCGAATTAGACCGGCAATCCGCGCTTCCAACGGACACGGGCGGGCGCGCCGGGGATAGGGGAAGAAAAAAAAAAAGAAAAAAACCCAAGCCCGGGACGAGACCAGCCGTTAGCGGAGAGCCTGGCCGCCATTAGCCATCATTAGAATCAGGGACTGCACGGCTGGGAGGAAGCGGTGGCCAGTGGAGCCGCGGAGCCGGTCCTAATGATGCCGGCAGATGCCCGGGGGCTACAGAACCGGTACCCAGGGAAGGGAGATCCGGAGGAGAGAGGAGCGATCTGGAGATGAGAGAGAGAGATGAGGAGAGTGGAGGAAGAGGGAGAGGGAGGGGGAAGGGGCGGTGGGGGATGGGGGATATCTGGAAAGGGAGACATAGATCTGGAGATAATGGCGAGGATAGAAAGGATATCTGGAGAGAAAGAGATATCTGGTTTGCCTCGCTTCATCTATCTTTTAGCTAGGGGCTACTCCTTTGTGCTTTTAAATGTGCATTTTGTACCAAGAAAGGCAGAATTTCTTTTTTTCTTTTGGGGGGGGGGGGGGGGGGGGCTGTTGTTGTAGGAAGTGAAAATCTCCTTTCATCCATTTTTCGCAGACTGATTGCCAGGACAAGAAATAATTGTCCGTTGTTAAAACTTGGAGGTCAGGTTATAGGTGGCCCCGCGGGATTGTTATTCCTACGCAATCTGTGTATCTTTGTTTCACTTGGTTTGGTAATGTGAACTTCCCTCGCCTGAGGTGACCTCTGGGGTTGTTTTGCAGACACACGCGCACACACACACACACACGCACACACGCACACACGCACATGCACGCACACACACTGTGTGTGTCATGAGGTCTTAACCTTCTCCACGCATTTGCTCTTGAAACTTTGTACTTGTGCGCCGGCGCCCTCATTCACCCCTTCACCCCTTTCATCCGTCCATCCCACCCACAGTGGAGCGGGGCGCGGAGGTGCTGCCCGTGGCCGAGGCCCCGCCCCCCCGGGTGCTGTCGGCCGAGGAGCAGCGGCGCCTGGCGGAGCAGGAGGAGAACACGCTGCGGGAGCTCAGGCTCTTTCTCAGGGACGTGACCAAGCGGCTGGCGACCGACAAGCGCTTCAGCATCTTCAGCAAGCCCGTGGACATCGAAGAGGTACTCGCACGGCTCTCCCTCGACCGGCTGCGCCGCGCCGCCTTAATGCCTTTCTCATGCCGATCGTGAAGCGACCAGCCCCCAGCTGGGATTGAAACGGTAGAGAGAGGGGGCTGGGGAGGAGACGACATCATTCTGATGACCCTGTAATGGCAGCCGCCATCTGTCACTGTCGGATGCTGAAGCGGCCAGGTTGTTCCCGTCGCCGTCGTTTTGCCGGGTTCTTGCAAGTAGCAGGTGTCCGGGTGTTGGCTCAGAGACTAACGCAATACCCCTCCCTCCCCCGCCTCCCCCCCTGCCTCCCCCGCCTCCCCCACTCCCCCCTGCCTCCCCCCCCCGCCGGCGTGCCGCTCAGGTGTCGGACTACCTGGACGTGATCCGCCAGCCCATGGACCTCTCCACCATCATGACCAAGATCGACACGCACCGGTACCTGACCACCAAGGACTTCCTGCGGGACGTGGACCTCATCTGCAGCAACGCGCTGGAGTACAACCCGGACAAGGACCCGGGAGGTGAGACACCCCGCACACACACGCACGCACGCACACGGCCACGGCCGCGGCGCCATTCAACCCACGCGGCGGCGAGGCGAATGCGGCCGTCCATTAGCCGCGGAGCGCTTTCAAAAACAATTGCTTGTAACACTTAGAAAATGTGTAATGAGTTATGGAAAGTGCTCCGAGGCGACAAGAGTCGCAGAGCGCTCAAATTGGTTTCTTCGTGGCGGAGAATCCAAATGAAATAAAAGTGCACATCCCCCCCCCCCCCCCCTCCCCCTAAACCCAACCCAGGGTAGAATTTTTAAGCGGACTCACCGCAGCCTAATTTGTGTTTGGTATCTTAGAGCGGCTGCATATTCATGAAAATTTAATTCTGCCTTCATTCTCGCGCAATTTTTAACCGCGTTTTACCTCATCCTCCCGTGCACCTACTCACAGCCGACCGGGGCTGATAATGAGTTTTGACGTGCACGCATGCACATGTACGCACGCACGCGCACGCACGCAGACACACACACACACGCACACGCACGCACGCACACACACACACACACACACACACACACACACACACACACACACACACACACACACACACACACACACACAGTAACCTGTCGCTGCGCGAGAGGTTACTGTTGATGAAGGACAGATTATGGAAAGCACTTTCACATCAATTAAAACGGCATACATTATTTACATATGTGCAATAGGTGTGTATTCTGACACGCTCATCGGCCATGAATAATGCATGACCGGGAAATATCTTTCAAATGAGCCTAAAAACCGATAGAAGGATTTCATTTCCTGCCCGGATTAAGTATGGACTAACCAGAGCTACGTGTGTTCATTTGCTAGGCCATTTTTTTCCACATGCCAGCCTCTGTTTGTTCCTCTTATGCCCCCCTCTCCTAAACATGTAACTTGTAATTACCTATTACTGAAGGTAGAGGTGGGTCTCGGCTCGCCCAAATGAATAAATCATGGCAAGGGTCGTTTGTTTGAGTCCCGAAGACGGCAAATGATGCACTAAAGGGAGAAAAAATGCAATTAAGCAGTTTAATAAAGACTAACCAAGCTCCTTTGCCTGCTCTATCCCCTCGCTGGCCCTGGGAAATGTAACCCAGGCCTGGCACAATTACACTTCTGGGAAGGGTTTTACACCAGCAGATGAAGAGCTGGGAAATAAACCTTATTATGGGAGGCAATGCCCCCCCCCCCCCCCCCCCAACCCACCACCTCACCACCCCACCACCACCTCACTCTGCCCCCCCCCCCTTACTGTCTGGTGCTTTCATTCCCTCTGTTAACATGGGTGATCAAAAGGCTGAACTGTTGAACCCCACTGTCAAAAGTGCTTTATTTTAACTGGAGGATGTTACTCCCTCCCCTCCCACCTGAATTCTCCCTCCTGTTTGGCCAAAAAAATGTCAAAAATGTATGAAACACCTTCGGAGAGAACAAGCGCCGGGTATGCGGATGATGAAGAAGCAGGATGCTGTTGGGCCAGACACACGCAAACACGCTGTAGTCAATGATAATGAGTGCACGAGGACGCACACACACGCACAGATGCATGGCCACGCACACACATACGCACACACGGACACACACACACACACACTGATGCATGGGGCATGCACACACACACACGCACACACACACACACGCGCAGATGCATGGGCATGCATATACACACACACACACACACACACACACAGATGCATGGGCATACACAGACACACACACACACACAGACACACACACAAAACAATCAAAGAAACACACATACAAGCCACGCACTCTTTCGGGCCCGCGCAAACGCTTCTGCATTGTAATTAGGCTCCCGTTCCCCAATTAGGCAAGTGAGGCTGGTGGTTTGTGACCCCTCCCCACTTTCCTGGCTGAACCGGCCCTCTCTGTCTGCCTTCCCATAATGAGAGACAGCCTGTTTACAGGGACGCTGCTTCCAGCGACCCGCTTCAACCCTGTTTTTATTTTCCCTCCGCGATGGGCTCCTGGGAGGGGAGATACCATTTAATGATGCCGTGTTAGAGAGAAGGGGATGGAGGTCTTAAGAGGTGTGCGTGTGTCTGTGTGTGTGTGTGTGTGTGTGTGTGTGTGTGTGTGTGTGTGTGTGTGTGTGTGTGTGTGTGTGTGTGTGTGTGTGTGAGAGAGAGAGAGTGTTGGAGATGGTGTGTGTGTGTGAGTGTGTGAGAGAGAGAGTGAGTTGGGTAGTGAGGGTGGCAGTGTGACAAGGTTATCATTAACGATGACCTTGACACCTCAGCACACCAAAGCCAGGTGTGAGGAAAAACACTTTTAAATAATACTGCATTTGAACAATTTCACCGGAATGATGCTAAAAATGCCTTTAGTCTTCGTATTTGCCAATTTGTTTCATACCTAAGACCAAGCATGGTGGGCATGAAGTCTCCCAATTTTATCCTTTTTTAGCTGTGCCACAATTGTTGTGTTTTTGTTTCACAATACTTTTTCTGGCCTTTTTTGAATCGCGCCTCTGACAAATACCCCACATTACAAAAACAGACAAAAACTAACACAGAAACACATTAAAAAAAAAAAAAATCAAGCATCTTCCAAAAAAAACCTAAACTAAACCTACCACCAAGTGTAAGGTCAACAAGTCGAAGCAAAATAAAAATAAAAACCAATGAAAAATGCAAAAGCATAATAACCTTGGACGTGTGAGAAAGCGTGTATGCATTTATCCCTCAGCCAGTAATGTGGGAAGATAGCCCGCGAGATGCTAGCAAACATCTCACACATCTTAGCTTCACGCTTCCTCCAGCCTCATCCAAGCAGTGAGAAAACACTGTTGGCCCCTTTCTCACACTTACACTGGAACAGTCGGAGGGTTTGATTCGAGCTCTCCCAGGTGGTGGTGGTTATTTGTTTATATATTTATATTTTTATTTTTTATTTTTTATCCATTTCTTCATTTATGTTTTAACGTCTCGCGGAAAAACCGGAGCAACATTGCACTGCATCTTTTGTTCGCCCTTCAAAATGGAAGGCTGGGATTCGGGGCCCGTCGGCCCCCGATCATTGCCTCACCGTTCATGATGCAGGCCACCATTTTGTTTTGGGAGGGGAACCGCTATTGACTATTGGGGGGCATTGAGCAGATGCTTTTGTCCAAAGCGACTTACAATCAGTACATGTGTGGGGTTCGACATGTGGACAGTTGGAGGAGGAGGAGGGGGGATCAAGGGGATCGAACCTCCGACCCTACAGTAAGTGGACGACCCGCTCTGTCCACCCGCTCTACCCACTGAGCTACTGCATGCCCCACTGCTCTTTGCTACACATCTGCAAAGCATTACCGCTGACCATAACACAGGTCAAGTCTCACTCTATCTCTCTCTCCCGCTCTCTCTCTCTCTCTCTGTTCTCTCTCTCTATCTCTCCCTCTCTCAGACAAGGTGATCCGACACCGTGCCAGCAGCCTAAAGGACAGCGCCCACGC
>JAXIVH010000023.1:1076541-1094041 GCA_036785325.1 Urophycis tenuis | reverse complement strand
ATGGACATCACATATGCCGGCGCGGTCGGCACAAACGCGTAAGGCAGCATCGCGTGTGTAAACCTGCACGCACACACGCACACACACACAGAAATGCACTAGCCCACGTACACACGCGGCTACCGCGCACACACACACACACACACACACACACACACACACACACACACACACACACACACACACACACACACACACACACACACACACACACACACACACACACACACACACACACACGCACGCACTAGCACACACATTAGCACACATAGACACACTGTAGCTACCACATAAATGCTGGTGCCGGGCACACACACACGTGCACATGCCTGCACACACACACACACACACACACGCGCGCGCATTTACCTGCATTTACCTGCACATACACACACACACACGAGCACATACCTGCACACACACACCACGCACACTCTCATTCTCCTGTCTCCCAGGAGGGGAGACGCGGGCGCAGTGGGCAGCCTCATTAGAGGGGCTTGTCTCTCTCCTCCCCATTCAGAGCGTGACCACGCCACGCCAGCAATTACATGCCCACCTGCAGCACGGGGCAGGTGCCCCGGGGCTGAAGGGAGGGCTCTGCCAGGGCGGGGCAGCTGGACAAACGAGGTTGTTACCCCGGACAAGACGGAGCCGAGCCCCGCATCTTGTGGGGCGAGCCCGAGCTGAGCCCCACACACACACCTCCCCACATACACACACACACACACACACACACACACACACACACACACACACACACACACACACACACCCCCCCGTTGCTTTGCTTTGGACAAGGATGAGGGGGGGGGGAAGGAAAAGTGGAAATAGGGAGAGGAAAAAAAGGGAACCTGAGGTGCTTGACTCTTATCGCCCGGGATCAATGCTGAGAAGCAAATCGAACCACACGGCGATCAAAGGGGTTTTCAGATGCGAGGACGAGGGAGAGAGAGCGATCGGCTTCCCTCCCTGGGCTTTCGGTGTGTATTTGGGCTTTTTACGGCTTCTCTCACCGTGTTGCATACGGAATGAACGTTTCCAGGGAGATGAGTCATGGCTAGGTTTTTTCCTGCGCTAGTTTATTTGTTGATGGGGGGGCTTCCCTCTGGGTCGACATTAACAGTTTCACTCAAAATGTGCGTGTGTGTGTGTGTGTGTGTGTGTGTGTGTGTGTGTGTGTGTGTGTGTGTGTGTGTGTGTGTGTGTCTGTGTGTGTGTCTGTGTGTGTGTGTGTGTGTGTAAATGTGTTTGACGTATGCATCCATTTATCCATGTATGTAATTTATGTGTGTATATATATGTATAATATTGTATGTATGTATAATACTGTATGTACGTATCGCCATATGTACGTGCACTTCACCATCTGAACACACGGGGGCACTTGTCTCTCAGGAGAGCCCAGCTAATAGCCCCCCACTGGGTGAGTAAACCGTCCCTTTCTCCCGGGGAGACTACGGCACCCTGAGAGATGAGAGCCTCGGCCGGCCTCCATAAACACTGTACGGTAGAAGAAGAAGAAGAAGAAGAAGAAGAAGAATTACTCTTTTACCGGTACCGGTCGTGTCGGAGTTTCCACCACGCTCGCTATTTGTCTCGCTACAGTGCTAGGCCAAGATAGGGGAGAGAAAACTGTCTTGTTTGCGAGGAAACGGATATTCTGCCTTTACGCCTTTATTGCACTACCACCCCCCCCCCCCCCGCTGTCTTGGTAAAATCAATCCAAGGTCGGATGCTGAGAGGTTTGATGGAGATGACAACCGCAGATGAGTCTTGTGCTGTCAGATTCCAAATGACCTTAGCTTGACGCCCGTGTTTCGGTGAGCATTGATAACTTTGCGCGCAGCACGGAGACTTCGATTGCCACCTTGCCGGTCCACAGCGTGGGTGCGTGAAAAGCAAGAAAGTAGAAATGGATCGTTTTTATTTTAATTTTTTATTTTAATTCTTTTACAAAAGTATCATCAAGTATCCAGTTTCATTGTGTCAATGGAGGAAAAAAAACAAGCAGACAAAGGGACACCGGACCGGCGATGGCCTTGTTCAAAGCGAGTGTAGTTAAAAGTCACATTTGTCTTTTAATGTGGTCGGGGCACTGTGAGGGCCAACAGACGGCTTGTATATCCTGCCATTAGCACCCGCCTTTATCTTTATAGCCAAGTGTCAGGGATGCAGACCACTAACTCCGCCGCTCTGGGGGTAAAGTTGTTATCTTCCGGCTCCAGAAGCCTCATTAATTAGGCAAATACCGGTGATTTATTTGTGACACCGGCAGCCCACTCCTCACCTGGATCACCATGACATTGGTCCAATTAGGCAAACGTAATATATGAAGTCAATTATGTGTTTAGAGCATATGGCAACGCTTCACACGGCCCCCGCGCGCCACCCCGTCAGAAGTTTGCCGCGCGATTGATGGAGCGCGTTCCAAGCGGCGCTTACCAGCGGGGAGGGGGGAGGGGGAGGTGGGGGTCACATCAAGGTCAGTCTGCCGATGGCCGGCGCCTTTGACACCTCCCGCCCAGCATCCTCGCCATCCGTGTGTGTGTGTGTGTGTGTGTGTGTGTGTGTGTGTGTGTGTGTGCGTGTGTGTGTGTGCGCGTGTGTGTGTGTGTGTGTGTGCGTGCGTGCGTGCGTGGGCAGTGTGTTGTTGGCGCGCTCCAAGCCTCTACCCCTGGCTCCATCCATCCGTCAGCTGTGCATGCCTGGAGCCGGAGCCGGGCCGCAGTGGGCAGGATTAAACCCGCAGGCCGCCGGGGGGGGCTGTGTGTGTGTGTGTGTGTGTGTGTGTGTGTGCACGTGGTGGCCTGGACTCTCCAAAGTGCTTTCTGGAGTTGACAGAGAGAATCTGTCAGGCTAGTTTGCGAGGGGGAGCTAGCCGCGGTTTAAAAAAAAAAAAAAAACGCGAGTCGCACCTTTCACACACGCTGTGAGCCCCGCGAGAGGCGTGCCCCGATTTTCTAATAAATGTTGTTAAGGGTGTTTTTCTTTTTTTTTTTCTTTTTTTTTTTCTTTTTTTTTTTTTTCACATTTCACTCCACACTCTGCTCCCGCTGCTGCTCGCACTCTTTTCATTTGTGAAAAGAGTGCACTTTCACTCCGCCGGGGCCGTGATGGAGCTTCACGCTCATTCCTCGGCGCCATCAGACGCGCCCCGTGTCACCGCCGCCCCGGGAGGAGGAACCGTGAGCGCGGGGGCCCCCCCCCCCCCCTCCCCCCATTACCTGGGCCGTGGCCCCGGGTTCACGCTGAGTGCAGCGCCACATGGATCGGGTTCAAACGCGGTGCCATTCCCTCATTTATTATTGACGCCACTCAGTCGCTCTCTCTTAGTTTTTCGGGACCGTTTGAAGCCCTTCTAAATCAACTGAATTGTGGTTGTGTGTGTTTGTGTGTGTGTGTGCGTTGTAGAGGTGGCCGTGTGATCTTTTTAAATCAGGCTAATTGTGCATTTTAACGTTTCGCCCATCAGCATTCAAGTTGATTGCATAGCCACGTGTACTCCCGCAAACATCTTTCCAACTAAAGTGCTTTGTTGTTTAATCATTGTTTTTATTACGGGTACCACCACCACCGCCGCCACTACATTTTCCTATAAGATTGCTCTTACCCAGCTATAGAACTGTATTTATTTGGGGTGGAGGGAATGGGAATGGTGCCACCGCATACTAGTGCCTTTCTCTCTCGTCCACATCATCCGATCGCTGGCCCTGGGCGACCGCAGCGCCGGACTGTGTTGATGTCGGCTGGACCGCTGCTGTGCCTCGCCTCTTCGCCGCCTCGCGACTCACAGTAAATGGAGAGCTTTTCTCTCCGTTTCCAATGCCAATCCATCTCGGGGGGCCTTGATGGGAATTGACTCTTTTTGGTGGGGAAGGAGGCGGGGGGGGGACTGGAGGAGACCGAGAGAGAGAGAAAAAAACCCTGATGATAAACACTCCTGCTGATGTTTGTTCTCTTAACCTCGGGCAGAATTCATTCTCCAACGGAGGAAAAGAATGACCTGAATGTGCTCGGAACAAAAGAGGGGGGGGGGGACAGAAAGAGAGAGGCGGCCCGACAGCCCTTGACTCGCGGTGCGTGCCGCGCCACGCTCCGCCGACCGCGGCGTGTTTACCGGAGGAAGCGCGCTGACGCGGTTGAGGTATTCCCCACCGTTTCGCCCTCTCTCTCCGCTTTGATTAAAGCCGCACACTTCTCCTGCTTTCTCTTCTGTGCTGCTTTGCGAAGGACGTTCTCACACGACTATGACCTGGACAATGAAGTAAAATACGATGAAATGTCTTGGGGGGGCGAGATGGGTTGTTTTGGGGACACGGCTGACGTGTGTCTCAACGTTGCAATTAGTTTTTTTTTTTGTTATTATGGGCTACTCAGCTTTCAATATTTTTTCGAACAGACAGCATGTGTCCATTTCTGTGGGACAAAACCAGCGGGTTCAATTATTTCCTCCTTTGTCCAGAATAAGTAGCCTAGGTAATCACATGCTTGAAAAAATGTTATCTGTCATTTTATGAAGTCCTGTGAATTCTAAGTGTGCATTTAAATGAACCAGCAGTAGCTCAGGTCAGTGAAGGTCTGTGGCTTCTCCTGGGGGGGGGTGAAAAGACTCGATGCCCTTGAGCAACATCCTTTATTCAAGGACGTCCCCATTGGCTAGGAAGATGGCGGGGAGTGAATGATTTACATCCATTGTGAAGTGATTGGAGTGGCCATAATGGCCAGAAAATGAAAGTTACTTATGTAACTACAGTGCTATGAATTCTGGATGAAGGCCAGAGGCGGTTCCATTGAAATTGGAACAAAATGGAACCGCACCATAAATGCAGCCTACCTGGAATGTATGTGGTCGCTGGGTAAGGAAATTACCTTTTTTAATAATTCAATGTCTCACGATAATATCGCGCCTCATCGCGGAATCAATATTATATTATAGGTGGTAACATGCGTCACCTCACCATCAGCTCCCGTTGCCCGGGGTTTCTCCTCGACCTGTTTTGTCGGGCGGGGAGGAGACGGAGGAGGAGGAGGAGGAGGAGGGAGGATTGACTGTTTGTAGACAGAACCGGTGCACGCCCAGGACACACGGTTAAGCACCTTTTCCATCTGGCGGGGGGGCTGCCACCTCAGATCTGCTAACCTGGAAATCCCTCAAAGAGAAGCGGCTGCACAAGACTTGTCCTTGATCCCGCCATCCGCCCAGATCACGGTGTGCTGCAGGAAGCCCTTTTTCTCTCTCTCTCTCTCTCTCTCTCTCTCTCTCTCTCTCTCTCTCACACACACTTCCCCCTTATTTCCTCCTTTCCTGGCCGATCCCTTCCACCGCCTCTCTGATGTTCCTAAAGCCATTCTCTCTCGCCATACCCCCCGCCGCTTTGTACTCTTATTAAACGGACCGGGCCCCGCGTTTGACTATTACATCTGTTTTCTTTTTTTTGTGGCATGTCGACACCTAAAATAGGGTTAGATTTCCATTATCAAGCAGCAGGCGTCGGTTCTCTTTTTTTTTTAGTATTCGGTCCTGTTTCATGACGAGTTCTGCACCGTGAATGAAGACCTTGACACCTCCCCTCGTATGTAATACGTACATACATATGTATTCACTTTTTTTTTTTTTTTTTTTTTTGTGGATCCTCTCCAAATGCGTTTTCCTTTGGCCTTTAATTAGCAAACACGGGCGAAAGTCAACAGCCAAAGAGGACACATCTGGGCGTGGACTGAAAAGGAAATGTTATTAGTTTTTTTTTGGTTTTTTGTGCCCAGGACTGGACACAGATTCTCCCCAAGCTGCTTCCCAGCAACCACGCAAAAACAATCTTGAGTCGCACTCCCCGACACCCGGCGGACCCCCGCTAATGAAATCCCTGCAAAGCCCTGAGCCAGTGAGCTCTCGGCATAAGCTGCCATTTTGTGGGCACAGATGCCTGCTGGAACATTGTGGCACCAAGCGTGAAATGAATGTAAAATCAACCATGATGCCTTTCGTTTCGTTTTATTGTTTTAGGAGGGGGGTGGGGGGGTGGGGGGTGGGGGGGCGAGCCGTCATCAGCGTGAACGCAGGCTGTGCTCTTTATTTATTTATTATTGTCTTCTTCCTCCTTTCCCCTTCTGTCACCGGGAGGGGGGGGGGGGGGGGCCCGAGTCCCGAGTCCCTTTGTCTCCTGGACACTCGATAAAGTGCGCGCCATTGGCTGGCTTTACGAATGCCGGCGCGATGGCAATCCTCCTCGCGGGATTTCCGATATTTGCCGGGGGGGGGGGGGTTTCCAACCGCGGCGCGCAGATAGCCGCAGATGTCGTGCTAAACAGGCGAACGTGTCTGCTGGATAGAGACGGGCTTGCTTGCAGCGCCACGCCGGAGTGATCAGGCATTGCCCCGTCGCCTTATTGGCGCGCACAGTGAAGGTAAGCAGTGCCGCGTGAGGATGCCTGCGATGTAGAGGAGAGAGAGAGAGAGAGAGAATGAATGGAGCACATCTGACCGCGAAGGAGAGATGCCCATCAATGCTTATTACCTTACAAGTGTTGGTCTGCCTAGTGCTCCGTCGAAGGTGCCAGGGTTGTTGGTGTAACGGGCGAGATTGAGACTTTAGATGCTGTTCATGCAACAACGGTGTCCGTGATGCTCAGGAGTTGAAGGTGTTGGGTTTGGTTTTACTGGTCATTCTGTTTTGTTTGTGCCTTTGTTGTTGTTCCCGCCCCCCCATTTATGTCAAAGCCTTGCACACTTTTCCATTGTCTTGGAAAATTCCACTTCTGCGAGTCGACTATATTTTTAGACTTCCACTGACAGGCTCTGGAGTAGTTAATCAGTTGGTCAATGGAGATGGAGAATATATTGTTTTGTAAGTGGGTTTTCAGTAGAGCTGTATCTTGGCCATCACAATTTACACACACAAGCTGCCATGGGCTTCTGGTTTTCAGAAAGCAAAAAAAAAGAAGAAAAAAAAAATCCCCCACACTTGGCTTAGCCTACCCTTCCTTTTTAATTAAAGTGGAATTGAAGCTGGGCTGTCTGTGATAAACAGGTTTTCTACTTTTCGCACACGAAAGAGCAGCCTTCCCTCTCAGGCTACACTACAGACACAAAATTAAAAAAAAAACGGGCAAGTCTTTTTTTTTTTCTTCTTCTTTTGTTTCCTTTCCAACCGCGATGGTTGATTAATCAATTACATTAACATAAAAAGCCGGCAAACACTAAATAGTCAACCATCTGCCCGCCCTGTTCTGATAACTTCTAATTGATCGGAACTATCGGACAGAGCCGGCAGCGCCAGATTAGTCCTGAATGAGCCGCGGTTGCCTTTGTGGTATCCAAATTACATTGGGGCCTTGGCTTAGCTTGGCCTGATGGAAAACTTAACTCCTGTGCGTCGCGTGGATGTGTCCCGTTCAGGCTCACCTAGCGTGGACTGACCTCACCGCTGTCGGCCGTTAAGGGATGCTCTGAAATGACAGGAAAGCCGGTAGCTGATTTGCGGTTCGATGCGCGCTAACAAAGACACCGCGGATGAGAATACGCGCGACTTCTGACGGCTAACATCGGCGTTGCTTAGCCTCCCCCCAACCCCTGGTATGTATTCAGCACCGCCGTTGTGAGCGGTGATTGTTAGATAGCAGTGGACCTCTGCTTATTGATGGCCGCCGTCTGCACGCGGCTTCCCATTGCGGCTTCCCAGTGCGGCGCGCGGGATAATGGAAAGGCTTTTTCGTCCAGATTTTTAATGATGTGCACAACGACATGCTCACATTGCTGCGGAATGTGAGATGGGCACATTAAGCGACATGAGTCACATTAAGCTTTCATAGGAAAGCCAATGGAGACGGACCGACTTTTTAATTACGTCAAATTACTCTGCGAGTCCCACTCAGCCATGCTAAATACCATACTTTCATTAAGCTTGGAGATGAGATGCAACCCAACTGGGTTTTTTTTTTTTTTTTTTTTTTTTCTTCATCCCTTCACCCTTCTTCTAGCTTGTCTCTCTCCAAGCTAGCGGCTCATTAAAGCCATGTGAAGCCATGTAGGAGTCTAGGGGAGAGTTGGCATTCATGGAACATCACTTTTAAGGTCCCCCTCTCCGCATTGTTCGAAATCTGAAGCATCCCGGCTATTGTCTGGCACCTTGCATGACCGCCGCTCCCTTGCCAACGTTACATGTTCCCGTGAGAAATATGGCCGAGAGAGGCCCTTAATGGGTTCACGAACCCTCTCTCTCCCTCTGTGTCTCTGGCCTCTCCCTCATGCCATGTCCTTTGTAGAAGACCAATGGCTGTGTTCACATGCACTAACCTCGGCCTCACCGATGCAGAATCTTCTAGAGCTTCTAGAGCCGCCATTTGTTTATGGGCTGACTCACGGCTCTCATTCTGTACATTCTGTGAGTGTCTTTGAGAGTGGCTTTTTTTTTTACGACCGGAAACGGGGATTTCTCTTCCTGAGGTTCACACGTGGACACACTGGAAAAAGTGGATGCTCTGATGCGGACGGATTGCACTTTTAACCCCTGTTACTGTGAGTGGATTTCATTGCTGTGATTATATCCACCATTTGTACCCTTTAACCAAAGCAGGCTTTCAGGCTGCGTTGTGTGACAATGCAGGCCTTGTAGAGAGAGCCTCATTAGAAACACACAGCAGAAGAAAGTAACCCTGATCAGTACACTTCATCTCACTTGCAAAACAAGATTTCCAATCGCAACACACAGGGGGGGGGATAGGTGCGCGCTTCCCACACGTTCATATTTACCCACAATCATGCCTCCCTTATCAGCTAGCCCAGAGAAGCCACATGGCGTATTAAACATATATTGTTTCCACCCTAATCCCATCTATAGCAGCAGGCTGTATAGCCGGCCCCTTGAAACGTCCTCCTCCCGTTGCATAGAGAAAATCCAAATGTCAGTTACGACGCAAGTTTGCCCGCAGTGTGTCCCACTCGGCACGGATCTCACGGCCGCAAACGGGCGCCAGCAGACCCCGGGAAGTGATTGACAGCGGCTCAATTCCGGTTGCCAATGGAAACTGTAAACGTTGAGCCGTGCTTTTGTTTTCCCCCCCACCCCCCCCCCCCCCCCACATGCTGCGGCTAGTAGCATTTATTGTCGAGGCTTTGACAAGCTTTCGCCTTTTGGCCCCCACGTCGCGCTTGTGTTTTGAAATGCACTGTTTGGAGTCCCACACTATCTTTGCGTGCGGGGCTAACACTAATCTGATTGTCCCACTGTGGAGATCTGCCTTTGTTGCACGGTATTTAATTCCCAGCGTCTCTTTTTTCCAAACTATACTGCACACAGCAGTGCGCCACGGGTGCGACGCAGAGCACTTGGCTTGTTGTCTAAACTCCTAATGAATCCCTAATGAGTTCTCGCCATGTGATGCCGATGAATCACTCCATCATCCTCTGTCAAATTCAATTCACTCGTCAGTTTAATGTATGCCCCAAAGGACGCTTCGTGAAAAAAAAAAAAAAAAAAAAATACAGATGCCGCTGAAGGTCAGAAATGAACCTGCTTGACGATAAACGAGGAGGGCTGGCGAAAGGCAGAAAAAGCCAAGAAAGCCATTTCATTTCACACATTTCTTTTTTTTTTTTTTTTGGACTCTGGACTTTGGACATGCTGTCTCACTCCCTCGGCTCACTGTTAACACCAGCTAGCCAACAACGTGGCGCCCATTAGCTCCTCGTCTCCCTCACGCGGTTCAGGTGTGTGCGTGCGTCGTGGGGATGTGTGTGTGTGGGGGGGGGGGTTGGTGCATGCAGAGTTTACCTTGGGTGCGGTGGTGGACCTTTCCATCCGGATACCCCCCCCCCCCTGCATCACACGTGTGCACGGCTGGAGGCTGTATTTGCATGGACAGGGGGGGGGGGACGGGCACGGGGGGGTTTAATCACGCTTTTAAAATGGGAAGGCACTCCGGGCGCCGTCACTCCGCCCGCTTTTTAATCAGCTGATAAGAAAAGAAAGAGCGGAGAGATACCTTTAACACGGGTAAGTTTGAATGGCACGCTCTTCCGAGCGGCGTCGGGGACAAGATACAAGGCCGGCGCCGTCTCCACGGGTCACCCCCCCCCCCCCCTTATTAAGTCGCCGCGCACCTCGTTTCCACGCCACGTCCCGTCGGCCAATCGGAATTCATTACCGCCACCCTTTTTTTGTGTTTTTTTGTTTTTTTTTCGGGGGGGGGGGGGGGGGGGGCAAAGCCGTTGCAATTGAGATAAGTCTTATCTTTTATTACTTTTTTGTCGGTCTGTTATTTTTTTATTTCCCCCCCCCCCCCCCCCCCCCCCCCCGCGCTTCCCCTCCCGCTTATTATTATTCTCAAGAACACACACTAAGGTGCAATTAACATGATATGCAGAAGCAATTTTTTTTTTTTTTTTTTTCTTTCCCCCTCCTCATACAAATAGGTGTATTCATCACGGTGGCCGTGGCTTCTACGTGCCACGCACACGCGTGTGCCGGAGGCCCCCGGGCGCCCGGCAGACTGACTGATCTCCTTCATTTGCTGGCAGCGCGGGCAAGGTCATCCATTGATCCCGGCGTTTTTTCCATTAAGTGTCAGCGTGACGTGACGCGCCGGCTGACGAATGGCGACCCTTCGTCCGCCCCCACATCCCCCCCACCCCTCCTCCCGCCCACCTCTCCTCCCGCCTCCCTCCTCCTCGTTCAAATAACGCCCCCCCCCCCCCCCCCCGCCACCCCCGCCCCGCGGCGCGCTTCCACTTCCTGTGTCGCTAAGCCCTCCCCGTATGGCAGGGTGTGTCTCGCGGGGAGGGCCTTCGTAGGAGCTCGTTCTCTGAGTAAATACAGGCGTACACGTATTCACATGTGGCGCGTCCTGTTGAGGAATTATGTGCTTTGCTGGGGGGGGCGGGGGGAGGTGGGGGGGGAATCGTGACTGCGGTCGGCCCCTTCTGTTGCGTCTCATCAGGCATGAGTCGGCGACGACGACGGCGGTAATGGAATCGGTTGACGAGGGGGGTTTACAGACCAAATGGCGTGCGTTTTAATAACCGGTTACATGTATGAAGAGATGTCGACTGCGTTTTGTCTCTTGCGGAGAGAAACCCCCCCCCCCCCCCCCTCCAGTTGTCTTTCCAATGTCTATTGTTCCTGTGTCTTGTTCTTGATGGCCATACAAAAATAATGCCATGGGAGGAAATGGTTATGAAGCAAGATGGAGTTCCCTTAAATGACTCGATTTGTATTTCAGTTTTATGTATAAACCTTTCTTGTCTTCTTGCATCCGCCCCCACCCCCCGGCTCTCACACACACACACACACACACACACACACACATATAAAACAAGTCTGTTTTGGTGTTTACCCTAAAGTGCTTTCTATCTAAGCCCGAGCAAATCAGAAAAACACTGAAAGAAAACTGCACCCTCAAGATGGAGGTTAGCATGGAAAACTGTCCTGCCTTCTTGTACATTGAAATTATAGCTCCTACATCCCAAAAAAAAAAAAAAAAAAACCCTCCTCTCAACCAAATGGGATTCAGATGGGCTGGACCGGGCCTGACACCTGCAGAACCTCACGGCCCAGCATTTCCCCGCCTCTGTGGCTGAGAACGTGATGCCGAATCTAAAGCCGGTGCTCAAAGCTCTGGTGGCAAACGACATTTCAATTTTTTTTTCATATATATTTTTTTTCCCCACGTAAAGATCCTGTTCGTTTAAGACATTTCGGTGGACCCCATTACCATGTAAAGTGACACTTCTGTCAAACGCTGTACATAATTTCCAGGATCCTACCCATGTCACGCAAGGCGGAGAGAGAGGGCTCGGCGGTCGGGGGGGGGGGGGGGTTGTTATTTATTTATTCGGTTCATTTTCCCTCGAGGTGCGAGCAGTGAGCAGGGTTAGGAGATGCACAGGTTCACCGGGAGGCTCGGGTTCAACTTGTCCTTCACTTGTGCCGCAGCATGTTCACCCTTCGCTCGGGAGTTTTATCTATTCAGTAGAAATCGTATTACGTTTTTTTCGGCCGAAGGGGGATACATTTTAATCTTTTTATTTGTGTACGTTGGCAGATATTAAAGTGTTTAATCGGTGTACCCTATTGGAAGAAACCCTTCACTGATATCTGTGTAGGATTTTAGGCAATCAAATAATGCCCTCTCCGTCTATACGATTTGTTGAACAATTTCCGAAGGACTACAGAGAAACTTTTTGTATTTAGTTATCTGGTTTGGCTGCGTTTAGTGCTCAAAGCTGTCGTTGTAGCATATGAATTTCAAAGTCCTGATGTCCTCTAGGCTTCCACTATTTGCTATTAATTTGGGCAGAAATTTTCTTCCTGTTAAATAGCAAATGTGATTTCTGCAAACAGTCACTCTGCTAATGAAACTCGGATCTAACGAATGAAAAAAGGAGGCAGGCCGAACAATGCTGCGTGCATACACATTTTCGTCTCCGTCTGATGCTTCATTAAATTAATGCATGTTTGTTCAGAGTCTCCGGTCTCAACACTGAACCCGGAGTTCAGAGTCGGTATAACCCCCGAAAACGTATGCACCCCTGTTCACGTGCATTTTCTGGAGACGGTGGCACAAAAGTAAGCTGACCTCTGACTCCGAAGTCCATTCCCACCAGCTGTGGCTACTGGAGCAGGCCCGATCAATACCTCATTAATGTAACAAGATGGAGGCACCAACCCAAGTCGATTCCAATGAACCAAGCCGTCTGCTGTGTGCTGAGAATACAGCCTAGAGCCGGACTGGACATTGTGTGTGTGTCTGTGTGTGTGTGTGTGTGTGTGCGTGTGCGTGTGCACACCATTGTGACTGCGATTGCGTATGTGTATTTATACGAGGCGGACGCAGTTAGAGCTGTCAATTTCAAGGGGTGGCTGGCAGTGTGGCCGATCTCCAATGTTTGCTTATCACACAAGTTTGTACTGTTTTTATATGGTTTGTAATACACTGCGTGTGATATATACACCAACTTGGGTCAACAGTTGCTCAACGCTGTTGCTTGGTGCTGCTAAACATACAAATGTTTCCCGCAGAACAATAAAGACCTGTTCAGCTCATTGCTAGCTGGCTTTCATAAGGGGCACGGTAGTTCAGTAGGAGGTAATGGAACCTAGTTACAAACTTGGCCGGTTAGTCAAGCTGTCGATTTCCATTGGCCACCTTGACACTCGGGTAAGCTACAAACTTCCATCTTTGATTCCACTGTTTCCTCGTCCAGATGGTCCCCCCCGTCCCCCCCCCCCCCCCCCCCTCCACCCCACGCCATGTCATTTAAAACTCTTTTACATATCATTTGGACACCCCTTGACCCTCCTGTCCTTGCTGAACTCCATCTCAACCAAGGTGTGAATCCAGGACGTGGTGACGGACCTGAGCTGAAAATACTCTTAGCCTCTCTGTGCCTCTCTCTCTCTCTCTCTCTCCCTGACAGCTCTTCCTCCTCCTCCTCCTCTTCTCAAATATAGCCACACATGGGTCCAACCCATATGGCCACTGAGATGCACGTGTGCACAGCCAGCCACAAACCCATTCCCTCGCCACTCTCTTCCAGTAAAGTGTGCGCGTACGCATGCATATAAACATGTGTCCCTCCTTGAATCCTGCTTTAGATGTAAGCAGCCGAATAGGCTAGGATGGAATGTCAATATTTCCCCAAACATATGCGTGTATATATATATATATATATATATATATATATATATATATATATACACACCCTATCTGCTTTCAGGAAGTGTATCTTGAGTCTCGCCCTTGCTCATAGGCCTATATTCTCCTGCTGACTTTAAAAGTAGCTTGTTACGAAGTGTGTGTAATTACGAGTAAAGCCACGAAGAAAGGATTGATCTGTTTAGCTAGCAGTAGGGGTGAGAGTGTGTTGCTAATGATAATGTTTCACATGGATTCCACCCCTGCAGTCAGACAGGAAGAACCTTGGATTCTGTTCGCCGGCATACATTAATTATTAATCTGAAGAAGCCCAGCGAAGGGAAGCCCTGATTGGTTACTCCCCCGGTTTGGGTGTCGGCCTTGTGGGGAGAAAAAAACAAAACACTAAACACGCAGTTGATGTGGTTCTGTCCTTTTTAAGTGATCCGCACTCTGGCGGCCATTCGTAATGCTATTACAATGAGCCGCGCTTTTGCGTCTCGCGTCGAAACCGAGTAAGAAGTTGAATGACAGTTGAAATGAATTTAAATTCAATCATATTCATCGGAGTCATGATCCATTAAAGATCGATGTCATTTGAAACGCGCACCACTTCAAGTGAACTCAGTTAGCGGATACATCCATATGTATGATCTCACTGCAACTGTGTAGGGTTTTTTTCGTTCTGTATTATGGGGTGAAAAGTGTGGGCCATAATACAGCCATAAACAACCCTGGGCATGGACAGCACAGTCTGTAGGCCTGCTGGCCCCCGACGGCTCCCTTTGTTGCGCCAACGTTTGTTGCAGTCCCATACATTCATGCATGACTTCGAAGGAATATGCACTCTGTGAGCGCTGTGTCTTAACATATCGCCGACAGCATCGTCAGTAATAATCCTGGCATGGCCGCTGCCTGTTTCACGGGATTGAACTCTCGCACGTAATGAGCTATTTCCGTCAGGTACCAGCGAGACCTGGAGGCTTTTATTTTAGCGATACCCCAGTCGGCAGCTCCTACCGGCCAGAAACAACTCTATTAAAAGGAGAACTTGCCGTTCAATCCTGCGTTCAATAGAGGCACCGGTGGACTCTGGACTTGGTGTTCTGCGATTTGAATTGAATTTAGCGCAGCCCTTTCACTCTGAAGACGTATGCCCCGACGTCCAGACTACAGAAGGACCGGGCGCCGCCGCCGCCGTTGTTGTGTTGTTCATTAAACCGTCTTGACGCCCCGGCCCTGCCAACTTTGTGCGCCCGGTTCCCCGCTCCCAATTACAGAAACACACGTACACAACAAACAGCCTTGTCCCCGCTGTGGCTGCGTCTCGCAGTTTATGACCCAATGAGTACCCGCTCAATAGCAGGATGTGTTAAATAAGCCCCGTGCCAGCGGGTCCACTTGACTTGTTCTCCGGGGCATTATGGATTTATCCCATTGAAGTGTCCATCCGTGTCACCGGACTGATTTGTTTATCTCGTACGCGGGCAGTAAGTGTGTGTGCACGCGCGCGCACGTGCGCGTCTGACATGTATCTGCAGGAGGACGAGCGCGAGACGTTTTCCCATAAATCATGCATGCTCCTTTAATTACCCCAAAGTGCTCTGCCTTCTTGCCCCCCCCCCCCCCCCCCTTCCCCTCGACATGGCCGCCGTCTGTGGCCGGTCACTCATGCAGCAACGCTCGCCATGCATTATTAAACCGGAGGATGACGAGCCACTCGGCGCCACTGTGTCTCACCTTTCAGTCCCTGAGAGGGAGGTGGCCTCACTGCTGCATTGTTGACCATGGGGGGGGGGGGGGGGGGGGGGGGGTGGGGGGGGGCGGGCGGGGGCTGACTTCAGGGCAAGTTCCATAGGACCGTGGGTTTGGGTCGTGTGCAGTGCAGATTGTGTGCTATGCGAGTTTAATGCAATTGATTGTGTGATTGTACGTGAGCAGACGGGGTTAAGGGGAAAATACGGGTCCAGTAGAAAACGATTTGCTGTGCTTTCTCTCCCCCCCCCCCCCCCCCCCCAACACTCTCTCTCTCCCCCACTCCGCCTCCTTTTCAGTTATTTTCTTTGTTGAAGGCTCGTCTATGGCCTCCCTCGATCCGTGGGTGTGTTTGATCTCGACAGGAATAATATTTTGAGACTCATTTTTTCTCACAGCTCAGCGCAAGGAGGCGGTGCCCCCCCCCCCCCCCCCAACCACCACCACCACCCCTCCGCGCCCCCCCCCCCCCCTTCTTTACTGTAACTGAAAAGTGTGTGGCGGGTGATGACGAATCATTAGACAGCGAGAAGCGGCACGTCGAAATTAAATCTAAATACCGAAGGGCAAATGCAAATGCGGATCAAACAGACGCCGCTCTTCCCGGAGCGGCGGGCCGTGTGGCGCCCGGGGGTCCGGGAGGGGGGGGGGTGGGGCGGGGCTGGCGCTTCGCCGACGCCACGCCGCGCCTCACCTTCTTTTGTTCTTCTTCGTCTTCCTCGCGCCCTCCCCCGTCACCGGCAGACTACCGACCAGCGAGCGGACATAAATATGCATGTGGCGGTGACACATAAAAGAGGGGGAACAGAAGCCCTCCCGCTTACTGTACCCCGGTGATTACCCCGCCCCCCCCCCTCCCCCCCATGTGCTGCACCCCGCCAAGAAACCCATCACGCCGCCAGCGCAGCCTCTTGACCTTACCCCGGGAGTGGCCGTCAGGAGCTTAACCGGTCATTGCGTTTTTCTCCCCCCGCTTCCTCACCCCCCCCCCCTCCCCCGGGACGGTAGCGATGCCCACTTCCTCTTCGCTCCGCTCCCACAGGCGATGGCCTGTGTGCGCAGGCCGGCCATTGCGGCGCTCTGCGCTCCCGGTCTGGAAGCGGCGGTGGCGGGGGAGGGGGAGGAGGGAGGAGGGAGGAGGGAGGGCCCCCCCCGCCAGCCAGAAGCCTCCATTTTTTTTTTTCCCCTCCTCCCTTCCGCGGCCGTGTTCCGAAAGAGATATTACGAACCCGCCCTCCGCTCCGGCTCTGGCCTCTAGCTAGGCTCGAGGGAAACAGCCTCATTTACTCCCTCTCTCGCTCGCATTCTCCCCCCCCCCCGAGGTGCTTAAATACCTAGCCGGTTTGTGGATTTATGTGACGCTTGAGGCTATTTTTCTCCCCCCCCTGCCCCCCCCCTCCCCCCCCAGCTCTCTTAGGTTTTCATGTATTCCTCGCACGTCCGTTAATTGTGTTGACCGTTGTCGCTCCCGCGCTCCACCGTCGGCAGGCCCCGCGCTTGAAGGTTCGAGATGGATTCAGATACACGCTTATAGTTTGTTTAACACGCGGCTAATTGAACGCCGGCATGCTTATGCATAATCATAGCGCGCCACGTCTGTGATGAAATGCGGGCATGCGCGCGCGCACACACAAACACACACAGACGCACGCACACACATAGATGCATGCATGCTCACACACACACACACACACACACACACACACCCTCTCTCGAGCGCACACACTCACACACCCTTGTGGGTTCATGTGCGGTATGGCCTTAATTGCTTGGCGATGGCCTGTGCCAAGTTGTAGTCCATTAGCTTTGGGGCTCATCTGTTTGGACCGGTAGAGAGGTCTGGGTGGGTGGGTGGGGGGGGGCGGGGGGCTCCAAGGAGAGCTGCTCTTATATTCCATCAGGCTTTTACCACATGACTGATTGTTCTCACGGTCGCCGTCCGCCATTTTGTCTCTTGGCGGGATCCCCTTCTTTATTTGTGTTTTCGTTTTTTTTTTTCTTTTTTTCAGCCGACTCTGCCCGGGTCCTCCCCCTCACCCCCCCCCCCATGACATGTTGTCCGCCATTGTTGTCAGCCTGTCCGGCTGTAGTCGCTCCCACTCGGCGTCACCGC
>JAXIVH010000023.1:1055629-1076341 GCA_036785325.1 Urophycis tenuis | reverse complement strand
AGAGCGAGGCATGTGGCCCGGCGGAGCAATGTTCAATTTAAATGCATTCCAGGAACCACAGCCCACCAATCAAGATGGCCGTCCAGAGGGGACACCTCCACGTACACAACTTTAATCACAAACACATTTTCGGTAACAGCAGCCCCGTGTGTGTGCTATACTGTGTGCGCAGCAGAAATAATATTGGATAGTTATTCCACACAAATAGACGGATCGTAAAAAGGGAACGTGCGTGTGCGTGTGTGTGTATGTGTGTGTGTGTGTGTGTGTGTGTGTGTGCAGGCGTGTGTGTTGTGTGTGTGTGTGTGTGTGTGTGCGTACACGTCCGAGTGAGTGAGCGAGTGAGGGCGTTTCGGTGTGTGTGTGTGTGTGTGTGTGTGTGTGTGTGTGTGTGTGCGCGTGTGTGCGTTCACGTGTGTGGCCGCACGGAAATGAAATTCAACTTCGCCGTCGTTCCTCCCCTTTGGCCGAGCGCGGGCGGTTGCGCGGGCTTCGCCTGAAATATGGAAAGTGACGGAGGTAATGGTGTCTCTTTTTTCGCGGCGGACGGCGGCAAATGAAGTAGACGGAGAGCCGACACGAGACAAACCCATCCATCACGGCGCCTCGTATCATTTCCTTTGACACATCATTTTACACCGCCCTCAAACGGCTGTCCTCCTCCGCCTCCTCCTCCTCTCCTTTTTCCCTTTCTGCGGCTTTGCTCTCTCGCACTCTCTCTCCCCCCCCCCGGCTACCTTTGACCAAAGCCCTCTCCTCCGGGGTGGGGGGTATCGCCGCGGTGACCAGCCCCCAGCCCCCCTTTGGAGCGTGCGGGCGAACTCGGACAAAATTCGGAATCCGCCGTTCTCTCTTTTTTTCGGGAACGAAAACATTGTTATTCGGAGCGAACATTGTTCCCCTTACTGTAGCTAACCAAAAAAAACAACACAATCCCACGAAGCCACCCTCCGCCCCCAGCCTCCATCCACCCCCGCCCCCCACCCACCCCCTCCGTCACCATCGCCACCCCCCGCCGAAAAAGAGAGACGGACTCCCTCTCCATTCAATGGCGCTGACACGTAAATGCGGAGTGGATTTGTTCTGGACTCCTGTGGTAATGCCGCTAAACGTGAGCGCTGAATCGCAGGGATGACTGTGTCCAATCTTTCCGACCGAAGCATCTCACCAGTAAACAAAGAGACTACGTCGCCATTTCTTTTTTTTTTTGGAGGCGGCGGGGAGAAGGAGGAGGGAGGGAGGGAGGGAGGGAGGGAGGGGGGGGGGGGGGGGGGCAGCCATCTTGCAGCTGTAGCCTATTGCTTTAATGTGGTGTATTAAAGTATGCTGCATTGTTCAGACAGTGGCGACGGGGAGGCGCGGGGGAGGGAGGGAGAGAGGGAGGGAGGGAGGGAGGGAGGGGAGGCAAACGGAGGTGGCTTTTTTTATGTGTCATTATTAAAGAAACATTCTGGACTCCAGTCGATCCACGAAATGAGTGCTCAGAGTCGATAAACACAAACGACTTCCATGTTGATTCACATAAATTGTTCCTTTAAAATGCAGGTTGGAGCCTACTGCTTTTGATTGGTGTTGACAAAATAACAATTTTCTTGTTTATTTTCTCCTTTCTTTTTTTTTGTTCCCCCCCGCCACGACGAACACAAGTGTTAATTAAATTGCGTCTCGACGCCATTGATTAGCCGGGGCCTTGTTACGGCATCGACTGGGAGAAAGTTTGGCTTCTTCCACCTCGCCCGGCGTGCTCGTGTTGTCAACCTTGCCGCCATTTCGTGGTCTGCGCGTTCAAACGACGGCGGCGATGAAAGAGGCGCCAAACTTTGTTACCTCGTTACCTCTGTCTCCCCCGGTATAGCCTTCAACCCTCGTTTGATATAATTGTAAAAAAACAACAACAACATATTAACAAAAAAGGGGCGTCAGTCAATTCAGGGCACGCCGGCCGCCCGTTGATGTCTGTCCACTCTGAGCGCTGACACTTTACTTACGGAGGGGGGAAAGCCTCTGGTAATCAGGGAAACGCTGCCGGGCTCGCAGTGCGTGTTCCCATCACAAACACATGAGACAGACCATCAGGGCCCGGGGGGGGTGGGGGGGGCGGGGGGCGGAGCATGGGCCCGTCCCGGGAAAGCGCCAGTCAAAAAACCCCTGCCCCCGTTTTGATGGTTCATGACTTCACATGTGGCTGTTTCCACCGCCGCCGGAACATTCCGGCCCAACGGCATCACACAAAAAAAACAAAAAAAAAAACAAACCCTAGACTTGACCACTGGCCATGTAGCAAAAGACAGACGATTGACAGGGTGGGGTTGGGGTGGGAGGGTGGGGTGGGGGGCTGGGAGGGTGGGGGTGGGTGGGGAAGCTCTCCGAGAGTCTCGGTGAATGCCGGCTGTAATTTCCAACCCGGGGTGAAGCAGCTGAAGGGGAACGGACTTCGCCCGCTGGTGAGATTTCACCTATAAGACACTCCCCGACAGCTCCACCAGGCCCCCCCCCCCCACCCCCCGGCTCGGCACACACGTTCCGGAAAACAGGAGCGTGTGCTCGCGGGGGCGTGGCCGACGGGCTTCGGTGCCGGCGGTGGCGGCGGCGAGGAAAGGCTCGACTGGAAACCCCCCCCCCCCCCCCACGTTAATATCCCATGAGTGCTCGTACGGTTTCAGTTCAGTTGCTCTCCCCGCCCTCCCCCACACCACCACCTACCACCCCCACCCCACCACTGCCCCCACCACCACCATCACCCCCCCTACTCCCCACCCCCTGCCACCACCATTTTCTCTCACAGCACAGGGCTAAGCGCTCTGTTGGGACTCCACACTACACTACACTGCGCTAGGCTAGGATAGGCTAAGCTAAGCTAGGCTTGGATACATCCGTGGTGGGGGAGGGCGGAGGGGCGCGGGTGGGGGGGTTGGGCTGTTTATCTGCGGATAGGGAAGGCGGGGGGGGGGGGGGGGTCACCGGAGGAGAGGGCGAGTGTTAACCGAGGGAGGGACAGGGGGAACACACGGGAGGCGAACATGGACATCGGAGACGGGGCCGGCACATGGGAGCGCTTCTGGTGTCACGCGGTAACAGCACCCAGAGGACCGGGTGGCGGTCCCCCTCTGGCCCTCCATTTGAGCCTGGCCTGGGGTGATCATAGAGAGAGAGAGCCAGAGAGAGAGAGAGAGAGAGAGAGAGAGAGAGAGAGAGAGAGAGAGAGAGAGAGAGAGAGAGAGACAGAGAGAGAGAGAGAGAGAGAGAGAGAGAGAGAGAGTAGCAAAATGCTTGTCACCGGCTGGTACCACCGGGGACCAGGGGATGACTGTGTGGCTTTTGTCTCTCTTGTTGAGGACTGACAGAGAAACGACTACTGTGTGCTTGTGTGTGTGTGTGTGTGTGTGTGTGTGTGTGTGTATGTGCGTGAGTGTGTGTGTGTGTGCTTGTGTGTGTGTATGTGCGTGTGCGTGTGCGTGTGTGTGTGTGTGTGTGTGTGTGTGTGTGTGAGAATGCATCCAGTGTGAACAGGGGCTCAGTCGAAGCTGTTTCAGGGGAAGGCGGCAGCGTGTGAGGGGGGATGTGTGTGTGTGTGTGTGTGTTGTGTTGTGGTGTGTGTGTATATGTGGAGGGGGGGGGGGGGGGGGGGAATGGGAATAGCAGCTACTTTTTTAGCCCAGGAGATTCATGTGTACATTCACAGGGAGGGAGCCGGGTTTGTTCTGTACATCCTGTTTATAAACCCCAGAACCACTTTGGAAATTGTGGCCGCTCCGCTCACGCACAACGCAACATTTGAAACGTGCGGGGAACATCCCCCACGAAATGCAGGCATCGCTGATCAACGCGCGGCTGAAACCCCGGGCGACGCGACGTGACGCCGGGCTCCATACGTTGGATGTGCCCACTCAAAGACCCCTCCGTTCCTTTTGTTTCGCCGCGTGTTTCGTTTTTCCCCCCTTTGTCTCTTGTTCCACTCACATGCACTGCAGAATCCCCATTAGGGATTGCCGTCATAGCGGGACAGCAGAATCAAATCCCCAACCTTCACAGACACACACAGTCACACACACACACACGCACGCACACACACACACAGACACACGCACACACACAGACATACACACCCACACACACTGGCGCGCACACACACACACACACACGCACGCTCGCACACACACACACACACACTCACTCTATCACACACACACACACAGACACACGCACACACAGACATACACACCCACACACACTGGCGCGCACACACGCACACACACACACGCACGCACACACACACACATCACACACACACACACAGACACACACGCACACACATGCGCACGCGGGCGGGCGCCCGTGTGTCAGCCTCCACATGAAACGCGGCCGTGTTTTCCGCGCTGCCTACGTGTTGCCGCGCACGCTGTTCGACTTCTGTCCGCAAAACAGCTGGAGTCACACCAACCCCCCGCGCAGCCGAGTGCACGCCTGTCAAACGCCATGGCGCGTCGCCGTGGGGATGAGAGGAAGGCGCCACGAGCTGCACTGACTGACAGGAGGCTTGAACTTTACGTTTCCTCCCGTCATGACCTCTAACCACCGCTTTGCAGCTTTGCTTGGATACTAATTATATATATACAGTATATGATACGGTGGCTCAGTGGTTGCAGCAGGTGGACAGAGCGGGTCGTCCAACAACCGTAGGGTTGGCGGTTCAATCCCCTGGATTCCCCTCCTCCTCCAACTGCTCCGCAGGTCGAAGTGTCCTTGAGCAAAGACACTGAACCCCCAACTTGCTCCCCAGGCTGCTGAACCAAGCAGCTCCTCTGCTCCTTATGTACCATAGCATGGGTCAAATGCAGAGAACAAATTTCGTTCCCGCATCTAAAAAATACTGGGAATGACTAAAATGTAATGTAATCTTATATATACCCTACCATCGGATGGTGCACGAAAACACACACACGATGAGAATACACGATGGTGCGCAAACACACAGTCACAGCGCACAAAATGGCAGCAAATAAAAGTCAAGTGTGTCTGGATTAGGGAACCGCGCTTTCAAAAATAAAACATTGCCAAAATAGAACCCCGGTACATTTTGTTCGACACGCGCGGCCCCAAATCACTCTTAAGACGCCGAAACACGAGCAGCGCTCGCTGCCGAGCGGTGACGCAACGCCGACTGAATAACACGCCCCGCCGCGTCTCGCACCGCGTTTGACAGACAGACAGACAGGCAGACGGACGAAACGGCGAGGTAGACAGACGGGTGCACACGCACGGGAACAGACAGGCCCGCGGTGCGAGGGGTCGGCTTGTTGCGCAGACGGGAATTAAAGCAGCCGTCTCGATAACACTGATGTAACGCCGATACCGTGGAGAGATGGCCGAGTGGATCAATTACGCAAACTCTCTCAACGCCGGCAGCACGCGCGCCGGTGTGTGTGTGTGTGTGTGTGTGTGTGTGTGTGTGTGTGTGTGTGTGTGTGTGTGTCTGTGTGTGTGTCGGTGTGTGTGTCGGACGGTAAAACCCCACCGCACCGGAGCGATGGGAACACTCATGGACACACACACACGGACACGGACAGACACACACACACACACACACGCACACACAGACACACACACACGCACGGACACGGACAGACACACACACACACACACACACACACACACACGGACACACACACAGGGACACACACACGCACACCAGCACGCCGTTCCTTTAGATCATCATTGCAAATGAGAACGCTGAAGAGCGGTGCGGCATCGCGGGCACGCCCGGTCACCCCGGCCGGGCCCCACAAACACTCCGGCGCGTTCCGCCGCTATTGAAATGTCATCGGGCCGGCGGGGCTGCCTGTCGTATTTCCCCGAGCGCCTAAATAAGGCGGTATTAAATGAAGTGCGCGCGGGCGGCACTGGTGACGGCGGCGGCGGCGGCGTCTAGGTTACGGCGCTGTCAAATCAAATCAGGGGCCAATCAAAATGGCGCCGAGGGGGGGCTCGACGTCCAGGCTGCGTCCTCGGCTGCGGCCCGAGGAAGCCGGCCTCGTGTTGTTTACCGTTTCATCCGCGATGCCGCGAGCTACCCCGGGGGGGGGGGGGGGGGCGGCGATGTCCCACCGCCGTCATCATCATCATCATAATAATGATAATAATAAGAAGAAGAACATTAAGAATGAATACTGGGCTCTCGCTGCACAACCCTGGTTGTGGTTCAGTCAGGAGGCCTGAAAGATAGATCAGCCGCACCAAGGTTGCCCCTCTCTATCTGTCTCTCTCTCTCTCTCTCTCTCTCTCTGTCTCTGTCTCTCTCTCTTTGAGGTCTTAGTCTTTTGAGTTTTAACCCCGCCTCCACCCTCCCCCCCCCAGGGGCTGTGTGAGGGGAAGAAGGACTAAAAAAGAGACTGAGAGAGAGACTGGTTTTATCCCACATGATGAAGTGGTCAGCAACCCGGGGATGGGAGTTTCACACGCACAGGGTAGGAGGTGGAGGTGGAGGTAGGGGTGGGGTTAGAGGGTGGTGGAGGTGGCAGGGTAGAGGGGTTAGAGGGTTGGATCCTCCTGCTGGCATTAGGAGTGGGGGTAGGATGAGGGTAATGGCTCCTGCTAGCCTCCTCCACAGGAGGAGGCAGTGGGGGTGTGGAGTAGGGGGGTGGGGGCTCCAGCTAGCATGAGGAGGAGGAGGAGGAGGAGGAGGAGGAGGAGGAGGAGGAGGAGGAGGAGGAGGAGGAGGAGGAGGTGGTGGTTGGTGGTGGTGGTGGTGGTGGTGCGGGTGAAGGTGGACGCACACAGCGCACAGCTAGGGACGAGCTCTATCCTTAAGAAGGGGAAAAAAAGGCAGTCAGGATAAAGCTTGAGTGCATAAACAGGCCTTGAGTCGGACCCCCAGGATGTGTGAGTGGAGCAGCTTTCTCAGTGGGGAGGGGGGGGGGTCGGGGGGTAGCCATTCTTATCAGCCCTCAAATGTGGTGTTCTGGATTCCAGCTCACGTTGTCGCTTGTTTTTCAAATGCTAATGCAGCGCCGCTGCCGATGACAACACCGATGTTAAGCCTGACATCTTAAACGGAAAGTCTAATCACATCAACACCGTTCGAGACTTTAAGAACAGCCATCCGTTGTCATTTTTTAAAACCAAACATTTTAATCGACTTTTTTTTCAGATTTCTTTTTTATTTCTTTTAGGGATCCACCGGGATCACTTTCACTTGGAATTCATTCCCCAGAATCCCTTCCAGTGTAAGATTAAGGTAACATGTATTTATATCTTTAGCATCCAATGCGCTACACGACTGCAGATTAAGTAGCCTGACGTACATTGTTGGCGGGCAAATGCACTTTTGCCAAGAATCGTCATTTTTCACACGCCATTACGAAGAAGCGATGACTATTCCCCATCTGGGTAACACAAACCGTTGTAAATGGAATGTCAAGACAAAACAGAGTTAACAAGCCTTAAGCATTTACTCTGAGACTGTTCTATCTCAAATTCAGCCACCCCTGGGTCATCGCTAGTATGTGTAACCTGGCGGTGTGTGTGTCAGTTCCCTGTCAGAACAAATGCGTTTTCGTTGAAGCCTCCTCCACACTGAACGGTCTGTAAAAAGATGTCATCGGTATGCCCCACAAGCATTCGAAGAACCTGCGCGTATACGGCAAACATTTATTTTATGGACAATTATCAAGTCCCCACAATCACTAATGGCAATCATCGGTCATCCCATTTAGCTTGGTAATGATGAAAACAGTCTGTTTCTCTCTCTCATTAACACAGCTAAATGGCCATAATGCTGATGTATTAGGTAATCACGTATCTCTCTGCCTTGGCTACTGAGGTCTGGCGATACTCTGTCATACAAAATAAGTGTTATTTAGCCGTCAACCAACAAGGCCTTAATCAGTAGGGGGAAAAAAAAACTGCTAGCTAACTACTGATAACTACTCTCAAAACTATAACATTGATTGTGTCCAGCATGTCGTTAGTCTTGATAAAAAACCAACGTCTTCATAAATAATTCCGCTGCAATTCATTGCACGTTTTTTTCCGCAATATGCCTTCCGGGCGCCTCGTTTGTTCACGGGGGCAAACCCGTCGTTCCTAATGACGACCAGCGAAGAGCTAGCCATAGTGGTAGCTAACGAGTTAGCATAGCATTAGCACATCCCCCCAAATGAGAACGGGAATCACGCAGTTACCGGTGACACTAATGGTATGTTGCCTTTTATGCGAGAAGCTTTTATAGTATTTTTCTATCATCTGGTTGTTTTCAAAAAGCCCCCCCCCCCCCCCCCCCCCCCCACACATTAACCCTGACAGCGCCACAGCCTTGCCGCGGAGCGGTTAGCGGAATGGCAGTTAAAATAATGGCAGAGTGGTGTAATGGTGGCATCGAACGCGGGGAAGAGCGGCGAGGTGTGAGGTGTGAGGTGTGCGTGTGTGTGTGTGTGGGAGGGGGGGAGGGGGGAGGGGGACAGGGCTTTGAGGACATCCTTGTTGTGAGAGCTTCAACCTGCGGCAGTGTCTGTGAGAGAGTTTTCCTGTTCTTCTATTTCCCAGCGCAACCTGGTTCCCTGTGCCCCTGTTGACAACAGCGTGTAATCTGAAATAGTGTGCAGGGTTGAGCTGTTAAGACCCTTGTAGGGATGTGATGTGGTTATGGGGGAGGAGGAGGAGGAAGAGGAGAAGGAGCAGACGGAGGAGGAAGACCTGTGGAATCTTCCGAGCTTATTGAGATGTCAGCTTTCAGTGTCGATCACGCCGCCATTGATTTTCTGCCATGCTTTTATTTATTTATTTATTTTTATTTTATTTTTTTGGGGGGGGGGGGTATATGAACACTTAAATGATTCTACGACAAGTGAGTTTCCCGCTAAGCTACCCGTAGGTGGTGAAGACCACATTAGGAGGCAAATGGTCACGTATTGATCTGTGTTGACGCCAAACACGAGACCGCTCTAAACGGTCCCAACACAGAGGCGCCGAGTGCTGAGGGGGGGGTTTGCATATTTGTCTTTAATGGAGTGTGCTGAGAGCTAGAATGACATGCACTGACAGACAGAGAGCGAGCTAATATCGCTAATGTGTCTGGATGCCACGCCCCCCCCCCCCCACCCTGCCATCCCCCCCGACTGCCTGTCTGCAGCGATATGATGACATGCATCACCATCGACATCGTCTGAAGAGCTGGATGTGCTGAATACATTTTTTTTGGGCCATTGTAGTTGACCTCTGGAATACTGTCAGAAATTATGCCGGCGGGAAATAACGAGTCAAAAACGCGCACGGGAGTTTGTGAGTGCGCCGTGCCGCTAATCATTCATTGGTGAATAGAGCTACGAGCCACAAAATGACATTAAAAGGACTTAAAAGCCAACTGACTCATGAAGAAGTGGACGTTTATGACGGAGAGTACACGGCGGGCACGCACACACGCGCGCACACGCACACACGTACACGTGAAACTATTTCCGTTACGGACGCCCTAGAAAGCGCAAGACACACACACACACACACACACACACACCACACACATACATATACATACACACACACAAGCCAAACACAGACACTGGGGCATACTATTACTATTAATCAACAGCTTTGAAGGAGCACAATAAATAGGTTGTGATTTCCGTGGAGACCAAGCCTCATAATGGAGATAGGCAATATGCATGCAAAGGACATTGCTTGTAAGAATAGCCACATTCTCTCGACTGTGCCCGGACATTAGCAGGAGTCATTAGGCCCGTTTAAATGAGGTCGTTAAGCCTATGAAACGGGGCTGTATATTTAAGCAGGAAAACCTTCAAAAGAGCAGGATTCACTTTGCTGTGAGCCTTCGCAGGGCAGCCCTGCATGGACATTTTGGAATGGCCAAAAAACACCGGTCCTAAATAAAATAAATATGCCGTCAATCAATTTTTCATCCTTGTCACGTTGATTTAATAAATTGTAAAACTAGATTATGCGTGTGGTGGTGCTGCAGTCGTAATATCACCCAAACTTACTATAAACCTGAGTTGAATGAGTCTAGTCATTAATGAAGGTCTTTCTGCTGCCATAAGCTTTGTCACCCCACTACATTGTTGCGTTTTACTTTTAATATAACACTGCCCGGCCTTGACCGGGTCGAATCCTCAATATCCTCAAAGCAGCATTAAAGACACCTGACCCCACTAGAGGGCAGAATCATTTCACAGTCATCTAGACTAGACTCAAGTGTAGAGAAAGTCACTGCTCATTGCACTACCAAAATCTTATTAGACGTAAATTAAATATCCATTTACAAAAAAAAAGAAAACGCATATCTAACTAATTAAGCCTCAAAAGACGAGGTTACAGTTGGCAAGCTTGTCTGTTCAAATCAGTGCTTGGAAAAACTAAGAACAGAGAAAAATGTGTCAACAAACAGAAAATATACTTTTAATGAAAAAAAACGAAGCTAAGTAAAAAAAAAATGTTTTGCATCAGAGCAGTTTTAGATCCTTGCCCCTAAATGATGATCACCAATTATCCAAACAAGTGTGACATTGACGTCATTCCAATGTAAGCTTTGTGCATCAGAGGACAACGAATTACAACACGCACGTGCACACGCACACGCACACACACACACACACACAGACAGAGGATAAAAAGCCATGTGTCAGAATGAGATCATACAATCCCTAATAAGACTCATTAAGTGAGAGATGAAAAAAAAAATACCCACACCACATAACAAGAAACTGATACCTAGAAAAACTGTGGAAGGACAGAGAATTGTAATAATAAATAAATAAATAAATAAATAAATAAATAAATAAATAAATAAATAAATAAAAAAGAGAGAGATTAAAGGAGAGGACAGTGAGAGTGCTCTTCTGTCTCACCCACAGTCTCACTCTCGCCACAGTGAGGACGTTGACCCCCCCCCCCCCGCCGCGCGCGCAGCCAACGGAGTAGACAACACTCGCCAACAACCACCGCCAGACACATCCTATTTATAGCGTCAGGCGAGAATCGCCGCGCTGATGAGGTGGGGGGGCCCCACCTCTGGCCCTGTCGGGGGGCCGGCGGGGGCCGTCAATGGGTGTGTTTGTGTGTGTGTGTGTGTTTGTGTGTGTGTGTGTGTGTGCGGATGGAGGGTGTGCTACAGACTCAACAATACCCCCGAAGCTTTGGTTACGAAACAAAAGTCTGTTTTATTAAAAAATAATAATAATCATTGTTTCCAGTGTGTTACAGTGTTCCAGTGTGAGAGCAGCAAAGAAAATCAAAGCCAGGTTCTCCGGGTAATGTTGGGGAGTTCAAGGTGGATTAATTGTTTGTCAAACACGTCTGTGCGTGAACGCGGCCGCGCAGAGTTAGCAGGAAAAATAACTGTTTTTTTTTTAAGAGAAGTATTTTATGTTTTGGTTGTTTTTGTTCATCGCTCCTTTTATTCCTTTGTTTTGGCCCGTTTTTTGGCAAGTGGTGTCGGGTAGCTGAGTGAAAGCCGGGCGTATGTTAAACAGCATCTGCAATTACTGCTCCGGCCTTGCATCTTGGTTATCTGCAATGATCGGGACTCTGTCTGTGCGTGTGTGTGTGTGTGTGTGTGTGTGCGTGTGTGTATGTGTGTGCATGCGTGTGTGCGTGTGCACGCGTGAAAAGACCCATTTTCCCTCTGGCACATCATTTGACATGTCTCATTTACCAGAGGAAATATGCAGATCACGCATGCAGCGATTTCAGGTCATAGCCATAGCCTGTCCCCCTTCGTAATGACAGGGTTTGCATCAGAGCAACTGCGCGTTCAAACTAAAACAACACGTTGCCGTTTTCGCTTTTAATTTTACCCCCGCCCGTGTAAACAATATTAGCATTTGTTTGTATTGCCAATGAATATGTGAAAGTCGTGCCTTGGGTATGAAGGGGAACATAATTTATTCGCTGTAAAAGACGGCAACACGAGGTGTAGCTTATAAACTTGAGAACTTAAGACCTTCAAACAGTAACCTAATAATAGTAAATATGGATACTGAAATCCAGCTCCATAATATTATTAGTAGTAGTTGTAGGAGCAGTAGTAGGAGTAGGAAGATTGTTAATATCTTCCAGTAGGAGACAGGATGAAAAGAATTACGTCAGCTGTCAAAGATGTGCACGGCTTGACAAAACCCAGCAGAGTGGCTCCATTTTGAAGTTTGATAACTCTGGTATCCCACAGAGAACTCTACAGGGATTTAAGTTCTCCGCAGCCCTGAGTGTCCTTCGTGAAAGAGAGCCTCCAAACAATCTTTGGAGGCCGTGAATCAACAGAAAGTTCGATAGCAAAGCATGCTGGGCATTATTTGCCCTTGCCGCGAAAGTCAGACCACATTCTAAGTGGAGCCTGGCGCTAACTTGCCTCATGAAATACAACGTTAAGCCTTGTTATCCCCCTGTGGAACAACTTCAAGCCAATCACGAAAAAGACCAGGGGTGCTAACGTGAAACCAAACTCCAGCAAGGTTAGCCAGGGTGGCAACATATCCCCAAAACAGATATAAGTCAGATATAAAACACTAAGGAGATTTTATTTAGCATTCCACACCATACAATTAATTTTCTGTGTAAAATTTTATATTTAACAAAAAGTATACATATTTTCCATCACCCTTGTATTTCAAAAGTCAAAAGAATGCTCAAGGTCATTGTTCTCTGATGGGGTTTGTGTGGAAACTTGGAGACAGGATTACAATAGGAACAAATTATAACGAATGAATAAATAAAAATACAAAATCAGGTTTGAGGAAAAAACCTGAGTACAAAGCCATTAATATTTTGAGAATCCTAAAGACCGCTGATTCCTTGTGCATCTGCTGTTGCTTAATTGCCCTGTGTCACAGAAAAATGTGCAATGACATTACCAAGCGATTAAAAGGCAGTTAGCTGATTTTGTTCAGTGGGAAAAATGACAATGAGCAATTATCGTTCAAGGGAATTCACAAGTTTTGGTCAAATGCAACAAAAACGCCACCAGAGTATAAAGTAGACAAAAATACCTTTATCTTTTATAGAGATCACATTAGATAATATTAATATGAAGTCAAATCTTCCTTGCAAACCAAGTGTGTGTAACAATGCTATGATGTGATCACCTGAGCACAGAGCTGACTAACCTTCATTATCCATATTAGTATCATGCCATCCACTCAATCATGTTACTTTCACATTAATGTGCCTCTTCACGAAATACACTGTTAAGCAAACAATTATCCTAAACAAATTCTCTGATTAATTTGCAAAAAAAAAAACCCTGATATATTGCTATCATATTCAATTTCCCTTCCCTCTATTGAGGGAGACGATCTAATCCAAACTGATGCTATTAAATCCAAAGTGCAGAGTAACACAATTTCATGTTTGGTTCTTTATCTGTTGGACTAAATGTGTTCTATGGATTATTCCCGGGCCAAAAAAACCAAGACTGTGTTAAAGACGCGAAGGCAGCAATTAGGTCAAGGCATACAGTGGGTTTCTGTGGGGCTTGGTAGTGTGATAGTGCCCAGAGCTCCTAATGAGAAACACCCAGCTTCCCATAATTTGTTAGCGGGAGTTAAGGTCAAACTGCAAATGCTGCATGATTGAGTCACCCACAAAGTCCCCCCATTAAAATTTGCATTTTAAAACATATCTATTATTTATGTGAGTATTATTCAAATGGTGGTGGGATTTTGTGTTTTTTTTTCTTTTTTTTCCCGGCGGTTTTCCTGGTGAGCGCTGGGAGTTGGGGGCAGGCCCACAGCAACCGGACGACAGAAATAGAGTCAGACAGTCAAATAAGTGGAGAGAGTGAGCCTTGGAGATAATTGAGCGAGGGAGAGTGTGTGTGTGTGTGTGTGAGAGCGAGGAGTGAAATTGAGAGAGAGAGAGAGAGAGAGAGAGAGAGAGAGAGAGAGAGAGAAATGAGAGCAAGGCAGGAGGAAAAACAAGACGTGTAGAAAATAACCCAAGAAATGTTGTTTGAACTCTGAGGTAGTGTCCTTTGTATCATTGCAAGCTCAGTCTCTTTCAACTGTTTTCTATGGTTGCCATCATTAGGTATTCATTCCTTTTTTTTGGGGGGGGGGGGCATTTTATTACGATTTTTGTGACCACTTAAAATGGCATCGTGCATTAAGGGAGCATGAAAACAAGACATCACAGCTCCCATTACCGTGTACATATAGATAATTATTCCATACATAAATAACTATACTGTATATAGTAACCATTAGGTGTTAGGCGATACGCGTAGCTCCCTGTAGTTAACAACGCTCATCGATTGTGGTCGCTGTACGCCCGCTGCTATATCAGTCTAGCAGACACACTTTGATCAAAACTAAATCTCTCTGGGCGATGGGTTCCACCTCGAGGTCGACAGAACCCACCTTACACTCAACCAAGCGGCAAAAATAAACATTTTAGCCCACAGTCGGGCTAATGATTTTTCGTCCCTCTACCGCTCAAAGGAAAGACCTTTAATCTCGAGCGCAGGGGGGGCTAATGTCTGTTTTGCGCGGCCGACTGGAGACGCGGCGCAGTCAGCCAGGATAATCAAACAGAACCGAGAGAACCCCGCCACGACCCCTTTTTTTTTTTTACGAGCGCTAAACGCCTTCATTTGGACGCGAGAGTCGATCCGCCCGATGACTATATATATATATATATATATATCGACCTTCAACCTTTTTACGTTCGTTCGCGTTACACAGTAACCGAAAAAACGAAAAAGACGAAAACGTAAAAACACAAAAACGAAAAATGAAAAACCCAAAAACGAAAAAAAAGAAAAACACAAAAACGAAAAACAAACAAAAAAAAAAAAGCGCAGCCGGACAGCCGTCGCCAGCCCACGCTCGGACCGCCCCCCCCCCCCCTCCCCCCCACCCCGAACCGAGCCCCGGATGTCGAAGACGCCATGACGAGCCCCCGAATAAAAGTGTCAAGGCGCGCCGCCGCACGCCCGGACGTGTTGTTTACCCCGTCGCGCGTCTCGGGAAACAAAAGCGGGGGTCTGTCTGCCCCGCGCCCCGACATCTGATGTTCCGCCTGGCCATGATTGATGCCTTAAAAGCCCGCCTTGGCGATCACCTTTCGCACGGAGTTAACCTTAAAGTGGCGTCGCCGCTGAATGTCAGCCCCTCCACACGCAGACCTTTTTAAATGCCACCGCTCTTTTATTCTGCAATTGTGAAACAGGACAGACAAAGAGGGGGATGCAGAGAGAGAGAGAGGGTGCTGCGCCCCTCTACCCCCCCCACCCTCACCGCCCCGCTCACAACAGCCCCGGCTGAAAAACCAAATGACACGCAGGCAGCCAGGCCCCAGCAGGGAGTTCACTTAACACTTGAAGGGGAGACTGACTGCTAAGTGTTGGTTCTTTTTTTTTTTTTTTTTAAGGGGCCGCGGAGTTGATCTGTTCATTTCCCCCATGTGCTCAATTACATACACCGATGAATGGGGGGCCCCCGAGCCGAAGGGCAATCCCTTCTGTCTAATCCTAACCCTTAACTAAACTCGGGTGCATGGCAATCAAGACATTACGGGAACAATTCTAAATAGTTTCAAAATACCGCACGTTTGTGAACCCGCACGGCTGCTGGTGGAAGCAGCGCAAATACAAATACGTCCGCAAACGGATCTCGATCGCGACCGCGAAGCCGTCAAAAAACAAACCCGCGCCCTGTTCAGTCCCCGTCGAGCCTGTTGGATGGGACTCGACATCCAAAGGACCGTCGTCAGGGGCAGCGAAACCGAAGCCATGGCGTCCCCACCCCCCCTCCCCTCTCCCCTATCGGGCTTAACCTTTGACCCCGGACCCGCGGCCTCGCAATGGTTAAAAAGTGTAGGATTTATCTGCAGCTAAGCCGCTACTGACAAACGATCGGGGAGTGGGGGGGCACCAAGTTGTCACTAAGACCCCCCCTCGACACCGCCGGCGACTCAAGAGCAAAGCTGACAACCTTTCACAGGCCATGTAGCACATTCTGCCTCGTCTGCCGCGCGCGCGCTCCACTCCCGATTGTTCCGGGACGTTCCCGGGGTTCTGTCTTAGCGGCTTTGGGCCGCAGCTGGCGCGCGCTCCGTGTTGAGGGTTGAGGCCGCCCGAGGTCGGCGCTCCGAGCGTTGTCATCGGAGATCCCCGCGCGTCCCGTAACAGCCGTCTCTGGGCCATCCGAGCGGCGTCCGCTATCCCATAATACATCTCTGCCACTCTGCCGCCGACCGGATCAGCAATCCAATTTCACACACATGCGCTCTCGGGGAAGAGGGGGGGGGGGGGGGGGGTGGGGGGAAGAAAAGAAAAAAGAAAAAAAGGCGGCGACGCTGCCGAAGTGAGGAGTAAGGAGGCTGCGACCGCGATGAGGACGGGAAGACGGGCGCCGGCGTGGAGGGGGAGGGGCCCGGGGACGGAGCGAGGACTCGCAAGAGAGTCCTGACGCACAGAACGCAAACTCGCGGTATAAGGCACGACGGCAGAGGGAACAAAATGTACGCTTTTGTCCCATTTTTTCATTGGTGCCTGCGTCTCTGAGTTATGGCAGCGGGAGAATAAGGTAAACACAGAGGGGTTTTTTTTTTTGGAGGGCGGGGGGGGGGGGGGGGGTTCGAATCTGAATTTCTTGCTGGAATCGGGATGACAAAGCATATGAAAATGAGGCAAACAGAGAAGGGATCAGTGAGTCTCTCCCGCTCTCCCGACTCTCGCTCACTCTCGCTCACTCTCTCTCGCTCCCTCTCTTAAATACATCTTTGTTTATATAGACGTCGTCGTTCTCCTGGCTCCCCGGCGAAGCCCCAGCCAGACAAAGATCCCTGTGTGAGACTGAGGAGACCAGATGTACAGTATTGGATGACAACAGAGTCCGCCTGTCCGTTCCAATATCGCGCCGTGCACGCGCACACGCACGCATGTGCACACACGCGCACACGCACACACACACACACACACACAAAATGCATAGTCACCAGTGATATAAAGAGCGCAGCGCGTGTCCGATTTCACAAAACGGGGAGAGATGAGAATGTGATATCTTGTGGGGTTTATTAGATTGAGCACACCGGGGCAGCCACAATGGAGCCAGACACCGTGGTGGTGGTGGTGGTGGTGTTCCACTCCCTCCCTCTCATCCCACACAAACATCCCTTGAACAGAAGCAAGCAGGATCTTGCTGGAGCCATCGACCAAGCCTCAGCCAGAACAATGTATGCAGTCCTTTTGTAGCGCGTGCGGCCATGCCAACAAAACCTCGAATCCGCAGCCAGCATCCTGACGGAAGTAACACAGAAAAAACAAAAAAAAACAAAGGCAAGAAAAAAAAGAAAAGACAATGGTCCCTCAAATCCGCTTCATTTAAATCAACGTACACCTGCCTCAGTGGCTTTGATTTGCTTTTGTTTTGTTGTCGGGCCGTGGTCGCGGGTGTGTTGTTTGAACCCGTGTGCTGTCCGTCCAGGGGGCGCCTTAGATGGGAGCCTGCATGCGGCAGGGAAAGCGGGGAGAGACTTGGCCGGTTGCTGCTGCGGCAGGCTCCAGCCGCAGCTCCAGCAGCTGGGCTCTGGAAGAGGCAGCAGTCTGGACAGACAGATGGCTGAACGGACAGGTGTGGCCGCCTGCCATCGGTGGAAAAGGTCAGCCGGAATACTGGCTGCTTCAAACGGGGATCATACCGAGACCCAGGATCCCTCCCAACCCCCACACTCCACCCCCGCCCCGAGTGCACATTTGGACCGGCCCATCGCCCTTCTCTTGTCAGTGGGTGACTGACAAAGAGCGGGGGAGAAGAAGATAATGGATACCTTCACCTCTGCCCCTACCTGTTGCTCCCGGCATAATTCCACATCTGCTACCATTTTTCAGCCATGTTTTATCGTGCGGGCTTTAATTGACGAGGGGGACTGCGGCGGCGGCCGCATCTCCGATAGCGTTCAGCAAAAAGACGGGGCGAAGCCGTGCCCGCCTGTGGTGATATCACATTGCTGATAAATATGTCACCGCGCGAGCGCATGTGATTCTCCCCCCCCCCCCCCCCCCCCCCATTCTTCCCCAACGCTGTGAGTCGGCAATATAGATGAAAAATGAATTCTGACAGTTTCCCTTTTAGACGCTGTACGTCCGCTGACAGTTTGACGGCCCGCAGTTCGCCATGACTGAGGACCCGGTTGGGGCCCCGTGTCCTTGATTAGCTGCGTCCGAGCCAGCGCGGAAAAAAAGTCTTAATTCAAGCCACCAACCCCCCCCCCAGAACCTGCCGGTGACATCCAGAACCTAGCTAGCCTCGCGAACACGGCGCAATCACCGGCAGGAGGAAAAGTTTCAGAGGATTGAGAGAAATGAGAGGAAATTGTCACCTAATCCCTTCATGCTCCCTGGCGCTCAAGTGGTTTTCATTACACTGTTATAAATACCTGATGGAGGATTTGTTTCTACATAAACAACATTAGGACAAGGGGGGGGGGGGTTCTATTTTTTTTAAGGGGAGCGATTGGGAAGATGATTGTAAATCCTAATGGAAAGTAAAAGTTGGAGCTGTGGTAACACTGCTTAATGAACCATTGCAGCACACATTACAGGTCTACTTTTCTTTTTTTCGTTGAATGAATTAAGATCTGGAGGCAGACAATCACTCTAATTTCTGACATGCACCGCCAAGAAATTAGCATTCTAATCTTTTTTCCACCCTCCACCAGCAGTGGGGGGAAAATACAACCGGGGAGACGAAGGAAAAGAAAGGTGCTTTTCTTCGCTAAGTGCAAAAAAAAAAAAAAAAACTCGAAGCGCTTTGGGGCACTTGCTGTGTGCCACGTGAGGGCTAGCTTAATCTCGACTGGCACATTGCACTGGATGGGCCCTCTCAAGATAAAGGCTGTGTCTTGATACTGCAAGGGACTCATTCACCGCATTCAGCCAGGGGAAAAAGCACACTTTTACAAAAGGCAGTATACATATACAAAAGGCACACAGCGATTGACATTCGTATTCATAGATTTCAGATTTGTTGAGATGTCGCTAGCAAAACAAACATGCATGACTGACCTTTGAGGATATTTTCCTTCCAAGGTTTTGGTCTATCGTACGTATCAATAATGAATAAAGCTTAAAGGCTAACTTGGTCTGTGTCTGAGAAACCTCCGCAAATCAAAAGGGTTTTCCTGGGTTTTTGATTTATATGCAAATGGTGAGCAGTAAACCTATGAAGGGAAGACAACACACATAAGTTATCAGTTGCCACCAGAAGACTTTCAAAAAAAATATTTTCCCTAAATTAGGGAAAGGATTATACTGATTATCGCAAATCACACAATTCAATATTTAGTCCACTTTGTGATCACACGTTGTCAAATTATGAAGAATATTAAGTCTTAAAAAAGTTTTCATTTTAAGAAAATAAGAGTAAAATGTAGTTTGTTGAAAATGACTATGAATAAGTTAGTGGAATTATACAAAGAGGACTTATGCGGAAATGTCGAAAAGCTTAGCAATTAAAGACATAATGTGCAAACGTCGAAAAAACTTCGCAATTAAAACAAATTAGGTGGAAAGGTAGAAAAACTTTGCAATTAAAAAAACAATACCTCATAATTTCTGAGAAATCACTGAGCTCTGCTGATTCTGTAAGAATATATTATTAAAATGAAAGGGGATTGTGTTTTAGCCAAGGCTTGGCACTTTACAAAGGGAGCAATTGCTTCTACGGCAGGGGCACGTTTAGCATTCGCAGAAATACAGAGAAGGGTTTTCATTTACGCGAAGGCTTATAATAACACTTTTGTATCAATGGTTAATTAACAGTCAAACACTCCCCGCAATAAGACAAAGCACTTTGCTTATAAAAATATAGGATTTAACAAAGACACACTGAATCCTGTGAGATACCGCTGACTTTGATTCTACAAATTATATTTCCCCTAATAATAGTTTTGCTGTTGGCGGGCCTCCTGCAAGCTGCGTTTTTTTTTTCTTCCCCGGGACCCCATGGGGTGAGTGTTGAGGGAATGTTAACTTTCATCTCTTCTGTGCGACAGAGTCCCCCCCCCCCACACACATACACACAGCGCCTCCCCCCCCTCCCCCCTTTGAGAGGAACAATCGAAGCAATCTTCATGCCTCCTCTATTGCAACCCTAATTCCAAAGCTATTCTCACCTGCCATCCATCACCCACGCCACATATCACTGCATCAGCCTCGTTCTCCGTGCTCCTCGCCTGCCCCCCCCCTCCTTCTTTCTCCTCCTACTTCACCTCCTCCCCCTCCTCCTCCTCTCACTGCTCCCCCCCCCCCCCCTCCCCCCTCCATTCCACAGTGTGCACCTCGGTGAACTTTAATCATCTCCATGTTCAATACATTTCTCTCTCTCTCTCTCTCTCTCTCTCTCTCTCTCTCTCTCTCTCTCTCTCTCTCTCTCTCTCTCTCTCTCTCTCTCTCGATGAAGTTTGTTGATTTTTACATCGGGGTGTACTTTTGGAATCGGTGGGAACCTTACAGTGTTGAACGGCGTTGGCGGCGGTATTGTGGTTGTTGTCGTCAAAACAAGATGGAGTAGAGGTTTAGAAAACACGTAGGAAGCAATTCAAGCATTTAAGCTCTCATTTAAGCTCTCATTTAAGCTTCCACTTATTGTTTAGGAATTGCTGAGGGATTGGTGGTGGAATACCCATACTGAATCACCTGAAGGACATAATGATAACATCCAAATCCAATCCACTTATTATAATAATTCCATTAAAATTATAGTAATA
>JAXIVH010000023.1:995262-1050429 GCA_036785325.1 Urophycis tenuis | reverse complement strand
GTCGCCAGTGCACGGACGGTCAAGCCGCCGCCCCCCAGCAGGCCGACCCGGGGCCCCCGGCGCCAAGAAGCCAAAGCTAACCGGTAGCGAAGGCTAACGGCTCGGGGGGGCGCATGCGGCCATCATCCGCGACGGAGCGGACCGCCGGCGGGCAGGTTGGTTTCCGTCGGCAACGGCCGGACTGAGTTGATGCGTGTGGAAGAGGGGGGCGTGTGGCGTGTCCGCTCTTGCGTTCATCACCATGACTTTGCTGCGCCGTCTGCTGTGTTGTCAGGGCGACGCGGAGCACCACGGGGCCCGCCGGGAAACCACTGGGCGTGCGTTGTGGTGAAGAAATGTCCGCTGCCCCGCTGAGAGGAACAGACAGGCCTGCGTCCCGTCCCCTTTGAGAAGAGACGTAGATGTTTTTTTTGTTGTTTTTTTTTAAATCCCATAATACTCTCTCCAGCTTCTGGGCTCTGAGAGATTTTTATGTTTATGTTTTGCTTCTTTCTGTTTTTATTTGCTTTGCACTGTGAATGTCATGCAGTTTCTGCACGTCATTAAATACTTGATTGAATTGAATTATTGCCACTCTGTGTTCTCTGACTTGAGCAAATATAACCAGTGAGAAGTATTCATTTGGTCCCAGACTTTTATTCCATACAGACAAAAAACGAGTACAGCAAAGCACAATGATTTTAAAACAGTTTGGCTTTGAATATACATATATATTCACTTCATTTTTTTTAAACATTGTTTCATCTACAAAGACATTTAAGTCATTCCCATGCTAAATAGGTTGGTTACATCAAAATATCGATCTACACGAATACAATGATGGACAAACTGACTTAATCTTTTTTTGGCAAGGCTAATATGGATAATTTGTTCCCTAACGACACCTGAAGCACAGAAATATGGTAGCAATAGCATTCACTGATGGTGATTGGAAATGCTGCAAGCCTGGCTCATTGACTATTTCCATGCAGCTTGGCAGCCATCTTCTTCAGTTCTGTCAACGCTGCCAATTGTCCATTCCCCATGTCCTAAAAGAAGGAAAGAAAAAGAGGAAAATTAAAATGGACGCCAATGCCATATTCTAGAACCACCCAAATAGATGGGGAAAGTTTCCTCTAAATGTAACCTTGCGCTAACACCCCCTGCCTTGTTCAACTTGGGTAACCTTAGCGCTAACGCCAATCAGATCCGACAAAACATCTGCCTCCGCGGTTTGGCTGAGGCCGACGCCACTCTTCTGTGGGCGGGGTCGGTGAAACTAGGGAGCTCAAGTCACCCACATTTTTTGCTGTTTTCAAATTAAGCTCTAGTGTTTGAAGCTAATGAATGTTTTCATCAAGGGGCTTGTTCGGTGAGGTTCTTGGAGGGACCATTAAATCAAAAGAAATGAATAAAATAAAAAGATGAACATGGAAAATAATTTGCTTCACAGCATCGCCCTGAATCCTCTGGTGTCTGGTGTGGTTTGTTTTTCCTCAAGTTCGTGTGCATTTTATTTTCTGTGTTATACATTAAACACATGATGTTGACCGACTGTAGCATACGAGGGCAGAAGAATTATTCTCATCACTATACATAACATTCATCCACCCGTGCCTCCTAGCACATGCTTCGAGATGAACGCGCTTCTGATGTGCATTTGCATGGATGCATATTTCATAGGTTATGCTCGTTCTGAAGGATAGTTGAGAGCCCTCCGCGTACCATCTCACTGTTATCTCCATCTCGCCCGCAGATTTCATCTATGTTGTTTACATAATGCCGGCAGGCGTGCAGTGGGATGATTTGAGGGCTTAGCCGGTTAAATAAACAAACACCAGGACCTTGGTTAATCCACTCGGATGCTCAGTCTCAGGGAGTGCCCACAGTCTGCGGTCTGTCTTGTCTGAACAGGACACCTGCAGGCATCCACTGGCCAACCTTCTCGAAGGTTTCTCATTATTGAATTAGCGTAAATATAAATATCAAATCTTATTCGTAATTTGTTACTGTTGGTCTGTTGGGTTGTCGGTGGGAGCGTGGTAAAAATAGGTTAATGTCGTGTGTTCATGCATTTGTTGAGCTAACACGCTGCCTCGCTCTTTCTGTGTGTCTCTTGCCCACTGATTTGTGGTCAGCCCTGAGGTCACAGTCATCCACCAGTGGATGCGTGTTTTGTATATTTCTTTACCTCCCGGGGCGTTGGTGGGTTCTGGTGCGTGCTTCTCTTGTCTTCATCTGATTGGTCGGCCATCTGCTTCATCCTCTTGCTCAGCACCGTCACCAGTTCCTCCATCTGGGCACATTAATTGCATGGCTCTAGAATAGGTTTCTGGACTTCATTAGAAGTTCTGTTTGTTGCGCACAAACACATGAAGGCAGGTCATGGCTTTTGTATTATAGAGCCGATTGATGAACAGAGGGGTCGTTATTTGGCATTGCTCATATTAATTGCTAATTACATTCGAACATTTGTACATTGATTGTGGAATATGAATTTCCATAGAACCCAATCAAACTGTCAATTCTATGAAGAGGAGGGCATAATCCACTGTTTTAGAGGATGGGAATTACATCATTAATTTCCCAGAGCCATATAAAATACCAAGCTGTTATACTGTATGTCATAGGAAGTGCTGCTCAATGCTGACGTTTTCGATGCAAATGATGTACCTTGTGCGAGGTTGCCGCAGGGTCTTCCGAGCTCCGTTTAAACCAGGCTGGATCATCATAGCCTCTGTAAATCCCAGGGCTACTCTTCTCTGTCAGGTACCTGTGAAAGAGCACATTACACTTTGTAGGGGTTGTGTATCGTACGACTTTTCCCCAGGACCCTCTCATGGAGGATTTAGTGCCGTAGTAACAGAGCAATGGGTAAAGGATGGACTGCAGATGAAAGATCTGCAAACAGTATGAAAGGTGAATATAGAAAGCAAAGATGCATCTATATTCATAATACAGGAATGCATTACAATAGTAATAATAATAGTCATAGTGGCGATATTACTGGTTGTCAATAACAGTGAAAGAAATACTGAGCAATCCTATTACAATGAAAGCTCCATACTCGAATGCCGAACACATGGCTTCTCGAACAAAGAATTTGACCCACTTCCGTTCCAGAATTCGAACAAAATTTTGGAACTCGTCTGCTTTAACGAATTAAATTTGAGTAGGCCTACCGAGGTTTCACTGTAAAGCTCATTGATAGAATTATAGTATAAATAATTTAGGAGGTGCCACAACATTTTGTAGTATGATAACTGGATTGGGGGGCTGTCTTTCAGTTTTTTTTCAAACATTTATATATTGCTAATGGCAGTCTGAGGCAGGCTGAGAGACTAGGGAAAAAAAGTGTGAGGAAAGTAAGATACACTGATATACTACCTCAGAGCTTGGTCTCTCTCACTCACTGCATCCTTTTCATCGTCTTTCTTCTCTTCTCCATAGTCCTCTGATTCACTCCTCTGTTCATCCTCCTCTTCAGCGGAGTCCCCACCACGTTTGTGGAATCGTTTCTTATGGTGGTATCGATGCGTTGGTTTCCATATACGCTTTTCCCTTGTTTCCCCATTGGTTTCATGTCTTTTGTTAAAATCCCAGGACTCTTGGCTGCGATCTTCGTCTTCATCTCTTACATCCTCAGAAAGTTCCTCGTCACGTTTGTGTCGTCTTTGGTGGAATCTGCCAGGTCTCCATCCCCTCTTCTCAATTCCAGTGTCGAAATCCCAGGACTCTTGGCTGCGATCTTCATCAGCAATTTCTCTTGCGTCCTCAGAAAGTTCCTCGTCACGTTTGTGTCGTCTTTGATGGAATCTACCAGGCCTCCAGCTGCTCCTCTTCTCCATGTCTCCAAAATCCCAGGACTCTTGGCTGCGATCTTCGTCAGGCTCTTCTCTTGCGTCCTCAGAAAGATCCTCGTCACGTTTGTGTCGTCTTTGATGGAATCTGCCAGGTCTCCAGCTGCTCCTCTTCTCAATTCCATTGTCAAAATCCCAGGACTCTTGGCTGCGATCTTCATCAGGAATTTCTCTTGCGTCCTCAGAAAGTTCCTCATCACGTTTGTGTCGTCTTTGGTGGAATCTGCCAGGTCTCCAGCTGCTCCTTTTCTCCCTGTCTCCAAAATCCCAGGACTCTTGGCTGCGATCTTCATCGGGAATGTCTCTTGCGTCCTCAGAAAGTTCCTCATCACGTTTGTGTCGTCTTTGGTGGAATCTGCCAGGTCTCCAGCTGCTCCTCTTCTCAATTCCATTGTCAAAATCCCAGGACTCTTGGCTGCGATCTTCATCAGGAATTTCTCTTGCGTCCTCAGAAAGTTCCTCATCACGTTTGTGTCGTCTTTGGTGGAATCTGCCAGGTCTCCAGCTGCTCCTCTTCTCTATGTCTCCAAAATCCCAGGACTCTTGGCTCCTATCTTCATCAGGCTCTTCTCTTGCATCCTCAGAAAGAGCCTCATCACGTTTGTGTCGTCTTTGGTGGAATCTGCCAGGTTTCCAGCTGCTCCTCTTCTCAATTCCATTGTCAAAATCCCAGGACTCTTGGCTGCGATCTTCATCAGGAATTTCTCTTGCGTCCTCAGAAAGTTCCTCATCACGTTTGTGTCGTCTTTGGTGGAATCTGCCAGGTCTCCAGCTGCTCCTCTTCTCTATGTCTCCAAAATCCCAGGACTCTTGGCTCCTATCTTCATCAGGCTCTTCTCTTGCATCCTCAGAAAGAGCCTCATCACGTTTGTGTCGTCTTTGATGGAATCTGCCAGGTCTCCAGCCCCTCTTCTCAATTCCATTGTCAAAATCCCAAGACTCTTGGCTGCGATCTTCATCAGGCTGTTCTCTTGCATCCTCAGAAAGTTCCTCATCACGTTTGTGTCGTCTTTGGTGGAATCTGCCAGGTCTCCAGCTGCTCCTCTTCTCCCTGTCTCCAAAATCCCAGGACTCTTGGCTCCTATCTTCATCAGGCTCTTCTCTTGCATCCTCAGAAAGATCCTCGTCACGTTTGTTTCGTCTTTGATGGAATCTGCCAGGTCTCCAGCTGCTCCTCTTCTCAATTCCATTGTCAAAATCCCAGGACTCTTGGCTGCGATCTTCATCAGCAATTTCTCTTGCGTCCTCAGAAGGTTCCTCATCACGTTTGTGTCGTCTTTGGTGGAATCTGCCAGGTCTCCAGCTGCTCCTCTTCTCCCTGTCTCCAAAATCCCAGGACTCTTGGCTGCGATCTTCATCAGGAGTTTCTCTTACATCCTCAGAAAGTTCTTCATCACGTTTGTGTCGTCTTTGGTGGAATCTGCCAGGTCTCCATCCCCTCTTCTCAATTCCACTGTCAAAATCCCAGGACTCTTGGCTGCGATCTTCATCAGCAATTTCTCTTGCATCCTCAGAAAGTTCCTCATCACGTTTGTGTCGTCTTTGATGGAATCTACCAGGCCTCCAGCTGCTCCTCTTCTCCATGTCTCCAAAATCCCAGGACTCTTGGCTCCTATCTTCATCAGGCTCTTCTCTTGCATCCTCAGAAAGATCCTCGTCACGTTTGTGTCGTCTTTGATGGAATCTGCCAGGTCTCCAGCTGCTCCTCTTCTCAATTCCATTGTTAAAATCCCAGGACTCTTGGCTGCGATCTTCATCAGCAATTTCTCTTGCGTCCTCAGAAAGTTCCTCATCACGTTTGTGTCGTCTTTGGTGGAATCTGCCAGGTCTCCAGCTGCTCCTCTTCTCAATTTCTCCAAAATCCCAGGACTCTTGGCTGCGATCCTCATCAGGAATTTCTCTTGCATCCTCAGAAGGTTCCTCATCGCGTTTGTGTCGTCTTTGGTGGAATCTGCCAGGCCTCCATCCCCTCTTCTCAATCCCATTGTCAAAATCCCAGGACTCCTGACTGCGATCGTAGTCTGCCTCTTCTTCTGGGGTCTCCTCACCACGCTTGTGGAACCTCTTCTTGTGGTGGTAGCGTTGGGTGGGTCTCCATATACGTTTCTCTCTCCCCTCTTCGTCTGCCTCGCCAACTGTCTCTATGTCCTTGCGCCTCTTATCCAACACGTCGAAGAGATCCCAGCTCTCCTGGCTGCGCTCGTTCTCTGGGCTTCGTTCTCTTTGTTCCTCTACAGACTTTAAGAACCGCTCGATGTCTTTCACGTCTTCTTGTTCTGTTCCGGGGGTCTCTGATCGCACTTTGGCCACCTCCTCAAAAGGCAGAACTTCTTCCCCTGTGTTTCTGTTGGGTAGTTCATGTTTTGCCCCTGGAACAGACAAAGAATAGTTTTTTTTTTCCATATCATTTCTTCATTTCTGAATGCTACGCAGTACTTTTTGCCGTAGTATTTTCTTTCTATGTTTTTCTGACTATCCTCGATTCCAAATAGCTTTTTAATGTTCACGATGACAATGCATATTCTGGTTATACAGTATCTGACTATATCTGCATTTTCATATTCTTCATATCTTCGACAGTGGAAATAACAACCAACCAACATGCTGTTTGTGACTTTTTGTGACTATAGTTTTCACTTAATAGGTGGATTAGATACACAATGTTTTATTACAAACCTGATATAAGAATAGATTTGCAATCCGGGTCGATTGGATGAGAGCCGGTCTTTGAGAGACCTTTGGACAGGACTTCGACCAAACATCTCTTTACCTGCAGCAAAACAAATCAATGGTAAGTCTAAGGAAAGAAACACTATCAGTGATATAGCTTAACATTTAATAGAAACGTACCATGTCTTCATTTGGTTCCTCTCTTTCAAGTGGAAGTGCCTGATTTCCTGAAAATGATTGAAGAAAAAAAAACTGTCGTTTCAGGCTATGGCACAAAATGATACAGGCAAAATAGTTCCTTCGTTTTCACAAAAAACCCTACTAAATAAACAAACTACTCATCATAAAACAATGCCATCCTGCATGGAAATTGTACACTCTCCCATAACAAATAAAAAAGTTGGCATCACGGCGACAACGGGGGAAAATAAACCAGGGCAACTAAAGACGAATCCTGCGCAATGCAGCCCGCGCCATGCTTCCAAGAGCTCTGTCCATGGTTCTGATGCACTTCGTCTCCGAAGTTTACGCACCGCGTCACGGTTAAGAAAGGACCGAAATGTTACTTCTTTTGGTCAACTTACCTGCGACGACGAAGGCGGAGGCGACCACGACCAGGAGAAAGCGACCCATGTTGAGCGGGGGGAAGAAAAACGCACTCCGCTCAAACAGAGCGGAGCCGGGTGGAAAAACTACAGCAGTGGCCAAACTACTGCTGCGTGTTGTGTCCCTCCGTTGCGGCGAGCAAGCGGTCCTCTCAGTGAGCTGCGCTGGCTGGGGGCGCCTCGGCTCTCTGATGAGGGTCAGAGGAGAGGATCGCCTCAAATAAAAAAGTCGTGCGCGCACGGAGAACGCGTGGGAGGAAGACGCACGCACGCACGCTCTGGCTCGGGGGGGCGGGGGGGGGGGGGGGGGGGGGGGGGGGAGAGAGAGAGAGACGTGTCGTTCGTCGTTACACCGACAAAATAAGAATAAACGAGTTAGAAAGTAATTTAAAGGTCGTATAAATTTGGAAGGAATGCGAGCGCAGTGCGCACGGTTTTTATTCAATTAGTGTCCGAGGTGATTAATTGCAATCAGGAGTGTTCTGCGTCGGATTAGTTTCCTTGAGGTGTTCCGTACCAACGCTTTGGTTTTTATAAAGGAACCCCCCTTTTAAATATACCTGTTAATAAATATAGGCCCATAGTATTTTTCTTTCCGGGAGGATGATGTAATGTCCCAATTCTTCAACTTCTAGCGCTATCCTTCTTGAGATGAGTCCCCAGGCTAATCGGCTGCTCACGACTCCTCGTAGTGTGCGTATGCGGGCAGAGACTGTGTTTCGCTGTCTCGTTGATGTTTCCCCTTCTTTGAGGATGTGCTGGTACAAAGCCAGCAGCCTATATGGTCTGAGACTGTATTTCATCCACACACTCATGAGGACGTGTTCCGCAGCACCAGACAATTTCCCCCGTGGGAACTCGTTGCTGCAGTGCAACCCCTCACTACACGCCCGGGACCAATACATGTCAAGGTTATAAACTCTTCGTTAGTCGACATGTACGTTAATTTGCTGAGTAACAGATTCACTTCTAATGCGTAGGCTACAGCTGAGGCTTTCTGGCCCTCTTATAACTTACCTCAATTTGGTGAGATTAAAACAATCGAATCCGCGGGCATGTCTTTTTTGTAATCAGAAGAAACCCTTAAGGATAACATAATATAGGCCTAACAATGCTGTGGAAAATGTCATTGCAATAGCTTAACAGAAATGCATCCACACACACGCACACACACACACACACACACACACACACACACACACACACACACACACACACACACACACACACACACACACACACACACACACACACACACAAAACAATGTCATCATCTCCATAGCAACCTACACCCAAAGGGACGAGTTGACACGCAATGTGACAGAGGGACAACTCTTCACTTTCTTTTTTAATTTAGAATCCTTTTTATTTTTACATCTTCTGCTGATTCACTTTTTTGTTCCGCTCAAAAAGTGTCCCTGTTGACAGTTGAGACAGACGGTGTGCGGTGTTTTACACGAATCACTGTTTGCATGGAAAAGAACAATATCCACCTCGTCATTCATATCAAGGGAAGCATTTTTGTTGTTGCCTGAGAGCCTATATCTGGCAACGTGCCCCGGTGATTACCCGTACAGTGAGCACGACCTTTCAATGCGGCGACGTACAGCCTCATTTCACCACGTCTCTCTCTATAAGCACCCATGAGCATGCGGCACCCACCCACCCCCTTCCATACGCAGGCCCGCACTGCTCTCCCGGACTGAGCAATGCACCTATTTGCATCACCCACCCCTGGCTGGCTGGAAGAAAGAGTCAGAAGACCACGGAGGATGGCGTGCACCAGAGGATGTCCCCCCGTGACGTCACGACGCAGCTTTGATCGACAAGAATCGGTGCTTTCCTAAACTGTTTTGGAAGCGCCGCCGTCTCTGGAGCAGAACGCAGATCTCTCCCGTGAGCAGCCTGGGTTATGCCTCAGCGTTCCCTCAGCCAGCCAACCCCCCCAACCCAAACCCAAACACACACACACACACACACACACACACACACACACACACACACACACACACACACACACTTCTCCGCAAGGGAAGGAAGTTATTCGTGCGTGTTTGTGTGTGCGTGTGCGTGTGCGTGTGTGTGTGTGCGTGTGTGTGTGTGTGTGTCCGGGCTTAATGTCCCACCTTGAAATTGAACCATCCAGGAATTGGATTTAAAAAGCAACGAAGCAATAAATGATAGGCTTCCAGCTTTAAATTGTATATGTGTGCAGTGTGCACGTGCGTGCCGGCGTGCGTGCGTCGTACACGCGTGCGCGCGTGTGTGTGTGTGTGTGTGTGTGTGTGTGTGTGTGTGGCGCGCGCGTGTGCAAGTATGTGTGTGTATTTATGAATAGGCTATATATGTATACCTAGTAACTCATGTGATTGTGGATATGATTCATAATTCCACAAGCAGTAAAAAAAGCAGCTGAGGCACGGGGCAGAAGAAACCCCAGCAGAAGAACGTTCTCAACGTTCGGGCCGCTCCCGTGCGTTCATCAGGCGCCTCTGACAGCCGATCAGTTTCGGCGACGCCGGGTTTTCCTCCGACTGCATTTGCATGAACCGAAGAAGAAAAAAAAGGGGATGGGGGTGGGGGGGTGGGGGGGCGGGGGCGAGAGCTTGGGGACGAGCACGACTCAAGCCGCAGTATCAAAGCTCGGGGGCCCACGCTTTGATGTCGGCGACGGTGACGAGCCGCGTGCTGCGGACCGGAAAGGGGTGGCAGTGGGAGGGGCGGGGGGCGGGGGGGCTTTCTTCAGGATGTTCCCACCCAGAACAATGAGCTTAGCGTTTTGCATACGGCTAGCATGGGTCCAATCCAATGGTCGGGCGTTCTGTAAAGGGACCACCTCGTCTGGTACTTTTGTATTCCTGGTACCCCCTGCTTTTATGGATGGAGTTTGCATAACCACTGTTTCTAATTTTATTTATTTATTTATTTATTTATTTATTTATTTAATGATTTAGTCATTTGGCAGATGCTTTCATGTGAAGGGACTTGATGTCGAATTTGTCTTTAAAGTGATGGTTTGGAGTAAAATTCACCCTGAGGTAATTTCCACTAATAATCCAGCCAAATACCCCCTCAGATGCATTTTTAGCGATGGTCAATATATAAGTTTAGGGGTATAAGCCGAATGGCTTAGTACTGGAGTGAATGGTACAGTGTGTATATCTCGTAAATTACCCCACTAATAATGCATGGATTGTTACCCAACTTCTGTAGTAGTACATATAGGGTCTGTACTCACAAAACGAGGCATTTTAAAGTTTATAAGTACACCAGGATCGCAGTGATGGAGAGTACAGACCAACACCTCCGGACCACATAAATGGATGCAGGTGTAATTTCAAAGCCTGCTGCTCGCTTATGCATTCAGCGTGACGAGACAGCGCGTTGAATGGGGCTGTATTTGGATCCATGTGGCAGTGGATGCTGCTGCCCTCACAATCGATACAATCCATGCACAATTGCCTGATAATAGGGATAATGGTGTTCCATTCCATTGTGGAATTGGGTCGAAGAAAAACGCAAGACGCTGACTCTGTAGAACGGAAATGGCGCTTAACAGACCTGGTGATGATTATTTTAAAACGCCTGAGAATATTGTTCTGTTCGACCCTCTGTGGCATAGCAGGCGATGGCTAATTACCACCCGCACAAACGATAATTAGAATATTGTGCAAAACCGCACAGAGGTCCTCTGTTTGGCGTGTTGTAGATTACAGCACAATGCGGGCGCATAATTGAATGCATAATTTATCCATAGAAAACAAACTGAATAATCTGAATGTGAAGGCTTGTTTGTTTGTGTGTGTGTGTGTGTGTGTGTGTGTGTGTGTGTGTGTGTGTGTGTGTGTGTGTGTGTGTGTGTGTGTGTGTGTGTGTGTGTATGTATGTGTGTGTGTGTGTGTGTGTGTGTGTGTGTGTGTGTGTGTGTGTGTGTGTGTTTGTTTGTTTCTGTGTGTCATTTCTTTTAAAGTCTTTCAGGTGAAATGAGAGGACTGAAAATGCATGTTACATAATGATGTTTTCAGGAAGTAAGCTACCAAGAAATTCAAAACAAAGGTATTGTTCAGGTTATCACAACTTCTCTTTGGGACACAATTTTACTTCGGAACTTTAAGGCTTATCTTCTAGAAGCTTCTACAATGTACTCTAATAAAAGCCTGACTCCTGGCTTACTATGGTTCACTACAGACATGATTTTTTAAAATTGCTATGGCATTTTTGTCTTATAAAGGTGAGAATTGGACATTGTACTTATGTGCAACCAACTTTTGAAGCCAGACACTTTATTATTGTATACTAAAAAAACACTACATTATTTTTTTTAATCTTTGTGCAAAACCGTTCTGTTTGTGCGCAGACTTGTATCGTATGTGCGTTGGTTGAACGACACAAACCCACTGGCCCCGCCTCAAAATAAACCCCTTGAGGTTTGATTCAGGACGCGTGCTTCCCTGCCAACGTCCCTTCACTGTGCTTCACTAAGCAGAGGACCTCCCATCCGCGTTTAATCAGCAGGTGACCTGGCTGCCATATCAGACAACAAGAGGCATGCATGCAACAGACCTTCATCACCAGACTCAGAAAGAGTTTAATTGCCATATAAATCTGCCCAAGGCATACAGGGATTTTTTTCTGATAATGTGAGAGCAGGAGGCCTAAAAAAAATACAAAATACAGAACATGACTGTAAATGGATATTAATTAAAGAATCGAAGAAATACAATATACAATATAAAAATCTCAGATTAGGTGAAAGTGTGTGTGTGTGTGTGTGTGCATATACACAGAGGTGTGGGCCAAAAACAAGTATCTCAATGCGTTAATTACGACCTCTGGCATGCCTTCAGAACCATAATTAATCTAATGAGCTCCACCTGTGTTTAGCCTCACTGTTACACCGCTGTGATGAAGCCCAGAGAGGGAATCATCTCATGGAAACAGTTCTGCAAGAGGTGTAAGAGTTTGGTTCTCCGGCAAAATCTGAAAGGCCATTATTGCGAAGGATGTCTATATCAATAAACCTTATTGGGGAATAGCTGATAGTGGAACTGTTCACCTTGAACAATCTTTACAAATTGATCGGTTGATCTTCGCCTCTTTCACTTTAGCTATTAGCTATATTTGTACCTTATTTGTGACTCTTAACAATTTGATATATTCTTGCTAATTCCTTCTACTTGTTTATTTGCATGTCATGTCACAAGGAATTTCATTGTCCAGAATTACTGGGTTATGCGGTGCACATGACAACGAAAACACTTGAAAAAGAATACATTGTGCTTTGTTTGGTAATAATTCAGCATTGCAATTATTATTGCTTGCGGCCGTTCATGTATTCATTTGCATTTATGACAATTGTTGTAGTTTGAAAAAATAAAGTATGTGCTGGTTTATAAACCCATTTACTCTTCAGAATTGTACTGTTAGAGCTCAGTCACATTATGGTACTCAGGCCAGCTTGCTGAGGTTTTACAAGGTGACAATGAAGTGGTTACTGCTTGCACTACATTTCTCAAGCGATTAAGTACGTACTACATCTGCTCTGCCCCCATTCATGAGTCTGGCTGCTTTTGTGTTAATATTTTCAAGATTGTAGACCTAATAAAATAATTGCTACAACTCAACGAGCCCTTTGGTAGTTTTGGTGCTTATGGTATTATATTATGGTTTATGGTATTATATTGTCTTACAGTGCAGAATGTGTTTCCTCCCTGGGGGATTTTCATCATCTGTATTGATTTGAATAACAGTTGGCGTATACAACCATCTTCTGGGAAGATGTGCAGAATGCCGGCAGAGGTTCATAAAAATGTACAATGCGATTGACTCAATTGACTTTGACTCGACGTTTGCAAACCTCAATCCCATTAGGTTGGATTCTGTGGCATCGGCGCACATTTTGAGCACATTCGTAATGAATGTGAACGCTGACCGGTGTGTTTAGTTTCTTGTTTAAATACATTCCTTTCTTTCCCTCCATTCTTCGTTCCTTCCTTTTGTCCCTGCCTCCTTTGTCCTCATTTCAAGCGTTCATTTCATTCATTCATTTGCACGGCCCTTACAATGCTCGTCATTTCTGTCGGGGGGCCTGCAAACACACACACAAAAATTCACACACCCATGATCCGTATAAAATGTCTACAGTGCCAAATAACTTGTAGTCATCATGAATTAGGGTCTCTTATTTTGTTGCACCATTATGGCCCATTCACTATCCCTCCCTTCCCTGGCACATGCAAATTGATTGCATGCTGACTGTGTGTTTAGAGAGGGATTCTGGATGCTCTCCCATCCCTCCATCCCTTAGGTGTCATTTGGTGTGTTGTTATGGGCCTAAAGACGTACCCTCTTCTTCAGCGTGGTGGAAGGAAAGTGTGGATGGGGCTTTCTTCCCAGGTCCCTTTTTTCATCCCTGGACATAACTGCCTGTCAGTGCACGTGCAGACAAAGGCGAAGGCCGTCTTACAAACCGCCTATGAAGAGGGAATTGTCATTCATCGCTACAGCTGCGTGTCATTGTTTCATTAGGGGCAGCCGCTGCCTACTGGGTTAGGGCTTCGGACTTGTAACCGGAGGGTTGCCGGTTCGAACCACGACCAGTACGAACGGCTGAAGTGCCCTTGAGCAAGGCACCTAACCCCTCACTGCTCCCCGAGCGCCGCTGTTGCACACAGCTCACTGCATTGGGTTTAGTGTGTGCTTCACCTCACTGTGTGCCTCACCTTCACTGTGTTCTAAGTGTTTCACTAATTCACGATTGGGTTAAATGCAGAGACCAAATTTCCCTCACGGGATCAAAAGAGTAATTCTACTTCTTCTGATAAACAGACCTAGGCCATACGTAAGCCTGGGTCAGTCCATTCGTAGTACACGCCACACCATGTGATATGTGGGCGGTGTTGTGTCATTTTCCTCCACCAGTGGTTTTTGATTTCAAAATAAAATAAATACACTAGAACACTAGCAGTTGCATTTACAATCTGCATCTGATAACAAACATTGTTAACACACCTTGGATATGGTCATTTATAATATCCAGTTGAGAGCAAAATGAAATGCGTGGGTTTAACCGGTGAAGAAAACCCCTGTGTTGTTTGATAAATCACGAGCAGGCCTACTGGGACCGCCTCGCTGACACGACACTAAACGCCTTTTGTCAAAATCAATCGAAATCTTTGAACAAAGTGGAGTGGATTCCCTCTAATTCACTCTGACGGTGTCTCCGGGGGGATGGATGGTGGCGTGCGGTTTGCTGGTGAAAAGGTCCAGCCCTTCTAATGAGACGTGAGTTCGTTACCGTGATCGTATTGCGCTGCAGGGGCTGGTATCGCGAGAAAGTCCCCCCAGGCTCTGTCAGGCTCCACTAGTCTGAGGAATAGTCAGCAGCACCTTCACCCTTCATTTACTGTGAGTAGTATTACAATAAACATGTATACCAACGTTTCATCCCCCCCCCCATCACCAATACACATCAAAAATGTATTAAATCGGTAAAACGTAATTTTGTATGAACACGGCCACATTGATCAACAGTCATGAAAATCATTCCACACAGCGACAGACCAATGAATTTGATTGTCTGGAAGTTTCCCCTGAGCGGTGTCGGTCAAAATTAAGAGCAGTTGGGTAAAAAATAAGTATATGACTTGACGTGTTAATCGTGCTATAGGCCTAGGCCTAAGCGAATTTTCCAGTTTCCCCATGGCACCAGTAGAGCTAATAGCCTACGTTACAGTTTTAAAGGGACAATTAAAAAAAGCATTGTATGTACAAGATGACTTGTCACATTTATTGAGATAATCTAGGATTCTAGTGTGAAACATTCGAGAATTCCTTCCGTTTTCTTTGAACTGCTGATGCAGTGGTCAAAGCAACATTTCATGGGTGATTTGAATTCTCATAGCCTATGTTTATTTATGGTTTATAATTTGAACATGGGCATGTAAAACCCTGAAAGGCATTCATCCAATGTGCTCTCTGTGGAAGGTATATTAAGTAATTTAGAATATGAACTCTGTGATGACCAAACGCATCAAACCTATTATGGAAATATAATTACGTGGACTACTGTTTGCCTTTTTAGTGTTTTATGTATTATTATTTTTATTAAGTCAGAGTTCTGACATGACACATAAGTATGTGTGTCTGCGACCAGTCCTCTTTAACAGTATTCTATTCCAATCACACACACACACACACACACACACTAGTATAGGCCTACTATATTCGAAAGTACTACTCTCTACAGAATACTACTATTATCTAAAATAACACGAAAGACCTTCAGAGCCATGATGACTGCAGTGCGCAGACACGCACGTGCACACAAACACGTCGCTTGAAAACACTGCACTGTCTCTCTAATAGCGATAGACGTATAGAGGCCTCATCAACACAGGTGTCACTCTAACAGTATTTGTGGACGTGCTCCTACCATGGGACATGGTGGATTTCCCTTACAGAGCATGTGCCCTAAAGGAACAGAACCATCCAATAATTAGTCTCATGACCCCTGTGTTTGTATGATGACACCCCTGGAGAGGTAAGGGTTGTTCAAACGGCTAACAGATTAGATAGACCCGCATATATGGAGAAATAAGGATGGGAAATACAAGGGGGAAAATGATTAAATCTAATAACTACAGTGACATTATTCAAGTTACGTTTTGTTCAGAGTGTCACCACTGGGGGGCGCCATTTTATATAATTTCAGATACTTTTATCATGAGAATGAACGGTATTTTTCGGTTTTAGTTATCCATATTGTTCAATCCAAGCGTATTATCAAATGTTACAATTTCGTGAGAAAGCAATTGTGGCCGGCCTTATTCCTGGAATATGACACTTGTCACATAACTACATCATTTGTGAAGTGATGTACCCCGTGGCGTTGTTGTCGCTCGATATGCATCTCATGCTCTCTTCTCTCGTTTCCTCTGATCATCGTTTTCCGTTTTTAACGACTTTCATTTCATCCTCATTCTCCCCTACCCCACTATCGTCTGTTGCCTCATCTACACTGAGGCCTACTATCCCTTCAACAGAGCATTGTGAATTGCTGTCTCATCAGCACGATGGCCTGACCCATCTATGGCCTGACCAACCATCCACACCATTGTTTGCCCTTTGACCTTTTGGCATCACGGGAAGAATGAAGGCAGTCTCACAATTATCACAATTATTATTTTTTTGTTGGGGGGGGGGGCGCAAGTATGACTATGAGAGAACTAATATTCTAACCTAATACCTTAACTTAACCATATAACCAGCGAACATTAAAACTCTACAATTTTATCATAACCAAATTAACTCGCCTTTGCGGGCGTTTTAAAGTGGTAGGCACAAAAAGCATTGACAGTGCAGCCAGTAGTGTTTCTGCAGAAGCCTGCAGGAACACTACTGTACTCGGTTAAACTCATGGGATCGTCCAAATAATCCAGATGCACTGCATTTCTGTCGACTAAGGTGTACTGTGGGCTATATATATATATTCTGGAAATGACGTTGATGATGCATTAATCGCAATGCTGTATACCTCAAATGCATGTAGCCACAGTAGTATGGTATCCAGAAAAAGGTCACCAAACGGTGCACTGCCCCCTGGCTGCGGGCTGCAGCCAATGACGTGTGTGAAAAAGGGAAACCCGTTCGCCGGAAATAGTGAAGCATCCGGGTATGTGTCAGAGTGTGATTACAGGCCGACAGCTCACGCCTACTACGCAGTATGCTGTTGTGGGGGAACTCGGACGCAACCTTTGAGTGCACTGCGGATCAGTCCAGAGTGCAGATGGATGAGCGCATGGGCGTGCGTAACGAGAGTGTAGGAACGAATGTGTCGAATTGACCACCAAATGTATCGGTGTGTGGATATCGTGTCGATCAAAGTCGGAGTCGAACACGAACAAAAAGGTATTGGCTTTTATTTTAAAGTCGAATTCAATTACTGTGACCTTAAGAAAAGATAGCGGCGGTTTGGGGGATTATCTCATTCTCACGTAAACATCGCACTGCTAACAAAGAGGTGCCTAGAGAGGAAGATGACGCGAGGCACATGACCCACTGCGGATTGTCCGCTTTAACTGCCTGTTCTCCCCACATTTCTGCAATTAAAAAGGGACACAAGTACTTTTTTTCGGCTATTATCATGGTTAATCCACTAGGGCCCCACTGCAGCAATGCATTTAGCAGTGCATGCCACATTGGTGACACACTATGGTGTGTTTTTTAAGTTTTGGTAAACAAGCCAGAGAAGGCTTCCCAAATAGGAAATCGTTGTTTATTGTATTGATATTGACTGGTACAGGCGACGGTCCCCCGTATAGTGAGTTCGCTTCCTATCCTACCAGATGGACACAAGTCGAATTAACAACTGACTCGAAATTAATAGTTATGACCAAGATGAGGCCACCAGAAATTATGACAAACACGTCTTGCCATCGTAGACGATACAGTTGTTTTGACAGGGTTGTTACCAGCATTCATGACCGTATTGCATTACTTTTTGTTCTGCATTCCACTTCCCCGCCCATGCTCAAGTTATCATGATTTAGATGGTTATCCTCCCGACTACGTGAATACGTTTATTATTTGGGGTCTTCTTGGACCTTGCAACTTCAAATGCAACATCTTCTAGTTAGTTATTATGAACATACTAATAATATACATGTCTTTCATGCATGCACACACACACACACACACACACACACACACACACACACACACACACACACACACACACACACACACACACACACACATATACAGTATAGATAGATAGATAGAACTTTATTCATCCCTGAGGGGAAATTCGGTTGTCGTAGCAACAGCCGCAGTACAATACAGTATAAAACAAGAACCAGTAAAAACAAAATATATATATGTAATTAAAATTAAATTATAAAATTAATTATATATATATACTATACATTTAATTATTAATTCTATATAAAATAATATTAATTATTAAATAGGATATGATGAACACGTGTTGAAGATGATGAAAATGAAAGCTGTTTACGACGTTGCCGTCGTGACGTCACGTAAGCAGTATTATTATTATTTTATTTTTTTTCGCTCTCCCTGCTGGACGTTCAACGTCTCGCCGTCTTCCGAGCGCTGTTAATCGCTTTGAGGTAATTATGTCCCCGGCTGCTTTTTAGTTGATATTTTAAAAAAAAAAAGGGTACGTTAAGTGATATGCAAATCAGGTTAGCGAGATCGTAAACGTCACCCCGTCCTGCCTATGTGTGTGTGTGTGTGTGAGACGATCCAGAGTGAAGCGGAATAGACCGCCGCGTCGCTCAGTTTTTTCCGCGCACGGCTCGTCTTTCTTTCTGAGAAGAACTTCAACTTAAAGCTCAACGCCTTCCTCTCCCCCTCCGTCCCTCATATAGGATGACCTTGTGTGTTGCTGTTGTGCAGTGAATGCGTCCCTGTTGACGAAGCAGAGGGTCCACGGCGGGGGGGGGGTTGATGAAGAAATGGCTCCAGAGGAATACAAATGGTGTTTTGTTTAGGATTATCCCTATAGCGGCACCCCCTGCCGCCCTCACCGAGGTAACAGTAAGGTACTTTTGATTTTCTTTGATGGGTTTGCTTCTTATGCTTTTGTTTTGACATGTTATTGCGTTTTCGTTCAATTGTCCAATATATCGCGGCATGTTAAGCATTGGTCATTTCTTTTCTTTTTTTACTTTATTTTTAGCCGTGTTTCATCATCTGAGTAAACCATGGCGACTGCTGAGGTCACGTTGGCTGTGAGAGCAGAGACGTCTCCAGGTATGTGGTCTGCTACTGCTTCAGATGTTATGTTATGTTATGTACCACCTAAGTTTCTGCGTTGTTTTATGAATGCTATATACGTGAATCCCCCCATCAACTTATAGTCCAGTGGTTGGACACACTGGACCTTTTTCCTGAATATCTTGTTATGTTTCTTCTTGTTTTTTTCTTTCTTCTTGTTTATTGGCTATATTTATTTTTTTGCAGGTGAGATCGTCGCAGTGGTTGGTAGTTGTGAAGCCCTGGGTAGTTGGTGCCATTCAAGAGCGATACCTTTACGGCCCAATGTTGGCAATGATGGGTGAGTTACTGGCTTTCTGGATTCATAGTAATTTACTCATGCTGTGGCTCTGATAGGCTTACTAGGCAAACCTCATTGGGGTTTGTTCTGATCTCTTTTGGTTTGGAGTAAATCCTGAATTCATGTATCCTTTTCAGCACTGTGTGGAGTACGACCGTCACCGTGCCCAGAGGACCTGAAGTCAAGTATCGATATTTCAAAGGGTTCTTCCTAGAGTCAAAGGTGAGCCAGCAATGGATTCCTGTACATCCTGTTTTTGCTGAGCTACCCTTTACACATAAAATAGCAAAGTGCATTAAGGCGAAGTTAGAAAAGTCGTAGATGTGTAGACTAGGGCTGCAACTAATGATTATTGTAATGGTCCATTAATCCAATGATAATTTTGATATTGATGATATTTTCCCCTATTAATCGATAGATAAGTTCTGGTCTATACAATGCCATACATTCTAGCCCATGCCAAGTTACCAGAATCAAAGGTGATGTGTTAAACGAGCTTGCTTTATCCGACAAGCAGCCCATAACAAAACTATTCCCTTTGTAATGTTCCGTCAACCAAACATTTGAATTGAACTGCCCCATGAAGCAGGAAATGTTTATTTTTACTTGATAAATGACCTCAACGAATAATCAGTTGTTTTTTTTAATCAAAATTTGAGTTTATGACTATTCTGCTGATCGACGAACAGATAATCAAGTATCCGTTGCAGCCCTAGTGTGGACTTGTCTGGGGGCTGTCTCTCTTAACTTTGCTTATTGCAGAACTGCTAAGGCTCATTAGCAGCTGAATGTGCAGCATTTATTTCCTGCTTACTACAGTTGTTGTACTACCGTCTAATAGTGTTTATGATGTCAATGTCCAAATATGGGTGGATCGCTTTTTTTTTCTTTATGGCATTGAACCTAGTGTTTTTACAGACGTGGTTGGGAGGTGGTTGGCTGATAGCAACTATGTGTTTGTGTTGCTTACCCTGCCCATTGTGTGTGTGTGTGTGTGTCTGTGACGTGCTTATCCCCACTGAAATGATCAGAGGTCAAAGTCATGGAACTGGCTGGCCCGGACTCCAGGTGGCCCTAATCGCTACGCACGTGAGCCAATGCAGGCTCCGGGGGTTAAAGTCTGATCAAAGAGCTCCCCCGTGTTGTATTATTCACCGGCACCGTCATCTACCGTTCATTAGCATTATGCACTAACGATCTCTCATTTACTGTTTGGCTTGAGCCATAAACAAATATTTGTGCAAACAAAAAAAAACTTGGCCGAACAAACAAGGTTTTCCTACAATAATGTAAGTCAGACAGACAGACAGACAGACAGACAGACATACTTTATTGATCCCTGAGGGAAATTGCATTCGTCACAATACTCCAGGGAAAAAAGAAAAGAAGGGACAGACACTCTACGTATAGTAGTGTTAGAATATATAAATATATAATATAAACCTATGTAATAAAATATACAAAAATATACATAAAGAAATGAAAAAGAAAGTTAAAAGTTTAAAAAAGCAAACTCAAGGCTGGAGTAGAGTAACAGGCGGCATGCAGCTTTCGCACACATGCACTCAAGTGCATTGTTAGCATGGTTGGTCCCAGAAGGATATGTAAACAACAGGAAGTGGACGAGGACTGCGAGGCCCCCCCCCCCCCCCTAATGCATTTACAGCAGGCACCACCCACCCCTTGGACCGCGGCTTACGGACTCACCACGCTGGTGATGATTTTTGGGGGTGAAAACAAGTCATGGGTTCAAGAGCAAATGCTTTTTATATTGTATCGAATACAAACGGAATTTGGTGCATGGGAGCTTCACTTGTTATTTATTCAAGTTGATTTTTGACCGGTCAAATGCCTAAAACCTAACAATAACAATAGCCACCCACCGATACTTTCATGCATAAAGGAGACAAACCCGCACCCGACTCCAGCGGTGTCGCCCGAGAGCTTGAATGAACGCCCTCGTTTCTTTGTTGTTTTTTTTCCAACGGAGGTCTCAACTGACGACCCACAAAGTGCAAGTCACTGCAGCGAGGACGCTGGCCTTCGGTGTCTGACCAGCGCCGGCCGTCACAGGTGTTCCAACTTGCAATACCATGTAACGACTGTAACCCCATCTAACAATCTCTTCTACCCCTTCCGTCCCAAGGCTGCGATGAGACAAAAGCGCTACGTCTACGGTTGACCTAGTTGTATTGATTGACCCCCTGTATTGAATATTGGCGTTGCAGAGTGCAGGGGGCGCCTGCCAAGTGATCGTCAATAAGTGGGAGACCCATCAGCAGCCCCGCAACATGACCCCGACAGGTATAGAACCCCCCCCCCCCCCCCCCCCCCCCACTGCCCCCCCGAATCAGGTGCACGCGTGACATTGGTTTGGTTTTGGCGTGCGAGAGCCAGGGAGCCCTTCTCAGCACTTCCACTTCCCTTTTTTTTTTTTTTGTAGGAGGCAGGAGACCGCCTGCCTCCGTCACCGACCGGTCAGATCTTAGAAGGAATCTCGGGAAAGGATGTCTCAACGTAAACCTCTTTTTTTGGCGTTTCATTGTTTTGCCTCAGCTCTCGACCGACGTGATCAGGGAGGGGTCAGGGAGGTCTTGTGTTGTTTTTCCCAGGGCTGGATCATGTAGAGACACCGGAGGAAACGCTGGTGTACACTGGCCATTGTTAAGCTCATATTTGGCCAGTTTTCTGAGAAAAGCAGCTTAATTGTTTGACATTGTCCATGTCGGAGATGCGGGTCGGCCCCAGACTTCTGTTCGCCTCGCCCCTCTTTTGGTGCCTCTCTGGCGAAAACTACAGAGGCCGTTCGCCTGGGCTCACTTGTGTTGGATGACACGTCCAACGCAGGTGAGCCCAGATGAAAAGATGCAGCCGTGGGTGCGCCATTGTTTGCAATGGAACGGACGTCAGCGGCTCGCCAAATTGACCAATTTCTAAACAAACATACTCTCTGAGAGAAGGGGTTGAGGTGCTCCTGGCCGCTGAGCGTCTCGACACGGACGATCTGGACCATTGACCCGGTGTCTCAACCAACTGGCCGAACGGTCATGACAGAAGATGCTCTGTCAGTATGACGATAAACCTGAAAACCCGCACTGTTCCCAGGTGCCGGCCTCAGCCACACCAAAGCGAAACGAAACCCTCCCTTTTTGTGGTTAGCGTTATGGGTTAGCTGCATTCCGTCTGCCTGTCAGTCTTGCGTCAACCTTTCCCAATAACCGCAAAACCTTTTGTCGAAACATCTTACGATATGTGTGCATTAGGAGAAGAGTGTTGTTTGCTTTGATTTTGATAGCGTTTGCTTTGTTTACCACAGGTAAGGTCGCCTGATCCCCTTTTGACATTAACATATTGAAATGTTTTCCGCCTCTGATGGAAACACCGGTCATCGATGTCAGGCCGTCCTTAAAGATATTTTGGTTTGCCGTAACCCGACCGACCCTGTCAATTTAGGATCGACCCAAATTTATTGCTTTGCCCTTTTAGTCCGACCGACTCGCTGGTTTTAAACATGTGTTAAAGGGGTAGTTTGGAATTTTGGACATAGGACCTAATTTCCAATTTCCATTTATCATTGGAGAAGTTTTCAACAAATTTCATTCAGTCAGAGTTCGCTGGTCTTACCCAGCGAACTCTGCAAGGTTGGTTTTATTTCTAACAGTTTTCTATCAACACAGACATTTAAGTTAAGTTCTGGAAGAACTGTGCCCAGATCTTTACCCCCCCCCCCCCCCGAGTCTTACAGTGACCGTGTCGACTGATTTCAAGGAGACCACTAAACGTTAACGGGTTGGAGACGCAGTCAGTGACGTCACAATATGCAAATCACCATGACCAAAATTGTACTTTTCTTTTTACTTTGAATTTTGAAAAAAAATAAAATAATAGACCAACCCACTGACCCTTTTATTTTTGGTTGTTGGTTGGCTGCAAAGAAATATTTTTAAGCATAGCCTTAGCTGTTGTCTGTGACCGCTTCTCACTGCCCCTTCTGACGCCCCCTGCTTGTTTTATTACAGAGTCTCACGTGAATACTGACGACGGCCAATTTGGAACTCACGGTAAGACACGCGCCTTGTTTTGTTTTGACCTTGCATCCACGTTACACTACATTACATTTCGCTAGAGAGGGGTCTGCTCCTTTTTATGTAGACCTTTATGAGACTAAAGGAGTACAGATAAGTCGACGTGAACGCAGCAGACCCGCCGTCAGTCTTATGAAACACCAGCGCGGGGCCTTCTGCTCGTGTCTGTCCCATCCCCTGTATCATCTGTATCATCTGTCCCATCCCTTGTATCATCTGTATCATCTGTCCCATCCCCTGTATCATCTGTATCATCTGTCCCATCCCTTGTATCATCTGTATCATCTGTCCCATCCCTTGTATCATCTGTATCATCTGTCCCATCCACTGTATCATCTGTATCATCTGTCCCATCCCTTGTATCATCTGTCCCATCCCTTGTATCATCTGTATCATCTGTATCTGTATAATCTGTCCCATCCACTGTATCATCTGTATCATCTGTCCCATCCCTTGTATCATCTGTCCCATCCCTTGTATCATCTGTATCATCTGTCCCATCCACTGTATCATCTGTCCCATCCACTGTATCATCTGTATCATCTGTCCCATCCCCTGTATCATCTGTATCATCTGTATCTGTATAATCTGTCCCATCCACTGTATCATCTGTATCATCTGTCCCATCCCCTGTATCATCTGTATCATCTGTATCTGTATAATCTGTCCCATCCACTGTATCATCTGTATCATCTGTCCCATCCCCTGTATCATCTGTATCATCTGTCCCATCCCCTGTATCATCTGTATCATCTGTCCTATCCCCTGTATAATCTGTCCCATCCCCTGTATCATCTGTATCATCTGTCCCATCCCTTGTATCATCTGTCCCATCCCCTGTATCATCTGTCCCATCCACTGTATCATCTGTATCATCTGTATCTGTATAATCTGTCCCATCCACTGTATCATCTGTATCATCTGTCCCATCCCCTGTATCATCTGTATCATCTGTCTCATCCCCTCTGCGGTCGGCCATGCCTGCCCCCCCCCCCCCCCACCCCCTGCCCCCCCCCGTGATAAGTGTCCCACGTGTTCCCCGCTCTGCTCCAGGCGGGGTGGACTGTGTGGACTCTGGGTGGCTGACGTGCCAGGCGGAGGTACGCCTCCGTCTCCACTACTCCAAGAGCGCCGCCGTGTCCATCACCAAGAAGAAGTTTAAGAAGTCCCGCTTCAGGTAGGCGGGCCCGAGGTCCAGAGGACGCACCTGCACCTTGTCCAATCGTGCATGGATGAGAATTTGACTCACAGTAATTCCATTGCAGATATTCAACTTTTTGATTTATCCCCCCGCCCCCCCCCCCACAGGATCAAGCTGAACTTGGTGGGCTACGAGGAGGAGGACGAAGAGGAGGAGGAGGAGGAGGCGGCCCAGGCGCCCCCCAGCCCCTTGTCCCTGCAGAAGATGAACACCACCACCCTGGAGATCAGCATGATCAGCAGCGACGGCTACAAGTCTCGCCACTCGCAGCCCGACTGCGGCTACCCGCTGGAGCCCTCGCGGTGGACCGAGTACACCATCCAGACCATGGACCCCGACAACCTGGAGCTCACCTTTGAGTTCTTTGAGGTGAGGCGACCACCCCCACCCCCCCCACCCCCCGCGGCTTCCCATCGGTGACTCTGCACTCCGCTTTCCCCAAACTTGTGTTGCACGACATTTGGTCGATGTGGGCGATGGAGCGATGCCAATTCAGATTTTAGTGATTTAGTGATCTCATTTGCTTTACATTAAAGCATCCTTTACATCATAGCATCCGATATGAAAAATGTGATCTGGGTGGTGCAAGATGCCTTAGCTCTCTACCTGCTCCTTGGCGACATGTGTCTGAATGAAGGCTTTGGATAGCAGGCATCTGTCGAAGCGGTAAATGGTCGTTTTTTTTTCAAGCCGCCCACTCACTTGATTTTAGGTTTCTGGTGCAAATGGCCGTCATGTCCTGGCTCCCTTTAGGAGGACCTGGGCGAGCACGTGGTGCAGGGAGACACGCAGCCCGGCCACGTGGGCACGGCCTGCCTCCTCTCCTCCTCCTTCACGGAGAACGGGAAGGACGCCGGCGTCGTCACGCTGCCCATCATGGGCCGCAACTCCAGGCAGACCATCGGGAAGGTCAGAGGTCAGGACTCCCATCTTCTTCTCGATTTTACTTTTTCTGGTGGTTTTGGGTTGTTGTTGTTTTTTGTTTTTTTTGAACGGCAACAACTTTATTCACAATGTTTGTCCTGATAAAGAAATGCAAAATGCGAGATGTGAAACGTTATCGTGCGACGTCGGATAAAGCCGTGTGGTCAAGACGTGTGCGACAGCAAGTGCTCTTTGTTTGAAATGCTTCGCTTGTAATGCATGTTAGAATTATGGCTTTACTGATAATCATGCCTTTTACTAAGTTGTGCATTAGATTCACTTTCTTGGGCCATTTGCTTGCCTTAACTTGTTTACAATTCGTAACACTTACCCAATCACCCAACGCATCGTAGAAAGAGGAGTCAATTTCTTCTCTTCTGCCCGAAGGATAATTACAGCAAGCATTGTGTACTTCTAATTAAAAGCCTAAAGCTTTCTTGCCCTGCATATTCACCCTGTCACGCAGTGAAAGCGGCACAAAGCTGAGGTCTCTCTCTCTCTCTCTCTCTCTCGCCCGTTTCAGTCGACTACCTGGTGATCCGGCCGATACGCGGCCCGCAGTGCGACATGAACGCGTCCTTCACCCGATACTGGAGGAAGAGGAGTGCTCTGGACGTCGGCCACAGAGGAGCCGGAAGCACACAGGCTGCCAAGTGAGATGCTGTCACGCACACGCACACATGCACGCACTCACGCACACGCACACATGCACGGACGCACACGCAATACAAAAAGTACATGCTGTACTTTGTCATCGCTGCTGTTTGACACCAAAAAAAACCAACAGCAATACATGTGTATGTGTCACTCGATCGTTCGCTTTTGTTATAGCTGCCCGTGCAGTGTGACCATGCTTAAGGTGCTTGGACGCACCCTGCCAACTGCAACCCCAACAAACAGGGGAGATTATGCCCGCAGCCATTAGCTGGCAGCCTTCGTCAACCATGTTGGGCAATGTTGGGTGCGGTGTGCTTTCACATAGCTTGGGTTGTTGTTGATGTATCATTTTACCCCCCCCCCCCCCCCCGATATATATTCAACAGGCACCACAAAGTACAGGAGAACACAATCGCCTCATTCAAAAGCGCAGCCAATCACGTGAGTTCCTCCCACGCCCGTGGTGTGTGCATGGCCTGATGCCCCCATGGAGCATTCCCTGTTGTCGTTCACCTGGAGGTTCACTGTAGCAACACGCAGGCATTCCTGCCTGCGATCCCGGGAGATTGATGTCTTCCATAAGACATGGAGTCTGCGATGGGAGGGGGAAAGGCAACCTCCCCTCTGTGTGTGTGTGTGTGTGTGTGTTACATTTACCTTTAGGGCATTAAGCAGACGCTTTTATCTAAAGCGACTTACAAAGAGTACATTTGTCTTAAGAAGGTGAAACACTTCATTGCTGCTAATAAAGTAAGAAAGTCAGCAGAACAAGTTTCAAGAATTTCAATAGCTAGTATACAACATTTCTGTCCAGGTGCCAAGTTAAGGCCCTTCCACACCAAGGCGGATTTTCTGCGATTTTCCGAGCGAGTTTCCGCACGGAATTTCACTGATTAACAAACACATGTGTTTTAATGAAGCTGTGCACACTAAAAGGCGAAATCCGCTGAGCGGAAAAAAATATCGGACCAGTCTGTTTTGAAGCGGAATTTCGCTTGCGGAAAAATGTCCCTGACCAATCAAAATATGATTTGATTGTGTTCTATTTACGGCAGGGGGTGTGGATGCAGGCGGGGGTGGTGTAAATCAAGGGGGGACCACTCTACCTCTGTCTCCTTTTTTTTTTTTTTTAAACACTCGCCCCTCCCCTGCTGAAGAACAGATGAGCTGACAGTGCGCACAAACTGTATCGCAACAAGCGAACTCCAAAGAGAAAAAATGCGTGCATACAAACTAAAATGTTATTTGCCTAGTGCAATCAATGTAAATTGTATATTAGCCTATTAGCAATATGTCCATTATCAAATTGTCTGTTAAAACAAAGAGCTTGATGCGCCAGGATTGGTGTTAGATGCTGTCGCCTCCGCTCCAACCGCTCCGTGAACCCAAAACTTTCTTTTTTTTTCTTCCTATTCTCTAACATGTTGATCACTATAATATCTTCGTCACTTGATGACATCTTTACAACTAACACTCTCACGACTGACAGTCGGGGGCCAAATCCGCTGTAGTACGGCGCGAAAGCTGGGCGGAATAGAACGCGGAATATTTAAAAAAATGCACTGCACCTGGTGTGGACGCAGGTGCGGAATTTTCGAGCGGAATTTCGCATTCGCTTTTTTTTCCACTTTCCGCTCCGCAATCCGAATCCGCCTTGGTGTGGAAGGGCCTTTACAGAGAGCAATTATGAAGTGATAGACAGACAGACAGACATACTTTATTGATCCCTGAGGGAAATTGCATAAGTGGCAAGTGTTGTTCAGTGTTACTAGTCTGGTTGCAAAGCAACCAGACTAGTAACCAGACTAGTGTGTCTGCAGCTGCATCTGTGTCTGTGTTTACATGAAAGTTAAACAGGACAGACCTGTGTGTGTGTGTGTGTGAGTATGTGTGTACACATGAAAGTTAAAGGACATACCAGTGTTTTGATTGTTGTGTGTGCAGGGAGCGTGTCTATCTGTGTGTGTGTGTGTGTGTGTGTCTACATAAAAGTTAGGACATACCCGTGTTTACAGTGTTGTGTGTGGTGCGTAGGGTGCGGCCTATGTGGAGTTTGATGTGCACCTCTCCAAGGATGCTGTGCCAATCGTGTACCACGACCTGACCTGCTGCATCTCAACCAAGAAGGTAGCGGCCATGACCCACCTGTGTCTGGTCCACAGACTAGAATCTTAGAAATGTGGACTACAACGCTACCAAAATATTGTTTTTTAGAATTTGTATTAATGGTTGGTAATCGGTTATTAGATATTCATATCTTTTTATGCATACATTATTTTAATAATATTAATATTTTAAGATTCATATTATGTCATATTTTCTCGTTATCTCGTCTTTGCTCTAAAAAACCACTAAGTCACTATTTTTTGTCAACAAGTCAATATTACTAAAAAAAGAAAGGAAATGGGGAAACTGAAGATGTTTCCCATTTCCCAGACCGGCGTTCACTCTTTGTCCCACGTCTCTTTTGGATTGCAGAAAAACGACAAGACGTCACTGGAGTTGATCGAGGTGCCGGTGAAAGACCTGACCTTTGACCAGCTGCAGCTCCTCAAGGTACACGCATGCCGCAGCCTAGCCAGATCTTTGAACCTCGTAACCCCTGACCTACCTTCCAATTTCTTCACAACTTGCACTTTGACATGCGCATTTTGACCCAAGCGTGTCGGCGTGCACATTTCTCGGCACATGGTAATGTCAACTGCTTGTGATGGAGGGCTTACGTCTTGCATCAAGCGCAGTTGTTTGTTATCTCAGATAGCATGTACCCAAGCTATCAGTTACAGAAAGAAACGGCAACTGATTTAGCAATGTGCCATAAGGGAGTGTCATGATGTTGTGTCATGTTATGTGTCAATGCTAATGTACGGATTGTTTGGGTTTGTGCCACAGCTGGCCCACGCCACAGCCATTAAATCGAAAGACCACAAAGGTAAACCACTTGTGTGTGTGTGTGTGTGTGTGTACTTCAAATATATATTTGACAGTTTTTTTCTGCATGCAGCAGTACTTGTTGTGAAAGGCTCTGTGCCTCTCTGTCTGTCTGTCTGTCTGTCTGTCTGTGTGTGTCCGTGTGTGAGAACCAACTGAGAGCGTCTTGTCTTGTGTTTAGATCTGCTGGATGACGAAGAGGAAATTGACGAGCATCAGCCGTTCCCCTCCCTCTCACAGGTACAGGTTAACATGCAGGCCAATCCCTTCTTTTGAAACATCACCGTCATCTCAGTGGCCTCCCACGCGGTTGTTCACACGCCACCCTGTTTGATTCCCGTGTTGAAAGTAGTGCAACTGTGCTCGGCTGTCACACTGTGAGCGATGAACGTGCTAATTGCCGACACGCTAACCATGCTAACCATGCGACCACACTGTGTGTTTCACCCTGCGTGTTGCCAGATATTCCAGGCCGTTCCTGAGAATGTTGGCTTCAACATTGAGCTGAAGTGGATCTGCCAGTCAAAGGTATTGGCCTTTGGCTTGGATATTGCGGTGGGCTACGGATGGGGAAATATTCAAATGAGAATGGATATTGGTATACATTTTTTACTCTGCAATTAGGCTGAATGTAGACGCTTGCGTCTTGACACTCAATTATGAGGGCTTTATTTGAAAATAATTTTGATAGTCTCCTTAGTTAGTTTTTAGCAAGTTTTCAAGATTCAAAATTCTTTATTGATCCCTGGGGGAAATTCAAGTGTAAATGTTAAAACTGTTTAGAACCATAACAAACTCCTCATGCAATAGTGTGTGTGTGTTTGTGTTTGTTTGTTTGTTTGTGTGTGTGTGCACATTAAAGTTGTCTTAATTGTTTTGTCACACGGTAAATATTTGACCAATATAAACAGAAACTACCGAAACAACGCCCTTCAGAAAAGCCTGAGTAAACACACCTGGAAATCAGTCCCACCGCATACCGATGACATTAGTGATTAGTTTATCCCCTGTGTGTTCTCTGATAAGAAACCACTGCGCTGGTCATCGCCGCGTGGCACTAACAAACGTGTGCCTTGTTGTTGTCTCTGCTGCTGCTGCTGCTGCTGCTGCCGGCAGGACGGCTCATGGGACGGCAACCTGTCGTCGTACTTCAACATGAACACGTTCCTGGACATCATCCTGACCTGCGTGCTGCAGATGGCCGGCCAGCGCCGCATCGTCTTCTCCTGCTTCGACCCCGACGTGTGCTCCATGTATGCGCTGACGACACGCGCACAGACGCGCACGCACACACACGCACACGCACACACACACACCCACCATCTTACCACATATTACAGCTGTGTTTTATTAAGATAATGGATCATCATCATCATCATCATCATGGATTGTGAAACCCACAAGCCCGTAACTTAAAATAGTATAATTACTTGATTTATTATGACTTAATTACTCTTCTATAATTTTAATCATATAATTATAATTACACAACCAGCGGCCCTGTTTCAAGATTCAAGATTCAAGTCCTTTATTGTCAAATGTGCAGCATCACTGTGCAATGAAATGTATTGGACGAGGCCCGTTCCAACATGGAAGGAAAATCAAAGAAAACAGTTAAGTTAAATTAAATACAATGAGTACAGAATAACAGTAAGAGCGGCAATGTAAGATGAAGTATGTAGTAAGTTTGGAAACCCCTGTGTTAAATCACAATCACAGTCTTCATCGGGCAATTGTTAGCCATGCACCGGGATGCTATGGCTTAGTTTGCATTCATGTCCTATTGAGAGAGAATTGTTTTGCTCGGTTCCAACGGAAGTTGAAGACTCGGGGCCAAGAAGTAGATTTGCAGTTCAAGCGGTTTAATACACAGATTGGTGTACAGCCGGACTCCCAAGACGGCGTTAGATGTGTATTCGAAATCACATGACATTGGGCCCCAATGACATTGGACGTCATGGGGGTTCCATGAATGTTTAACGGTGCTGCCCTATGGACGATCACAGTGGCGCGATCATGGTGAACAAGGACTATGTCGGATCACTGTGACCCCGTTCTACTGCTGAAGCTAATGAGTACCATATGTTGCAGTCTTCGACTGAAGACTGCATACACATGCTAAACGACAAGTAGAAACAGATGTGACAGTATTGGAATAACTATATAAGAATATTGTTACTCCATATAAGACCACATATTACTCTTCTTCACCTGAGACATTGGGTCATTGGGAAGGATGGCTCGTTTTGCCTGCCGCTGAACTCCGGCCCCAGACTATGGAACGTACACACCGTTCGCTGTGTCAATGCAAATATCGACCCTATTGCCAACACGTGTCTCTCCGTCTCATCTCCCCCTGCCTCCCCACAGGGTCCGCCAGAAGCAGAACAAGTACCCCATCCTCTTCCTCACTCAGGGCATCTCCGACATCTACCCCACCCTGATGGACATCCGGTGCCAGAGCACGCAGGTGGCCATGAGCTTCGCCCAGAGCGAGAACATCCTGGTGAGGAACGCCTGCACTCAAAACACACACACACACACACACACACACACACACACACACACACACACACACACACACACACACACACACACACACACACACACACACACACACACACACACACACACACACACACACACACACACACACACGCACGCAGATGTTTTGTGTGGCGTGTCGATCGATCAGAAGAACTTCGGTTTCCTCGAGGCGTTTCATGCCAACGGCGGCATGACGCATGAATGGATGTCATCCCTTCAGTGGGGTGATGTTGATTCTCGCGACTGGGTGTGCATGAATGGGTCAGGACTGGTGCTTCTAGCGCACTGTTACCGACCGCGAGGATCCAATAAATCAGTAGATACGATTTGAATGCTTTGTTTGAATCATGATCTTGGGGCGGCAGTAGCTCAGCGTGTAGAGCGGGTGGACAGGGCGGGTCGGACCACGAACAGTAGGGTCAGCGGTTCGATCCCCTCGATCCCCCCTCCTCCTCCTCCAACAGTCCACATGTCGAACCTCCACAAATGTACTGATCGTAAGTCACTTTGAACAAAAGCGTCTGCTGAAATGCCCCCCTTGACCCTTTTTGGCTGAACTATTTCATATGGACGTACAAACAAAATCTCAACTCAACTCAACTTCACTTTATTGTCGTTGCACAAGAAACAGAGTGATTTTTGGCACCGAAATGTCGTTGCTATGGTTTCCGGCAGACACAGAGAATGAGCAGATGTATAATGTATAAATAGATCTATAAAAAAAATACAGAAATAAAAATATAAAACTATGATCAATGTAATATGTTAATAAAGTGCAAAGGAACTGGATATAAATTACAGATAATACTAGAAAAAGTATCAGTGTAGGCATGAGAATAGTATTGCAGTATAGCAGCAGGGTGGAGATTATTTCACACATCGATAGGGAAGTATTGAAAGGATTGCACTGAAATGGGTTATTTAGCATTGAGCAGTCTGATGGCTAGGAGGAAGAAACTTTTGCTGAGTCTGGCTGTTCTGCCAGACACCAGCCGGGAGAACAGTCCTTGGTGGGGGTGGGTGGGGTTAGAGAGGATCCTGTGGGCTCTGGACAAGCAGCAGCTGTCTGCTATGTCTCGGATGGGGGGGAGAGGGGTCCCGATGATCTTCTCCGCTGTCCTCGCCACTCTCTGCAAAGGCTTCCAGTCAGAGGCTCTGCAGCTCCCAGACGCAGCTGGTCAGCAGGCTCTCGATGGTCCCTCTGTAGAAGGTGGTGAGGATGGGAGGGGGGAGGGAGGCTCTCCTCAGTCGCCGCAGGAAGTGCAGGCGCTGCTGTGCCTTCTTCGCCAGGGAGGAGGTGTGGAGTGACCAGCTGAGGTTGTCAGAGATGTGCACCCCCAGGAACTTGGTGCTTCTCACAACTTCCACAGCTGTGCCGTTGATGAGGAGGGGCGTGTGGCTGGGTCTGGGTTTGTTTTATCAACGTTCAGGACCAGGTTGAAGTTGAAAATGGCCCCCGTTGAACCAGAGGCGGTGCCTCTCCCAGATTGGTTGCTCGGCGGTTACGAACACGGGTCTCCTCTCCCTGCAGGGGATCAGCGCCCACGCTGAGGAGCTCCTGAAGAGCCCGGGCTTCATCCGGGAGGCGCAGACCAAAGGCCTGGTGGTGTTCTGCTGGGGCGAGGACAACAACGACCACGACAACCGCACCACACTCCGGGAGCAGGGCATCGACGGCCTCATCTACGACCGGTACGCTGGGGGCGTCGCACGCACGCACACAGACACACCTGTGTTGATTTATCTACAACAGGTTCAGATATAACACACACACACACACACACCTTTGTTGATTTATCTACAACAGGTTCAGATATGAAACACACACACACACACCTTAGTTAACTCATGGGTGTCAGGTTCAGTCAGCGAGCCACCAGTCGGATTTTACAGAGAGTCTTAATGTCTGATGGCAGACCAGCTCAGATCTGGGTGAACTGGATCTGTGTCGTTGTCTTTCTCTTCAAAGTTATCACGATGTCATCACGTTGCTGCCGCAGGGCTCTGTAGATCCACATGTGGTACACTACACATATCATGTGTAGGTCCACATAGCTTGGCAGGAGTCACGGTATTAGCATGTCTGCTATTCATTTGACACACAAACCGGGAAGGGAAGTAAGTGTGTGTGTGTGTGTGCGTGCGTGTGTGCGTGAGAAAGTCATGAGTGGTGCCCTGTGGGGGACGGGGAATTCTCATATCCACCCACTTCCTCATGCTGTGACATCTGCTCCATATTTATGCTTGAAACACGCCCCCCCTTCCCCCCCCCCCCCCCCTACACTGCCATCACGTGCCCCTTTCAGATGCCAAAGGGAAACTGGGTCGGTGCGCCATCGACCCCCCTGACCTCTCACGTGTGTGCCTCTTGTGTGTTCTTCCTCTCCTGCCTCCTGACGCCTCTGTCTCCCTCTCCAGGCCTCGCTCGTAACTGTGCCCCTTTCTTTCAGAATTTGTGAAGGCTCGGTGCCCAATTATGACCCAAGTTCTCCCGAAGCCCGTAATGTCCCTCTGGGTCCTGGTTGTGTGTCTGCGTTTTTTGTTTTGTTTTCTTTTCTTTCACTCACTCCCATGTGTGCGTTATTTTTGTCTTTTTGGTTTTTTTGACGTTTTGAATACTGCCTGAACGTTTGCATCTCCACAACAGCCCTTTCTGTGAGGGGGGGGGTGATGGACGATGGGTACATTTACATACTGTACAGTCCAATCCATTCATCATACTGGACGGTGCTGAAAAGAACCGATTTCCAGAACTTTCTATCTCCAAGGTTAAGCCTTGTGAATGTTATGGGATGTAAATGTACCCACTGATGGCAAGACGGTTGACTTCTGATACATCCAACACTTGAGGATACCACCGGCCCTGATGCTAATTTTCAATTGAGACAAATTAGCCTTTTCCAAATCAGTGTTATGTCCAAAATACAGTAAAAACTGTTTGGATTTGTCGACTGCCCTGCTTGCCAGGCTATGAGAATGTTGTCCCCGGCTGGCTATTGTTTCTTCCATAATTCATGCTTTTGTGTTTTGGACTTGCAAACGCGTCACACCCGACACGTTTCGTGCGCCCGGCGGTATGTCGCCTTAGTTTGGGACGGCGTTTGCCGCAGCCTCGTGCATGACGTGGGGTTTTCACGCAAGTCTCTCGACCTCTCGGTGAACGGCCAAAACATGTTGACGGATCTGGGCGGTTCCCACTGCTTCCAACTGCTAACTCGTTAAGGAGAACCGTCTGTAATAATTATAATTATGCTAGATAATGCTGATGGAATGTCAATTTGAAAAAAAAAAAAAAGGTTTGGTTTGTTTTGAAAACAACAACACAACACACCTTTACGAGCAGTGAACCTCACAACGGTAACTCGGATCCCCGGAGATTTTGTCTTGTTTTGGACGGCAACGCACACTTTGAAGAAATACGCCCCGCTCTCACATTTCTGACGGCCTGTGTCTGCTGCCCTGGGATTGTTGGAAGGATCTTTGTTCGGTCTGTTTCTGCAACCCAAGCCAACTTGAATGCGGGCGAGAACTAAACATGTATGCACAAAGAAAACAAACAACATGCATGTGATTTGCTGCTGCTTTGGTTGAAGTTGATATGTTGACATGTGAACTAGGGTTGCAAATTTCATGCATTTTCCTTAACCGACTGTTGAACAAGTTAACAGTCAATAATCGATTAATAATTAATATGATACAAAACTTAAAAAAAAAAAGTCTTTTTCTCAGCTTAAGTTTGATTCAGACAATTCCTGCGCCACGTTAGTTATGTGAAACATTAATTCCCGAAGCACAAACTAACTGAAGAACAGAATAATAAAACGATAAGGCTCTCGCTGTACTGGCTGTTCTCGTCAGCCTGTCCTTTTTCAACAAACGGTTCCGCCAAACAAAACGCTGTCAAGCGGGGCGCCATTACTGCTATTTCTAGACTAACGATGCAAACCAAACCAAACCCATTTTGTTAAAGAAGCACTACATAAAACCCACATGGTCGGTCAATACATTTTGAATTGGTTAAATTGCGACCGGCGATTTAACGGCGATGAATCGATTTCACCATTAACATCCCTAACACGAACAAGAGTTCAGTTTTAGACACCCACGCGTCGGTTGATGCCCCTTGACCGTTACTCACGTGACCTAAAAAAACCGCAGCACGGTCGGGAAACCCCCAGTTCTCGGGTCACCGAGTTGTCATGGTGACTCTCGCCCCGGCATCTAACCACCCGCCCCTCTCTCTCTCTCTCTCTCTCTCTCTCTCTCTCTCTCTCTCTCTCTCTCTCTCTCTCTCCGTCCGCGCCGGCAGGATCTGCGAGGACCTCGGCGAGCAGCCCAACATATTCAAAGTAGAGGAGCAGCACTCGCTGCGGGAGGTGATCTCGGACGAGACGCGGATGAACTGCCCCTGCTCCCCTTACACCATCCCCTGCTCCTCCTCCCACGCCCCCGGCAGCGGCGGTGGCGCCCCCTGCTCCGCCTCCGTCGCCAAGACCCACGGCGGCTGCGGCAGCGTCGAGTCGGACTCGGGCCTCAGCTCGTCCTGAGGCCCGCCGCCGCCATTGCCCGGGGCGACCGCGAGTCAGTCGCCAACGGCACACAGGTGTGTGTGTGTGTGTGTGTGTGTGTGTGGGCCGGGGCTGGGGGCGGGGAAACCAGCGGTCACTCACTTTTCTATATTGTGTATCGATACTTTTTACACCGCCCGCCACTCCGTCCTCACCCTTTTTTGATTTTTCAGCGGGAGGAAGCGCTTTGCCAAACAACACGTCGTTAGCGTGAACATGGTTGTGTATGATTTTTTTTAAATATATATATGAAGATTGACGAATGAGGATAGTTGCCATAGTATGGTACCATGGTGGCCATGGCTTGACAGATAGATAGATATAGATAGATTGATAGATTCACAGAATCAAAATTCACCAAAAAAAAAATTTTCACTGTTTCAATTTTAATTGGTTTATTTCATCTTTGCTGTTCAAAAATGGCACGTAACAGAAAAGACACAGGCGGTCCCAAAGCTTACCAGCTGTCCCAAGGCCTTACATAAGGAAGGCCTGTCCAGACAATGGTTTTCCTTTGACCAATTCTACTCCAAATATTTTGGGTTTTATTGTTTTTAGTATGAGTACAGACACAGGGCCTCAGTGATTCAGGGTCATATTCAGTTTTTTTTTTGCAGGGATGCACAACACTATGCTTTATTTTGTGTACAATGGTCACATTTTGCCCTCACTGAATGCTTGTATATTAAGTGAGCCGACTACCTAATCATCATTGATCAACATATCGAAGGCGTATTATCAAATATACTTGAGAATTTGATGTAAGTGTATGCAGTGGAAAATAAGTTTTAAAATCAATGTTTTAGCATCTATGGTTTCTTTGACGTTGATGAATGTTCCTTATGCAATCTATGTATGTATATACAGCTTGTCTTGCTCCTCGATCTGCCTAGTACTTGGATCTGCCTAGTATTTCAATCCATCTAGTACTCCAAATAAATTCACAACATGCCTCTACCACTGGCGAAACTGGCAAATACTTTGCACTTTCAGATTTACACCCAGTCACAGTGGCTATATGTCTTACATAACTGCATGTTTCAATGTTTTATTTAAATCGGATGAAGGAAAAACGAATCCATTAATAACGTTTCTCTGGAGAGCTCGACAGGACCTCACGCTTAGTTTTTGCATGCTCCGCAGATTGGACATTTTGGACTGATGCTCTTCTTACTCTTTTGTCTCTGGGAAACATTTAAAAGAGTATGTGTTGAAAGTCATGTAATAAATAAAACAAATATGATTCTGACATGGAAATGTGTGGTCATTTATTTTGTCCTCGATTACTAAACGGTGAAGGGGCATTTAGCAGACGCTTTTGTCCAAAGCGACACAATCAGTACATTGGTGGGGTTCGACATGTGGACAGTTGGAGGTGGGGGAGCAAACTGCCGGCCCTATGGTTAGTAGATGACCCGCTCTGTCCACACGCTCTATCCACTAAGCTACTGCCACTATGCCTACTTTATGAGGTTTATCCTAATTGATGTTTTTTTTTTTTTTTTACATTACAGGGATTGAAACTATATTGCCCAATAACTGTGTCCTTACATCTGCATTCAATTAAGCTTTAATGTGAACTGGAATTGTGTAATGGACTTAATTTCGTTATTGAATGGTTCCAAGAAAGACATGGATGTGTAATAACATTTTCTTAACAGTCCCAATGAAATCAAATTACATGTATCAAATAACCATTAAGAAGATGATGATGATGATGATGATATGGGTTTTGAAGTGTATGAATGTTGTTCATAAAAGGACGATTTATGTGCTGTAGTTCATATCGTGAAAATTCATAAATTAATTTAGTGTCTTGCTGAACTGCCATCATATCTCACCTATGCTTTAGCGCTTTCTGCTGCCTTAACATGCAACATGCATATCAGATTATAGATACTGTTTACCTATTCATGTGTAAATATATTAAAGTCTCCAGGCGTTTTACCTACCAAGGAGAATGTTGAAAAAAATAATAAGAGGAAAACTTATTATTATACCTAATCGCACTTTGAAAAAAATACTCACCGATCTGCGAACACAAAATAAAATTACGTAACATGGCTTTTAAAGATGGTTGTTTATGTGTCTGGGAGTTGTAGTCCAAACGAGCATTGACTAAAGTGTGTCCGTTGTGGAGCGAAACTCATATCCCATAAGGCTCTGCGGCTCGCCAAAGCCACTAGCAGGTGCACGCCTACGCTAAATAAAACCATCAGGTGTAATCCTCGCTAACCACAGCTGAATCCTAGGCGGTTGTTTTCAGTGTCTGTCTTATCAACAGTTCGAGCCCAAACGTGCAGACATGGACAACTCGGGGAAGGAAAAGGAAGCCATTCAACTGATGGCTGACGCCGACAAAAAAGTCAAGTCATCGGGCTCTTTCTTAGGAGGGATGTTTGGAAGGTAAGCACCACTGCACCAAAGACTCACCAGCTACCTAGCTAGCTAGCACACAGTCCGACCATTGTAAACGTGGACCGTAGTATACATGTGCATGCATTTCATCCAAGTGTTTCGTCGCAACACATGTGGGAAATATTGGTGAAGGAATACATAGCTGTCACAATCAATCAACAAACCACACGCCTAGAACTGAGTGTAAACAAGCCAGTCGGTAACAACACAGCAAACCATGCCATTGCCTCATTCTAATTCCGGCCCGTTTGGTCTGTCTTGCTCTCATAAAACATTCATATCGGTTGCATTTGCTTACAGTGTGGATTGTTTCTTCTTTATAGAATGTATACAATGTATATGATGAAGCCCACATGAGACATGTTGGTTTGTTTTAATACTGCTCGAGTAGCCTATTTGTGTGGTTGCATGGTCCACAGAAATAGATTTTGTTATAATGAATAATCAACCATGATGGAGGTTGGAGTCATGCGGTTGACTAGTCTCGTGAGACCATACAGATATTCAAGTTTCCGTTTGGTTTCGCAGAGGAAAACAGAATCTGACCTCGCGAGATCAGGACGGTGTGACGAGGCTAGGGCTGGTCACCTCATGCATTAAACGTAAAAATGAATGCTAGGGTAAATGCTTATGTAATCAACAGGATGTTTTTAAAATATTCAGTGAAACGTGCATGCTGCTAGGTGAGGATACACGACTCTTCAAACGTATTCAATTTCAAGAGATGAAGTGTATGTTTTTTTTTGTTTTGTTTTATTGCTAATCTTTTTATGTCCATGGGCTTTGGTCCTACATGACCCCAGACGGTGTCTCATGCAATCACGGCAGGGCGGAGTGTAGCCCTGCGATGATGTCATTTGCTTGTGATTGGCCAGCCCGAGATGTATCACTGGAGGGGTCTCCCAGAGGTCTGCTCAATGTCAGACAGGGAGACACAGAGAATTACGTGATTCATCTAGGCTATTTTGAGCCAAACTGACCAATGCCAGTTTGTTTGGATTCATCCCCTGGTGCAGTGACACACCCCACAGATGGATCAGACTTATTAGTTTTACAATTTAGTAAATGCTAAAGATAGATCTATAGATCTAAAGTGACTCACTGTGAATCCAGAGACAAGGAATGAATGAGCAGTCACCTCTCTCAGGGATGCTCACAGGTCCGTAATCGAACTCACAACCTTTTCAGGCCCATAACCTCCCACTGCACTAGCCTTGCCTAGGCTTCCTGTCCCGCGATCAAATACTGGGGGGGCACATTCAACCACATTGTCCATGCACAGTGAAACCTAAGGTGTACCTAATCCGGTTCTGCTCTCTGTCCACAGTGGACCACACAAGGTGGAGGAGGCCTGCGAGATGTACTGCAGAGCCGCCAACATGTTCAAGATGGCCAAGAACTGGAGCGGTGAGGCCCATCGCCCCGACACAGAACGCCTCGTTTCATCTTGATTTTATATACACATTTACTCACTCTTTACCCATTTACATTGAGGGCATTTAGTAGATGCTTTAATCCAAAGCGACTTACAAAGAGTACATTTGTCATAAGAAGGTGAAACACTTCATTGCTGCTAATACAGTAAGAAAGTCCCCAGAACAAGTTTCAAGCATTTCAATGTGCTAGGTTAACCATTGCTAGTGTACCCCCCCCGGCCAGTTGAGGTTCTTCTTGCCGCCGTACGCTTTTGCGCCACCGCTGCACGACTTGTGCACTATTGCAAGGAACCCATGCTGTATCGCGCCCTAATCAGGCGCGGCGCCAGGGGAGGGGGGCTTGGGGGTGCTACAGCCCTCCCTGGATTAGCCATAGCACCCCCAAGAAAATAATTTCTTTATATTTATATGCCATCACCCTCATTTCATTGCACCCTCGGTAAAGCGCCGAGCACCCCCATGGCACCTGCAGAAAAAAAAAAAGTCTGGCGCCACCACTGACCCTAATGTGCAATGCACATTAGCGCGGTGCCAATTTCTCACGGCGTCGCCTTCATGTTCTGCGATCTGTCCCGCCCACAGCCGCCGGGGCCGCGTTCTGCAAGGCCGCGCGGATCCACATGCAGCTGCAGAACAAGCACGACTGCGCCACCAGCTTCATCGACGCAGGGAACGCCTACAAGAAATCCGACCCGAACGGTGAGATGGCCACCGCCGCCTTGACGCGCGGCGACACAAAACACCAGCGTTAGCATTAGTTATTAGCATGCAAATAACTGATTTTTTTTATGTACGTTGTCTTTCAATGAGATCCCGACGCAAGGCGAAGCATCGTGGACTAGGGCGGCAGTAGCTCAGTGGTTGGAACGGGTGGACAGAGCGGGTCGTCCGCTAACCGTAGGGTCAGCGGTTCGATCCCCACGATCCCCCACCTCCAACTGTCTGCATGTCGAAGTGCCCTTGAGCAAGACACTGAACCCCCAACTTGCTCCCCGGGTGCTGAGCATAGCAGCCAACTGCTCCGATGTACCATAGGATGGGTCAAATTCAGAGAATCCATTTCGTTCCCATATCTAAAAAATACTGAGAATGACCAATAAAGACCGAAAGGTCCTCTCTTCTAACTTATGGACGGAGCTCGATTTGAACCTTTACCCAGCAGCCACTGGAAGCCAGACCGATGACTTCTCTTGTGTAATACACATTGCACAAGGGACTGTGGAAACCATAGATCCACTAAACACCACAGGACTCAAGAGCTTAAGGGAGCATTGTGTTTCATGGCCCCGCTTTCATTTCAAATGGATGCAAATGGTGGCATCACTGGCTAAGCAAACAACCTCTGGATTCGTAAAACTTTCCATTCGAACCAAATACTAATTTCAGTAAGGCTGCCATACCTGCCATGCCTTCTTGGATACTAGGTTTTGTGAAGATAGGTGCTGTTGTCACAAAATGTCATGATATGCATGCATCATGTTGAAGTCGCAAGGCCTTCTCTGGACATGGTATACGATACGTATACAAGTGAAATAATATTGTATTAGATGTTGTACCATTGTCACTCTTCAACCAATCAAATGAACAACAAGTATAGACTAAGGACTCACGATTTGTCAGTTTCACTGAATAGCATAACACAATACACCCAATTTATTTAGCGATAAGCTGTCTAACTGTTTCTTCCTCTCTTCTCTAATGCTGCCGATAGAGGCAATCAAGTGTTTAAACGCGGCCATCGATATTTACACTGACATGGTAAGATGCACATGGATGGTTGCTGAGTCTCTCTCTCTCTCTCTCGCTCTCTCTCTCTCTCTCTTCTCCCCCCCCCCCCCCCAATCAGTGTTTCAAAAGTACAGTATGTACAATGGTAAAAAATTGTATCAAACTGGATTTTCTTCAAGTGGAAGCTTGTTGCAACATCTTATTCAGTCAAAAAATTTGTGTTTCTACATCTTTTTATTTAATTTTGAAAATACAAACGCAAATATAACATGTTACAGACCTAGCTTGATCAAGAGTTCACGTTGCTGTTCATGAATGGAAAATCAATATTAAGGTTTTGAGTACAAACTGTGTAATGATGCAAGCACTGTTACTATAGTACAGCTACTAACCACTTAGTGTAGTGGCACACTGATGGGGTTACAACAGGAAGTGAAACACAAGTTGATCACACATCAACACAAAAACAGAGGGGTAACATTGTCAAAATGGGGCGGCTGGCTGATCCTCTAGAGCGAATGCACTCTGGGGAACAAAAACGCTGTTGTCTCTTCGTGCCTCTCTGCAAAATACGAGTCCCCTCGCAGGGGTCCCTCCCCCCCCCAGGGGCGGGGCCAATTGACCAAGCTCTCCTCTTGTCCATCACACACACAGGGAAGATTCACCATCGCAGCCAAACATCACATAAGCATTGCTGAGATCTACGAGGCAGAGTTGGTGGACATCGAAAAGGTTGGAGTTTGTCAGCCATTTTGTAATTGCGCGTGACTGAGTCGCAATGATTCATTTGGTCCTTGATGGCTTGGTCGTCTTTTAACAATGTTTAGGAGACGACATGTTTTAGGTTTAATGGATTTTGTCTTTTGTTCCAATAGGCAATTGCACATTATGAGCAAGCGGCAGATTATTACAAAGGAGAGGAGTCAAACAGGCAAGACTTGTTTTTGTTACTGCTTTTTAAATATGTCTTTGAATATAAAAAATAATGGGTTCGGAGACATTATTATATTGTAATATGCAATTGTTACAAATTGTCTTTGTGACGGGTACATTTAAATTCTGCACATTTTAGACATACATACAAACATAAAAGGCTGTGACTGAATGATAACAACACTGAATATCCAGCGAGAATAAGCTTACCACTTGCTATGAATGCAACCTGAATAACAATGATTGTGCATTTGTTTCACTGTGTCAAAGTGCACTGAGTCAGAAATTCTCCCCATTGTGTCTGTTTTTTTGCATTATCATCTTTAAAGGTGAAGTGTGCATAATTTAGTAGCATCTAGCGGAACGGCCTTGGCAGAAATGGATTTTAATATTCATAAGTGTGTTTAAATTGTCGTATATTCCCATGAAAATAACCATCATGTTATCTTGAAGGAGCCTTTTATGTCCACATAGGCAGTGTTAAATTGGTTGCAATCTGCAACCTCACTGCTAGATGTAGTACTTTGTGAAGTGAAGAACATGGAGCTGTCATGGATACCTACAGCTCCTCTATCTACTAGGTATATCCAGTAGGTCATGCAGACAAGGTTTTTTTTTTCCTGTAACGATAACCCCTGTGTGCTCTGCATTATGCTGTTGTAGCTCGGCCAACAAGTGTCTGCTAAAGGTGGGCGCCTACAGTGCACAGCTGGAGCAGTACCAGAAGGCCATTGAGATCTATGAGCAGGTGCGTGCACACACACACACACACACACACACACACACACACACACACACACACACACACACACACACACACACACACACACACACACACACACACACACACACACACACACACACACACACACACACACACACACAATGCCCCCCAGCGTGGGGCACAGCCTCACAGCTGAGGGCCAAGCTATTTCCAAAGCCTTTAAATGTCCGTCCGGATCACGGCGTGGATCAAAACAGCCCGTTTGCACACCAAAAGCCCTCCGCAGAACCTTTGGGTGAACCTGAACGTTGTTTCAATTGACCCCGCTGGAAAAAAAAAAAAAAACCCCGGCGTGTCGAGACGCCAGCTGGGGTGAGTCTGCCCCACGCCGGGAAGAAGCCGTTCTCCACTCCGCCGCGGTGCAAATTGATGGTCACGGGAGCCGACTGAAAGCACTTTGCGTGCCTGAGCTGGGGGGAAAAAAAACATGAAACACGGCCCTGAGGTTGGTGAAGTCGGGCCGCGAATCTTGGACACATTTTCACTGTCCTCCTCCTCCTCCTTCTCCCGTTGAACCCCATGCAGGTGGGGGCCAACACCATGGACAACCCCCTGCTCAAGTACAGCGCCAAGGAGTACTTCTTCAAAGCCTCCCTGTGCCACTTCATCGTGGACGAGCTCAACGCCAAGGTAGGTCCTGTGACACACACACACGCGCACACACACAAACCCCAGCGTGGGCGACCCAGCAGCCATTTCCCACAGCGTTGGGTCCACATGCTAACGGGCTTGTCTTGTGTCTCGGTGGCGGCGGCGGCGGCGGTGGCGTGCAGATCGCGGTGGAGAAGTACGAGATGATGTTCCCGGCCTTCTCCGACTCCAGAGAGTGCAAGCTGCTGAAGGTGAGGTGGAGGGGGGGGGATAGATAGAAAGAGAGAGGGGGGGTGTAAGTGAGGAGAGAGGAAGGGGGTGTAAGTGTGCGTTTTGGGTGGGGGAGATGTGGAAGTGTGTGATGGAAGCCCCCCCCCCCCCCGGGGGGTAGCTGGTTCCATGACTGATCTGTGTGTGTGTTTGACAGAAACTGCTGGAGGCTCACGAGGAGCAGAACAGCGAGGCGTTCACTGACGCGGTGAGTCACCAGGGACCCGGTCGGGGTTCTCACGCTGCACGCCGTGTTCACCCCCCCCCTCCACGCACACGCACACGCACACGCACAGACACACACCAAATAACTGTCATGTTCAGCGCCTGCAAATCCACTCCGCTTTTTTTGGCGGTGGGGGGGATTTGCTGCGCGGTTGATGTGGAAATCTGTTGAAAGTCAGCCATTGTTAAATACATTTAACCGAAGACATTCTGACTATAATACGGCTATATTTGGCCCAGAGTAGTGCTAATAATAGCAGGGTACTCAACAAAAACCCTTCTTCCCAAACCCTACTGCTACTACTACTACTACTACTACTACTACTGTGTAGACAATATTTTCAACAACGGTCACTCATTTCGGGGGTCCAAGCTTTAAGACGTCTTGTCACTGTTCTCTCTGAGCTCAACATCTCGTCCGTGTTCCAGGTGAAGGAGTTTGACTCCATCTCCCGCCTGGACCAGTGGCACACCACCTTACTGCTGCGCATCAAGAAGAGCATCCAGGGCGACGAGGGAGACCTGAAGTAGGGCAGACAGACAGACAGGCAGGCAGACAGGCAGACAGGCGGCGAGGGAGGGAAAGGGAGGGAGAGCGAGAGAGAGAGCAGAATAAAACAGGGTGGGAAAAATGCAGCATGGAAGAATTGTCCATCTAGGCATGCTACTATCCCCATTAGCCCATACCCCTGGTACCCCCCCACCTCCTCCTCCTCCTCCTCCTCTACCGTTCCTACTTCTCAAGCACTTCCCACACACACACACAGACTACTCACAGTTACCACTACAAAATGTCACCTAGGTTACACCCGCGTACCTCTTAACGCTGAGTACTGCTGTAATCCACCGGGCGCTACTGAGGGATCGTATTCTGATGTTGATATTTAACAGCTGTGCTTCTCATTATTCAGGGTCAGGGTGCAGTCTCCCTCCCCCTCTCTCCCCTCTCTCCCCTCCCCACCATCTCCCAGTCCTGTCTGTGTTTTAGAGAGGCGGCATTTCCCCTTTAATGGCTTCTTTAGGACCCCGGGGGGGGGGGATTATCTGTATTGAGGGGGCAACGCAACGCGACAGGTATTGTTCTTGCGAGAAAGCCCTGCACGAAGTATAGTTCTATATTTATTATTCGGTTTGCACTTACTCTCTTCTGTTATCTTTTTAGTGTTTTAGGTGGAAACCATCTTGTAATTTATTTATACTATGTGTTGTACAAAAGATTGTTTTAAAAAAAAAAAGAAAAAATCGATTTCTACCCGTGCGTGTTTTGGTATTTATGGAATATAGTGGTTAAAGGGAAGCCCCCGCTATTTGCAACTGAAGTCATTCCTTCCATGCTGATTATTCAGGGTTTTTTTTCTTCCATATCATGACTCGTGTCTGCAGCTCATTGAGCGCAACGACGGTCATTCCGTGTCCGACTGTTAATTTTATCAGATGGATGCTCTTGTTTACTTTATAGCCCGTTTTTTTATTTTTTTATTTCAACCTTTGACTTGTTTGAAATGCTTTGTGGAAGATAGACATAAGGACCACTATTCATTCAAGATGTCTGATGATTTCGGGCGTGGGATGGAGATGACTATTCATTCAAGGTGTCTGATGATTTCGGGCGTGGGATGGCGATGATTTCGGGCGTGAGATGGAGACGACTTTGCGGCGATGACCAAGGTGTCCCTTGCATGTCAGGGGCCGAGAATCCATAGAGGAAAAAAAAGAACCCAACTCCCCAACGCGAGTACCATTAAGAGACTTGCGGCGTTTCCTTTTTCTTCTTGTGTCGTAGAGTAGGCGAAGGCTCACTAGTGTCATGCACCTTCCAAGAGAAACCATGTGTTTATAAAGCATGCCATTCTGTATTTTAGCAACGTGCTACATCTGTGTGTGTGTATGTGTGTGTGTGTGTGCGTGTGTGTGTGTGTCTGCCACACCAAAGTTTTTTCTAAGCAGTCCACAGCCCCTGCGTTTATCAAGCTTCTTCCGGAACACGACCACAGCATACCGTTTTGATTTGATCTGTATGCTTGTGAAAATTATCGTAATAAAAGATTATTAAACACACACGCACTGCTACGGGCTAAGGTTGTTTTTTTTTTATTACTTATGAAACGAACAGGACATCGATTTGCTTATTGACCATCACACAAGTTGATTCGATACATCAGTGACTTTACATGTGATCGTACAGCAACGGGGGGGGGGAATAAATGGAGGCATGTTTTGTACCAAGACACAATCAAGCCAGCCTTGGTGTAACATAACTTATGTGACCCCACACGCATAAAAACAAAAAAAAACAAAAAAAACGATGTCCGTTCGGTTGACTCGCTCTGTACTACAAAACCTCTGCTGCTGCTGCCGCTGTGGAGGAGGAGGAGGAGTCTGTGTGCTCCGTGACACTCGTGCCTTCGTCCGTCGACTGCGGCGGGTCACTCGCCGCCTCGGCCTGCACCTCCAGCCCCGGCGGCGCCAGGATGGTCTGCGAGGCCGCGGCCTCCAGGACGCACGCCGTCGCCGTAGCGACGCCGCCCTCCGAGTCCTCCGTCACGGCGGGCTCGCAGATGGGCACGTCGAGGGAGTCGGTGGTGGTGGTGGTAGTGGTGGCGGCAGCGGCGGCGGCGACGACGGTGGACATGGGGGTGATGGCGTGCGCCATGGAGACGGGGAGGGAGAAGGGGACCGTGATGGTGGTGCCGTCCAGGGAGATGACGCTGGTGGTGCCCGCCGCGTCGGTGGTGACGATGGGCTGGAGCTGCGTGCCGGGGGGCATCTCCGTGTGGATGACGGTGATCCCCCCCATGTTGCTGTGGCTGACCAGGGCGATGGTGCCGTGGGTGGCCCAGTCGGCCGGCAGTGTGACGGGCTGGCCCGGCACCATAATGGCCTCAGCTGGCGCCTGGGCCGGGGTCTGGGCCTTGGCTCCTTCTGACTCGGTCGCCTCGGTGCCTCCGCCGTTGTTGTCGTCGTCGTCTCCAGCTTTGGTCTGGTTCTGGTCCTCCGCTGCCCCGGACTTCTCTCCCTTGGAGGACTGTCTGGGCTTCTTGCTCTCCACGTTGCCCTCCAGCACCACCAGGTAGTTCTTCCAGGGGGCATCGGTGTCGTGGGTCTGAGGATAGAACGGCGTCAAGAAGTGATTATCAGGGTGGCGCCGCTGAAGTATTTCACAACGTTGGAGCAGGTGTTGATCCTCCGGTCTGTCAGCGAATCCTCCAGCTGACCTTTCCGCTCCGTGTGTGTGTGCGTCTGCGTCTGCTCACCATGGTGTGCCTTCGGACGGTGGACTTGTCGGTGAAGGTGCGGTTGCACAGGCCACACATGTAGGGCTTCTCCCCCGTGTGGATGCGCTGGTGCCTCTGCAGCGCGTTCAGCTGTGTGAACTGCTTGCTGCAGTCCTTGCAGCTGTAGGGCCGCTCGCCTGGGCGTGGAGGGGAGGGTTATTGGGAGCAGATAGGAGGTCGGTCATCTTGCTCTAGGATGCCTTCAGGTAGACTACAGGCATTACAGGTTAAAACCCAGGAACACTCTCTCTCACACTCACACACACACACACACACACACACACACACACACACACACACACACACACACACACACACACACACACACACACACACACACACACACCCTACCTGTGTGTATCTTGAGATGCTGATGCAGGGAGTTCCTCTGGGCAAAGCCGCGATCACACTGGGGACACTTGTAGGGCTTGGAGCCCGTGTGGATGTTGGAGTGATGCCTCAAGTACTCCTTGGAGGCGAAGCTCTTCCCACACGCCTCACACATAAAGGGCTTCTCTCCTGCAGACAGGAAGACAAAGGCGGGGGGAAAGGTTTCGTGCTATTCCTCTATGCGAAAATATGCGGACTGGCAGGAAGTGGTGATGAAGTGATTTTTGATTTGATTTTTTCCGGTTCGATGAGAATAGAAGTTTACCACTGGTGTAGGTCTATGGCTTGTTGTGATCACCAGGTCAAGGTGGGTAACCAATACCATGTAACTACTGTTCGTAATGAGGAGGGCTTCCCTTAGCCATTGAATCACTAGACTACAATGCCATGCCAATTCAATATGTCCAACACAACACAAAAGGTTTCCCTCAAATTTGTAAACGTAGGTGGGAAAAATCAATTCATCACATATGTTGTTTCTAAACCCAGGGTAGGCCTACGTGAAGCACAGCCCCTCGACACCGTCGGCACGGCAACATGCTCCGCCCTCACCTGTGTGGGACCTCCTGTGGTAGGACAGCATGTGCTTCTGGGTGAACCGGGCGTCACACAGGTCACAGGCGAATGGCTTTTCCCCCGTGTGCGTCCTAACGGATGAGGGAGAATTTGAAAAAACAACAACAACCCGTGTCACTTTTCTGATGACCACCGACCTAATTTAATAAAAAATGAAAAGTTTTAATAAATTTAAAAAAGGGGTTCATTATGTTATGCAAGTTCGGGCCGTGTTCTGATATCCATACTTAACCGTACTTAGTATACTTAGCTTGAGTACGTAGGGTGTTCCGATTACGATCGCAGCGAAAAGAAGTGTACCGAATTTACCCGGATGGTGCCCTCAAAGTGATCAGTACGCCGAGTGTGCAACGGTGTACACTTTTCGCACTCAACGGCAGCCATCTTACCTACGTAGCGGAAGAGGCGGAGCCAGGCTGAGCCGCGCTCAGTTCGGAAATGGCAAGACGTCAGTGGCCATAATGGATTCTGGTGTGTTTGGCGGGTGACGCGGCCGCGCAGCTGATAGCAATTTCCAGTAAGTGCACCACAGAGTATTGGATTTGGAACAACACTAATGTCTGAAAATCTGCTCAGGGAGTGCGGATAATGTACTATGTTTAAGTGTACTCATGGAAGTATGGATATCGGAAAACAAAGCCCTGGTTTTAAAATGGCGGCGGGCGGGGTGGTGGACGGCCGTCGTGCCTTTGGTGCATTTTGAGGGCGGAGCTTTGGCTGAATTTGGAGGTGCACTCGGTGCACTGGAAGGGCTTGGCCCCGGTGTGGGTCCTCTCGTGCAGCGACAGGGCCGTCTTGGAGCTCAGCGTCTTGCCGCACTCTGGACAGATGTGGCGCTGGCCGCGACCCTCGTGCACCTAGGCCGCCAGCAGACAGATGTGGTAAATACACACGTATATACACACACACACACATGTCATATTGTATTATGGGTCGGCGGTGGCTCAGTGGATAGAGTGGGTGGACAGAGCGGGTCGTCCACCAACCGTAGGGTCAGCAATTCGATCCCCTCGATTCCCCTCTTCCTCCAACTGTCCACATGTCAAAGTGTCCTTGAGCAAGACACTGAACCCCAACTTGCCCCCCGGGCACTGAACCTAGCAGCTCACTGCTCCTGCTCCATATTTCGTTCCCATATCTAAAAAATACTGAGAATGACCAAAGTCTAATCTAATTATATATATTGATGTACATGTATGCCATTTGGTGGCTGCTCCAATCCAAAGCCTCCTGCAAATAGACCTTTTCCCACAGAGGCATGGTAGCATAGCTCATTACGCTAATAGACGCTTGTCCCTGGAGGACAAACACAGGTGTCATTCATTATGGGTCCCTTTCGATTTAGGTTTGGCAGTGCACCAGTACCACACCCGATTAATAACATGAGTATTGACCCTGCGCACAGACATAAAAGTAAAACCGACCTAATCTTAAAATTACAGGAGGAGTAGGAAGCTACTTTACCCCGCTATTGACAATCTGTGAATTGGTTGAATTTGTAAGAGTCTATAGCTCAATGCATTCTGGGAATGGTTAGCTAGTGGTGCCCCCCCGTGGGAATTAAAACCCTCGAACCCATGTCATGTTCATGCCGAGACGGACGTCGTATGAATGACATGTAGTTTGATTTCCGTCGTCGTTGTTGTTTGAATGATGCCACAGGGCACCGCGTCAGGTGTGCACGAGTCGGTTAGCAATTCAAACGCTCCTAGCCGTATCACGATTCTGTGTTACTCTGGCGACGACCGCTCCTCACGTCACCTGCCGCTGGTGTCGGATGACGTCCTTCTTGCGCTTGAAGGTCTTGACGCAGACCTGGCAGGAGAAGAGCCGCTCGTCGTTGTGCACGTGCTGCTGGTGGATCTTCAGGTTGCCGCGGTTGGCGAAGGTCTGCTGGCACGTCTCGCAGCGGTACGTCACCACGGCCTTCACGCCATGGTAGGTGCTGCGCACGCGCACGCACACACACACACACACACACACAAAATAGTACTTTTACCATCATCATCATCATCATCATCTGATGTCTATCTATATCAGATGATTCTTTAAAAAAACTACTTTTAACATCATTGGGCGGCAGGAGCTTAAGTGGGTAGAGGGTTGGCGGTTCGATCCCCACCTCCAACTGTCCACACGTCGAACTCTCAGATGTAAGTCACTTTGGACTAAAAAATGCCCTAAATGTAAACCTAACATGAATCTGAATCCTCGGCCCTTAATATGCCAAACAGTAGGCAGGCGGAGCTGTATTGAGTCCATGCACACCGAGTCTGTCAGAGACGTTCTAGTGAACCCAGAACACCACCGGCCGCACCTGATGTGCTTCACGTAGCTCCTGGCGTAGTGGAACGTCCTCTGGCAGCTGCCACACTGGAACTGGGCCTTGGTGGTCCTCCGGGCCCTCTTCTCTCCTCCCCCGTCCTCCTCCTCCTCGTCCTCCTCCTCCGACAGACCCGGGCCGACGTCCGGGTCGTCGCCTGCCGCGCGGCCCCCCTCCTCACCTTTGTCGTCGTCGTCTTCGCCGTCGTTATCATCGCCGCCGACCCCGACGACCTTGGCCTTCTTGCGGCCCTTGGAGGCGGAGCTCTGCAGTGGAGCGGTGGCGGCGGCGGTGGCGGCGGCGGCTCCCCCCCCGGCAGCCTTGAGGCCCTCCATCTCCGAGGGGCTGTCCGCGTCCGTCGTCTCCCCCGTGTCCTCTTCATCGTCGTCGTCCTCGTCGTCGGGGGCGCCCCCCCGTTTCAAGACCCCCACGGGGATCTTCCGGCCCGCCAGCCGGATGCTCACCCGCCGGACGCCCTCCTCGTCGGGCGCCGCGGCGTCCGCGTCCACGTCCGGCCTGGCGGCGTCTCTCGCCCTCGCCGGCTTCTTCTTGGGCGGCGGCGGCGGCAGGCCCGCGGCGTCCCTCTTGGCGCCCTTCGGCGACGGCTTCCTCTTCAGGGCGTGTCTGGGCTGTTTCTTGCTGCCGGCATCGTGCTTGTTCTTTCTAGCAGTGGCGGCGGCGGCGTCCGCGCCGGCTGATTCTTCTTCCGACGGCGGCGGCGGCGGCAAGCGCGACCCCGCGGCCATGGCCGTGCCGCAGACCTCCGAGAGGTCCTTGCAGTCCAGCAAGACGGCGGCCGCCTGCACGTCGCCCAGCTTGTCCCGGGCCACCGCCGCTCTGCCCGTGTACACAAACTCCAGGAAGGTGGAGAAGTTGGCCGTGCGCATGTTGGAGAGGAACAGCTTGTCGGGGACGGCGTCCTGGGAGAGCAGCAGCCTCTTGAAGTAGCCGCTGTAGGCGGCCAGCATCACCTGGTGGGCCTGGAACTCCTCCACCTCCCCCTGGTGGTCCACCTGAACCGTGATGTCAACCAGCTGCCCGCCCAGCCGCAGCTGTTGCAGGGAGGCGAGGATGTTGTCGTGGTGACCCTTGGAGGCCAGCTGGACCACACTGTCGCCCATGTTGAATGGGTGCTGCAAAGAAAAACACAGAGCATGACGGGTAAATTATCATTTTATTCACCTGGCGGATGGTTGTTTGTTTTTTTTTTTTACTTCTCCTTCCTTGCCAAGACTAACATTTGCATAAAACATGGCTTAAAAGGGGCTGCGTTCTGGCCAACTCGTTGTCAAAGAGCAACAATAAATGCGTCTTTGCTACCGGCCTATATAAAGTGTGCATCTTTCCTAGTTGGAAAAGCAACCCTGATTTTTGTCGTGTTTTCCACTAAACTCGCAGCGAACACAATGCATTTGCAAGGGCACATATAAAGCATGCATAACGTTTATTTTGCATATGCGACGCAAGCTATGTGCTAATGATAGCTTACAGCGCACAGACACAAGGACTCTTTTTTTGTAAAGCCATTGTAAAACCTCAAAACAGCCAAGGGGTTTGTTTGGCTGCATAACGCAGGGGCCTGCGCAAGTGACCGATTATGGACGAAGTTTTCTTACCGTAAGCTCGGTAAAATGGCAGCCCTTCACAATTGTACTCCACCATTCAGCCGAGCGGCGCCGTGAGCAGCACACAGTTACGGACGGTATTTCCTGGATAAATCGCTCCCAAAAACAGACAGCGGTAAAAAACAGCACTGATCTCAAGTCAGATCTCGCACACCGGATGTGTGACCTCACATCCGGTTGTGTAACCCTGACCCGAGATCAGTCTTCCCTTCGTCCTCTTTCATTATAGTGAGGCCTGTTTTGACGAAGAACCGTTCCCGAGTCAGTCGTCCAAATAACAACTACGTCACACAGTTTATTGCATGTATAGTTTTATACGATTTAAATACGAAATGTAGCTACTGTTTCGATTAAACAATGCTGACTTATAACACGTGTTATGCACAATATAATACCGAACACAAACTAGCCAACAACGCTGTCGGTGTGCGTTACCACAGGAATTCCACACGGTGGCAACATTGCACAAAGGCGCCCGGGAGTGGCCCTCATTGGAGACGTAGACAAAGAGTGAATGAATAAAAAAAAACACCTAAAACAATACAGGTTATGATTATGTGTCATGTACTAAAAAAAAAAAAACCGTAGTGTACTTTTATTACTTTCTTGCTGTTTTTTTATTTGCCTTATTTTGTTAATATGTGGTTGTACTGTGTTTGGCATGCACTTTTTGCACAATCAGATGACACATCTATCCAATTAAAAAAAAGCACATATCCTAGTAGGCTATTTCTTGTTTAAAGCTGCACTATTTATCATCAAGCCACATCATTGACACCATTTTAGGTTGGCACATTTTATTCCAGGGCTGTTGTATGGAAAATCACCTGAGGCTAATCTAGTGCTATTTTGGAAACTCATTTTTGGTGTGTGTTTTTTCATTCCGTATGCCTTCCATTTGTCTTAATTAATCCTGCAAGCCAGCAGTCTATTTTGCCCTGGTGAGTCATGCAGCTCTGTGGTCGAGAGACTGTGCAGTTCAGTTCTGACCTGGAACGCTGTGTCCGCCCACATCCTACTCCATTACATTACACTAGAAAAACACTTGCACGCATACACACATGTGCATGCATGCAACCCCCCCCCCCCCCCCACACACACACACACACACACAGAATGGTACTGCCATGTTTCTTTTGCCATCATCATCTGATGTACACGAATCAATCAACCTTATTTTGTTCAGTGCAACAGATCACCCAGCAGGAACTCCCAGAGCACGTAGGCCCATACAAATACACACAAGAACAGTTGGGGGAATCAAGCTTCAACAATGTGTAACCTAGCGTAACAACATTCTCATTCTCGGACTATATTAACCCTATTCCTTCATGTACATAGTAAAGGGGCATTTTAGCAGACGCTTTTTTCCAAAGCGACTTACAATCAGTACCTTTGTGAGGTTTGATATGTGGACAGTTGGAGGATCGAGGGGATCGACCCGCCGACCCCACGGTTAGTGGACGACCTGCTCTGTCCACCCGCTCTATACACTGAGTTACTGCCGCAGCCACTGCCACTGCCGTTGAGTCATTTTCTGTAACTCTATTTGCTCACAGGGAATCACAATAATTGCCAATCAATCTGGTTTTAATGCTACGGAGCTGTGGCTGCCGGCCAGCGGGCTAACAACACATCAGGCAGCACGTAAAGGTACCAGCTCCATAGATTGTATTAGCATGTGTCAATTAATGACACCTCTCTTATATATTATATTGCCTTTGGTGGCCTATGAAAGTCATGTCGAGGCTTAATTTAAATAGGGGGAAAAAGCTATTAATTCATACATGAGAGGCCTGGGAATTCAAAATAATGACCAAGGACGGAGCGTTGGTTTTCTTGCACATAATGACACCCCAAAATACTCTTTGTCAAACATGAAGTACAAAACAAGTCCAAACACAGTTCACAATTACGGTAGTGACTATGCAGTCATTGCAGTACAGTACAGTAATTCCTAACAGGGCTTTCAAAATATTTCTTAAAAGGCAAGTAAATCCCGTTTTCTCAGTTGAAAACGGGTTCCGTTGGAGTTACGTGAAGCGTGGCCTTCTGTTTAACGAGGGAAATTTACTGTAAAACACGAGTTTGATACTTCCAGGGCAAAAAAAAACAAACAAAAAAAAAGCATTTCCGGAGTGGCTTGTGCACGCCTGGCCCATGTGACTCTGGTGTACGTTGTGACAACATTTGACACGGCCTCTCAAACTATATATAGAACCCGTAAAACCCTGATGTGTCCGATTTTTTCCTCCAAACCTCCACGACTCACGAATGCTCAGATCATGCTTTGGTCTCGAGGTAAACGGAGCGGCCAAAAACGAGGGGTGGGAGTTACGTACTCTTTAAAGATAAAGAACAAATCACAATGTTTCAGTGTTGGTGAGCAAAGACGTCATGCCAGCCAGGGGTCACGGGGTCAACTCTGAATGTGGGGAGTGGGGGGGGGGTGGGCGGGGGGGTTGTTGCCACGGCATTCTTCTG
>JAXIVH010000023.1:984235-995062 GCA_036785325.1 Urophycis tenuis | reverse complement strand
TGTGTGTGTGTACATGTGTGTGTGTGTGTGTGTGTGGGGCCCTTGTCTGATGATGGGAAAATATTGTCCCTGCCTTGAGCTGTGTGTTCCCTGCTAAAGCCTAAGGGGTGGGGTGGGGAGTCTATAAATACATGCTAGGAACCCATTCTGAGACCTGAATGTGCGTGTGTTTGTGCGTGCGTGTGTGTGTGTGTGCGTGTGTGTGTGTATGTGTGTGTGTGTGCGTGTCTGTGTGTGCATGTGCGTGTGTGTGTGTATGTATGTATGTGTGTGTGTGTGTGTGTGTGTGTGTGTGTGCGTGTGTATGTATGTATGTGTGTGCGCGCGCGTCCCGCACACGCGCATGCAAAACAAAAATGGGGGAAAAAAACAGTTTAAAAAAAAACCTCCCTTAACAAACAAACACCCCACAGATGTCCGCGCTGCAGTCCCCAGCCAAGGCCAGGCGGCCTAGGCTATTTTGCCGGCCCCGCATGGGGGTTGCCATGGAAACCAGCGGTTGTCTGAAGAGGAACAACAACAAGTCTGTTGGGGTTCGTTTGTTTGTCGAGGTTTCGTCCTTTTCCCATCCGACCCTGCACCGGCTGACCCACCTGCCCGGTTCCCCCCCTTCTCTCATCCTTTCTCCTCTTGCTTTGTGGAGCGACAGGAAGGAACGTAGGAACAGAGCGGAACAGCGCAGAACAAGATTAAGCAGTGGGAGTGACCCGGGGGGGGGGGGGGGGGGTTGGGGGGTCTTCCATCTCGGAGTTTATGCTTTTAAAGCACACACTCACGCATACACGCACACACACACACACACACACTGCCGTCTGATATTCTGGTCGGTGCCGGCTCCCATCCGCCGCACCGTATGGACCCATGGGGGGTTAGGGGGGGGGGGGGGGGGGGGGGGGGTGAGGGGGGCTCTGTGTGAAGGGTTTACCCCAGCGGAGATTGCGAAATTCTGGGGAATCACTTAACCCCCTGGCCCTATCCGCGACTCTCCCTCTCCCGCCGGCCCCCGCTGACTCTCTCTCTCTATATGGACATGTTCTGTCCGCACGGCTGGAGGAAAGCGCTCTGTTCTCCCAGCGTGCCTTATCAGTGCTCTCACAGGGCACATGTCCTCTGTTAATAGGTACTTATTTGGGCAACAGTAGAAATCCCATATTTTTGGAACTCCCTTCCCCCCCTTCGGTATTTCAGTTTCTTTTCACCCTTCCGTCTGGCTCCGTTCGTCATTCCTCCTTTCATTTTTTTCGTTTTTTTTTTTTTCTCTCTCTCTCTCTCTCTCTCTCTCTCTCTCTCTCTCTCTCCCTCTCTCTGTCTGTCTCTTTCTCGCCCGGTCACCTGGCGAAACGAACCGCCTGCGCATAGTTTTCTGCGCAGCAGACAACTCACGGGAATTTAGTGCCGCAGACGAGTCCAAAAACAAAAGGCGGGGAGGCGCCGCGCCGCGATGCAGCGGCCAGATGAGCGCGCGCAGGAAGAAGAAGAAGAGCGATGGATGTGCCGCTCGCCGAGTGATGGAGGAGACGCCGAGACAGCCGCTGTAAACCATGGGCCTCATCACTCACGCACCCGCTGAAGGGAAAGCGCAAACAAGACCGGGCGAACTCGGGGTCGAGCGCGGGTTCGGTTGACCCTCTGTGTGTGTGCGAAGGCCCCCCCTCAGGGGGGCCTTCGGGGGCGGGGGATGTACGGGTTTACAGCGAGACAGAAGCCCTCTGAAGTTGCGTGCTCGCTGGCGATACAATTTGAGATCCCCCCCAAAAAAAATTGAATGACTCTTAACCCCACACCCCCCCACCCACCTGGTGATTGACGTAAGATCAGATATATCGTTTTGTTCTGTTCCTGGAGGTTATTATTGTTATTGAGTGGAGCAGGTGTGGAAAACAGTTGCCGTCCTCAGTGTGCAGTAGATAACCGGTTGAAGGGTGGAGGCTGTGTTTTGTTTCTGTGTCGTTTTTTTTTTTCCCCTCCATGTTGAATTTGGAGAAAATCACGTATGCTACAAAAAACTAAATAACAACAAAAGAACAAACGTTTACAGTTGCGTAGGTTTTTGCTAGCATGGTCAGCGTTTCACGATGTTTTGCCTTTTGCGATCTTATTCATTGAAAGACGTTTGACGTGGCAAATCAATCGGCACTTTAGGATTCGATCCGTAGTTCTTTGTGATCAATCGTTCGCCGTGTGATCAGAGTTGATCGGGCAGCTGGACTGTTGAGCCAGAGTTGGTTGAGTGTTTTTGGCAAAGGCTGGGTTCCTTTTTTACGCACGTTGGAGTCCATCTATGGCGTTGAGAAGATCAATGGCGAAGACACATGGGAGTTCGCAGACACACATTTGGCGCTTCCGATGCCGGATGTCCAATGAACAATCATTTCGGGAAGCCATTTTTGCCTGGCTGCGTTAGCCCGTCGTTGTCATACGACACCAGCCAGTGGCATACGCTCGTTTAGCTAAGCTCATTACCCAAGCTAATTCATCCTGCAAATTAACATTAGTCAAGCCACTGCGCTACAACGCTATCGATCAAGCCCATATCGAGTTAGCCCAAGCCCACAGGGGAATGCATGTACTTGATCAAGTCGGGGGGGGAGGGGGGGGGAGTCGATTGATGTCGTGATGAATGGCTCCTACCCTGCGCACTGCGGGTTCAGAGCGTGGCGTCAGTGTGGTGTGTGTGAGTGGCGGGATTCCCCCGTGGAAACGTCGATGGTTTGTTCCCGCTCGTGTGTTGTGTTGTTTTGTTTTTTTTAATTGTCGCAGAGAATTTATGGTTTGTCCAACTTTATATGTTCTTTTTTTTTCATTACAAATCATAAACCGATATAACAAGGCTATTAACACTCTGCATCGTCAATAACATTTACGCTGAAATGATTTTTGCTGTTAATGATAGATAGTTAGATAGATAGATTGATAGATAGATAGATAGATCGATCAATTGATAAATAGATATTTCATTGCCCTCAAAGTGGAAACTCGTCTTTGGCTTCACATAACATATAAAACAACATGCATCAAAAACAGCTGAGGACCACTTTAGCCAGTGTGCTGAACAGTTAGCATACATTACTTTTTTTTCATGACCATGTTGGGGCAAGCCCGGCCCCAAGTCAGACCCTTACCCCCCACCCCCCCTTACCCTTTTCAGCCTGGCTGTGCTCAGCGGGGCAGAAACCGCAACCCCCCACCCCCCCGGACGACCACACTAATCTGGCCTTAAACGAGACCTTCACACCACGTTGCACACAAAGCACACCGGCGCGCACACAGGCTCCGAGGCACGGCCGAGCGGGGCGGCGGAAACAGGAACACTCTGTTGGGCGCGTGACGTCACGGGAGTCATTTTTGGATAATTTGATATTTTCGGTCCTCAGGCATTCCTCCCTCCCAGGCCCAAGTTATCTAACTTTCCCGGCGCACACAATTAGGCGGCTTCCTCTGGGCGACCTCCGTCCCACGCCTCGCCTCACCTCCGGTCGCCGCTCCCGCGCGCGCGCCATCCATTTATAACGCCGCGGGATTAAGTGTCCGCGCATGGGGGGCTAGCCGCCGCTGCATAGCTTGTCCTCGCACGGCCCGCACTGGAGTTATTGGGGTGGGGGGGGAAGGGGGTTGGGGTTGGAGGGGGGGATTGCTGCTGTCGACGTCGCTGGGATCACTTGCTTCCGCCACCTGTTTACTTTGAGGCTAATCGTCCGTAGCAGGGGGGAAGAAGATGGGTCTGGGGAGGAATGTCAGCCTTGCTTTACTGGTGATGCGGTGGAGACTGTGGGTGTCCGCTGGTTTTCCTGGTCGGGCGATTGGGTTTTGGGTTTGGAAATGCGTATTGCTCAAAACTAAGGGTGCAGAGCAAAAACTATTACAAGAATTAGTGATTCTGTATTTAATTTATGATTGCTTGAAAGGGAACACCGCACACATGCTCGTGTGTGACTTGTCACACTTTTCCCGCAGGGGGAAATGACAGTAAAGCTGAAGGCTTTTCGCGAGCTCCCCATCAACGTGGGCTCCCATCGACGGAGGCTCACAGCGACTGCTAGCTTCCGAGCTACGAGCTAGCCGCTATCTATTTGTGAAGGGACCATGGCTGGGTTCCATAGAGATACTAGGAGAAATAAACATTGGACGCTGTCCAGCAAAGAAGTGCTTTTGTGACCCGCGCCACAGCGCCGTGCGCTTCTGTCGAAGATGCACAGGGGTCCTGGGTTTCAGTGGGCTGAAGTATGCGCAGAGGCCAAGTGCGCGCTACTCCAGTACTTTAAGGGATCCCCCTCCCCATGTACATGTGTTAGTTTAACCGCTGGCACGCACCCACAGACAAACACACACGCACGCACGCACGCACGCACACACACACACGCACACACATAAACACACACACCATACAGTCACAGAGAGTTCTGTAAATAGCTCTGATGTTGAATGTTGATAGCCCGGGGGACAGCCCTCAACATCCCCATTAACCTCCCTCACCCTTCTCCCTCTTCCTCCTCCCCCTCCTGCTCCCCTCCCCTTCCCTCCCTCCTTACCCAGCTGAGTGGCTTCCCTGTCCTCTTAGTCACACACATACAGGCACACATAGGCACAGACACACATACACACACACAGACAGACAGGCACATCAAAGTGTATATATTGTGAGCGATGTGAAGTAGGCTTAAGAGTGGTACCGAAGCAGTGTGCGTTTGCATGTGTGTGCGTGCACGTGCGTGCACGTGTGTGTATACCTAAGAGACATTCCCATCACATCCTGCTAATTCCATCTGTAACCCTGGAGATTGTCGGCTATATAAGGTAAAGAAAATGCAGGGTCATTTAGTGTGTGTGTGTGTGTGTGTGTGTGTGTGTGTGTGTGTGTGCATGTGCTCGCGTGTGTGTGTGCGTGTGGACTGGTATTGGTCCCTCTAAGTAGCGTGACATCTACTTGGCCTTGATTAAGAAACATGTAATTTTATGTAGTGTCAAGCAGAACATCTGTGAAATTGTTTTGTTTTTTTTCTGTCTGGCAGAGCAGCTGAGGCGTGTGTTGTCTCTTCATGGTGTTTGATTGATGTGGACTGAATTGACGTTCTCCTGCTCTTTCATTTGTGGGGAAAGCGTCCGCTTCTCATGAGGATTTCTGGGTTTCTGAGTTGGCCATTGGGTGACAGTTGTGTTGTCGTGAGCGTTACTATCGAGCGTTGCAGATAGAGACACTCGCCTAACGTCTATCGGAAATGTGTTATGTGTTTGCTCACTGCAATCAAGGAAATATTGCTGTAATTAAAAAATCTGCTCTGAATGTGATTTGGGTGTGAGGGCTGAGCGAGCTCAGAGAGTCGTTTGCTGAGACTGTCCCTCGATTAAAGATCCACTTCTGATCCACTTATGTTTCGTGAAACAGATCTTTTTAATTTCTTCTCGCTCGGTGCTGTAATGGCTGGTGGTTTGTGAAGTCAGAGGCAGGTGCGTGGTTCAGTGGTCGTGTTGTGAAGTTGCTAATTAACTGCTAAAAGTTTATTTCTGAACTGTGAACTTTTTACTTCGCGGGGTCAGGAGAAAAAAATGGATGCCTGAATATATGCCTTGTGTTTCTGTACAGAGGGTTGAAGTCAAGTCGTGTTTTGTTGTGATCAAGCCTTAAGATTGGATTAGATTGCAATAGTACAGAGACAACGAAATGTAGTCGCATTCTAATCAGAAGTGCAAAGGAGCGATTAAGGTGCAGTATTGTACATAAGTAATATGGGTAGACAGTTGTAAACAGTAAGTAAACAGTGGCCCTGTGAAGTAAGTTGTATAGTTGTAAAAACACACAATACACAATGATAATTATTATTCCAACAATTCTATTAACAATTTCAAATGCACAGTACTAATAACAACAGAATAGTTCATAAAACATTCAAGAAATCATCCTTTTTTTTCCCCAAAACTGTTTCTCACGAGACACACAGCAGAAAGGTAACCATCCATGCCATTTTTCAGAAAGGTTCGAATACAGACCGCTGACGATCTGTTTGTTTTTTCTTCTAATGGGTTTCGCAAATACGCACACGGTGGAACATGACAACATGGCAGAAACGCAAACATCGATTCCCTCCTGAAAAACACACACACGCACACACACACACACAAACCCACACACACACCCTCACACACACACACACACACACACACGCATACACACGTACACACACACACACACGTACACACACACACACGTACACACACACACACACACACCCACACACGCGCACACGCACACACAGACTCCGTGTGTGTGACCACCGTGTTCTGGGTGGGCTTTTATTCAGGAGTTTGACTTTTTGTTTTCTTCCCAGAGACTAAATGTCTCTCAGTGGAGACACCATCACAGCAGCCATCAAATCCTCTCCCATCACCCAACCCTCTCCGCCCCTTCACCCATAATCATAATCACATCACACACACACAGACACACACACACACGCTCACACACGCACAGACACACACCGGATCTGCCCGCTCGTTAAGCTAAGTGTGTGTTTACTCAGCTCGGGCCCGCCCCCCCCCGAGACCCCCTCCGTCGCCACGGCAACGGACGCCGTGCATGTAAATAATATGCATAAGGTCTGAATGTATGAATACAGGTGGGATGTGTTGCGGGGGAGGAGCGGGGCGGATCGCCATGCTTGCCTCCGCACGGGAGTCATCGGGGGTCATCGGGGGTCACCGGGGATGCCTGCAGAACGCGGTGAATTGCACGCTGAGAGCTCGCAGCTGATTGAAGAGGACCCCCCCCCCCCCCCCCCCGCCCGCGCGTGTCAACAGCTGCAGCTTTTATTGGAGACGTTGGGGGCGGTGTGTGTGTGTGTGTGTGTGTGTGTGTGTGTGTGTGTGTGTGTGTGTGTGTGTGTGTGTGTGTGTGTGTGTGTTTGTGTGCGTGTGGAGGGTGTTGTCATGCATCACAATCACATGTGGCTTAGCGCAGAGGTGTGGCTCTGGTATGTGCAGAGGAGACACCGGGACGGTCACACACACACACACACACACAGACACACACATGCACACACACAGACACACACCCGCGGCAGGTGAACCGGTTCCCACCCGAGAGAGGGAGCGGTTCGTGTGGCTCACGCTCGCAAAACAAACCGCACATCCTCCTTCAATATTGGCGCGTCGTGTGTACAGAGGGCAGAATTCATAGACAAATGACCGCTGCTTTGTTCAAACCCGGATGGACGCTTCCGGAATCGTGTTTTTCTGTGTATTTGTCGGGCTATGCGCGTGTGCGTGTGCATGTGTGTGTGTGTGTGTGTGTGTGTGTGTTTGTGTTTGTGTGCGTGTGTGCATGTGCGTGTGCGTGTGTGTGTGTGTGTGCGTGCGTGCGTGTGTGTGTCGGTCATGGATGACCGTCGGAAGCGACAGAGGTCGGCGCTTTGCTGCGCACGTCGGAACGTCCTCGTGGCTCGTCTCCATTTCTGTTCGTCCCAGACTCCCGTTTCCCCCCCCCCCCCCTCCCGTTCCGCGCTCCGGGTCTGCCTGACCAAACAGAGAGAGAATGAGGTGTTTTGCGGGAGCGGGGACTCCACTGCGGGGGTGGAGGTGGCGGTGGGGGTGGGGGTGGAGGTGGGGGTGGGGGGGTGGGGGTGGGGGTGGAGGTGGGGGCGCGTCAGACCGTGTCGTGTTTGGTTTGACCCGCTGCCGGAGGATAAACTGAAGTGCGAGTCGTGCGCGAAGCGAGCACACACTTGACCATCACTTTTTAAAACAAACATGTGTTTCTAATTTTCCTTGAGCTGTCCGGCGCTCTGTGAAGCTGTTGTTTCTCTTAGAAACTTAGTCGTGAAGGACTTGCTTTAGTGGTTCCTTGTTGTTGATCATGCTTTGTTTTTTTTTTTCACACTTCTGCATCTTGGATGAAAGTGTCAGCGAAATGACTAAATTCTAAAGGAAAGGAAAACATACATCTTCAGAGGTTTTATAACTCAGAGTTGATAAGCACTAATGTGTTGCTCCTGCAGACCCTATCGTAATTATCTTTGCATTTATGTAATGTATAAACAGACGGATGAAGCGTGAAAACAAATATTTATATTACATAAGGAAGGAAACTCAAGGACTTTTCAAAGACCGCTTGTCAATGTAACCCTTGACGTCATTTGTCCTGAAACGCTCAGAGGTCTAGCCTGGCATGTCAAAAATAGTCTAAATGGACTTTTTTGAAATTGGAAAGAAGTGTGTGAGTAGGAGTGAAGCTCTCTAGGAACGTAGTGTGTGGCTGTCCTGAGATGGCTCCTCTTGTCTCTCTCTCTCTCTCTCTCTCTCTCTCTCTCTCTCTCTCTCTCTCTCTCTCTCTCTCTCTCTCTCTCTCTCTCTCTCTCTCTCTCTCTCTATCGCTCTCTCTCTCTCTGGGGCCACACTGTTCCTGATAGTGGGCCAACAGAGATAAGAGCACACAGGAGCTCTCTGCCTCTTGTAGGATTTCATTAGACACATATTAGTGTGGGTGTCGGCTGACGTCCTCCAGAGAGATTATTATTTGTACTTTTGGACGGGATGCCGGGCCGCTTTCATTTCATCTTCTCGTCATCCTTGAGATATGTATTATTAGGGGGGGCTTTTTATTTTGGAGAGCTCGAAGTAGACACCACTCTTCCCCCCCCAAAAAAATAAAAAAATAAAAATAAATAAATATCTCTTGTTTTATATATTGAATCATCTTTAATCTTTTCAAGGACATTCTGGCCTCCTGCTCATTCATTTATTTGTGTTCCCGCACACAGTGGAGCCTCTCTCTGCAGGGTGCGTCACCTGGTTCAGGAGACGGCACGTGAGGTTCAGTCTCAAGACGGTTATCTGCTCAAAAGCGGCAGGTGCGACGGAGGTGGAGGAAGGTCACGGTTATCGGTACGAGTCCCGCCGTGGTTCTGCGTCTGTCCGTTCCGCAGCCGTCCCCAGACCCGGGACGAGTGTCGTGCGAACCCCTTAGTTTTTTTTTTGTGAATAGGCTGTGAGATGAAGGCCTGGAGGCTGTGAGATGAAGGCCTGGAGGCCTATCCTGCGTTGTGTTCCAACGCCGCGGGGGACAGACAAACCTTCAGCCACGCAAATACTTCAGAAACGGCCGAGGACCTGTTGTGTTATGCTCCGGGGCCATTTGTAGGCATCTGCTCAGTGGATATCTGGAGTCTGTTTATATAGCATAGTGTGAATGTATGTATATAGATATACAGTATATACCGTATATATTTAGTGCAATACAAAGTTCTTAACAAGGGAGCAACAAAACAAGAACCATTTTTTTCGATTGACAGTTAATTCATTCGATTCAATGATTTAGAGTCATTTTTAAATATGCCCTTACATTTACATTTAGGGCATTTAGCAGACGCTTTTATCCAAAGCGACTTACAAAGAGTACATTTGTCAGGAGAAGGTGAAACATTTCATTGCTGCTAATTACAGTAAGAAAGTCACCAGAACAAGTTTCAAGCATTTCAATTGCTAGTATACAACGTCTCTGACTAAGTGCCAAGTTACCAAGAGCGATTAAAGTGCCAAGACGTACAGCAAATAAGAGCATGAGGGTAGAGTTTTTTTTTGGGGGGGAAGGGGGTTAAGAGGATGGATGTTATGCATCCATCCATCCTACTTAAAGACTGCCAAGGCGGACAGATATATACTGTATATATATATATGTATATATTACATTGGCAGGTCAAACCTACTTTTTGTCTTTTTTCGAATGCCTTTTCTTGACAGTACTCTCCTGGCGTTGACTGTACTGTAGGTTCTGCTGAGTCCCTAAGTGTTTGCCATCACCCCACCCTGAAACGCCTGACATTTACTTTGAAATGTTTGGACTTGACAGTCAGGTAACGTTCATTTCGATTCAGAGCTCTTATCCGAGATGTTTGTGTAATGGCTTCCTGCTCCACTTGTGTCATCTTAATTGCCCGAGTGCTTACAGAAAGGCTTTCACCATCCAGTTAAGCATGTAGAGATGTCCCATCTCTGGCCTGTAAACATACAGTAAATGTCACCGAGAGGGAAAAGGACTCAGTGTTATTCACCTCTGAGACCCGCGGACCGTGTCTTCAAGACGGCTGCTGGAATGCATGTTTGCTGGTACATGGACGTGCTTTTTAAACTGAGACGGGACGTGCTTTTAAATTGAGACGTGTACTTTGTCTGCTGTTGCCGTCCAATTTAATTATTTTTGCTTTATTTCGTCTTCAATGAAAAACGAAGTGTATTTTATTCAATGTTGGGTCAATAATTGCAAGAGCTGACTGTTGAGGACAAACAACAGGAATATATGCATACAATGTTGACTGTGTCAATAGGAGAACCCCAACGGTGAAGCTTCCTGTGCATACGTCCATACGGCATACTGTGTACATTTGTAAGCTCCAGTATTTAAACTACAGAGCAGCAGCAGCAGCAGCAACAGCAGTGTTTGGCTCCGGGCCACACACTGTATTTTGGAGGATTTGTGACTTTGCCAGACAAGAAATGCGAGGCCAAAAGAAAACTCAGGCGGGGGGGGGGGCGGCGGCACCGGCCATCTGTGCTCCACGGGCGCCACGGGACCCGGCCCACTCCGCAGCGAATTGAATTGAGTTGACGATGTGATTGAATAATACAAGGTTCTGGGACCTCCACTCCCTCTACTCTCTCTGCCCCGGCGCGGGGCATATCATCTGACAACAACACAACGCCGCGCAATTAGTCCGAGTGGAATGTTGCGCTTCTGCGCTCTTCTTGTTTAGATTCATCGGGCTGCTGGTCAGTGAGCACGTATCGCTCAGGCTCGGTCCGTCATTATGGGATATTGTCTTCCACAGGGGTTACGGCTGT
>JAXIVH010000023.1:966735-976735 GCA_036785325.1 Urophycis tenuis | reverse complement strand
CTGATTAGTAAGTCGCTTTGGACAAAAGCGTCTGCTAAATGCCCCCTATACTTCATTGATGTGCAGTACGCAAGCCACCAGAACAATATATAGTCTTTCTCTCACACACACACACACACACACACACACACACACTGCGGCAAACACAGCCTGTGGTTCTGATTGGAAGTCATTGCGGACGGCCTCACCTGACCCGTGTTCCCTGCTGTTGCCGTCGGCGACGAGATGGACTGTGTCACGTTGACAGCATTGAAAGGAGACGGCAAAGCGGGCCGTAAGGCGCTCAACGCTGCTTGACAACAGAAAATGCATCTCCTTGTGTGTTTTGCCGGCGTGTTTTATCGTGACAGCCGGCGTCGGCGGTTCAGGTACAGACATATGGGTGAGTGCACTCCCCCTTGGTTTTGGATCTTGTGGTTCACCAGGTCTGTGTTGGATCTCCATTCGTAGAGCGAGACCTGTAGATGCTAGGGGGGCGGGTGGGGGGGGGGGCTCCTTAGTCTGGTTACTTTATCCTTGACTGCTTAAAGAGGCCTGTGATCGATGAAGGGACACACTCTCTCTCACTCGCTCTTTCTTCCTCCACCCCCCCCCCCCCCCACACACGCACACACACACATGCACGCACGCACACACGCACACACACACACACACACACACACACACACACACACACACACACACACACACACACACACACACACACACAAGACCTCAGGAATGTAAGGAGTGTAAGTTGGAGCTTGACTTACATACTGTAATGATGAAGACGAGGGATGGGTGGCTTCCTTAGCTAATTAGACACACACATTCATACACATTCACACACACACGACACACACACACACACACACACACACACACACGCACACACGCAGCACTTTAGTAACACGCCCTGCCCTCTGGCAGACTTATGTGAGGTCAGACTCTTCTAAATGCTGTGTATTTTATATAAAGTACTCGGTTTTTAGTTTTACCAGTACCTTGAGTGACTGGGCCTTTTGAGTTGTAGCCTACTTTCAGCGAAGGTGGTTTGCACAGCATTCACTTTAAACTCTCGTATTTCCATGTAGGGATATGTTGTTTTCCTTCGGATTTTTGCAGCAAGAATGCGCTGAAAGAATGAGCCCCTGTCCTTTGTTTTTAAGCGGGGGGGGGGGCGTATCTGCAAGCCTCATAAATAAGTGAACCTGATATCCGTGTTCGAGATTCCTTCGCTATTGATAAGGAAAACATTCCGCGTGCTAACGGTTTTATTTTACAGGCAATAAGTGCTCCTCTCCAGCCGCAGTTCACCGCGGTGGGTTTACCGTGTCAATCACGGCGCATTTTGTACTTTAAGGGTTCCCTTGAGCCGTGCACTCTTAAGGGGCCTTAGATGCAAACCGCGCGGCGGACAAAACACAGCTGGCTTGAGAGTCGTCTAACGTCGGGTTGCCTCGACATTCCCTCCCCCCTCGTCTCGTCTCCCCCCCCCCACCGTTCGTTTATATCCTGTCTGACTTTGGAAAATACATTTCATTATGCAAATCGGATACAAATCGGAATGCCTCTCCGCTTGGTGTCCTCGGCCGAAACAAATGGTTTGAAATCCCGAGGAGGGAATTTCAAAACGTCGACGTTTTGGAGCCGTGAATTAGTTTTGTGCGGTTTGCCCCGAAAAAATCAACAAAATGTAACGCACTTAGTGCGCGGCGGTGCATTATGAATGATTTATGACGTTTATTTTCCGAACGGTAAATAGCCGTTGTGAAATGAAATTCAGATGGCACGGCTGAGGCAAAAATCATTACTAACTTATGAATAGCAAACAGAGCCCTAAATGCCTTTTTGGTTTCTCGTTTTTTCCACATTCACCTTCTGGTAATGCTATAATACAATGGATCACACTTTAGTGTGACAGCAGGTGCCTTCCAGGTTGGTCTAGGAGTGTGACACTCAGGTGCTTTTTTCCCACTGTGTAAAGATCACACCAAGACACAAAAAAGTGAACATCAATGCTTACCATCCCCCAACAACAAGACAATTAACTTTAGACTGTGTGCGTGCGTATGCATGCTGTTTCCCGTCGCATGCTGCTGCATGTTTCCTGTTGCATGCTATTTCTTGTTGCTAATGATACGCTTACAGTAATCCAGCAGTCGTTGCCTATACAAATGTTTTCTTTTATTTAACCGCCATACACACACACACACACACACACACACACACACAAACACACACACACACACACACACTTGCCGCACACACATTAACGCACACAAAATGGTCCATGGATCAGGCCTACCAGCTGTGAGTTGAAATGACTGAAGCTAAGCTGGCTAATACGAGTATATCTTCTGCCCCGGCAAACCCTGCTAAACTGGACTCGGCCCGCCAAGTTTGGAGACATCTGATGGGGCCATGTTCTGTGTGTGTGTGTGTGTGTGTGTGTGTGTGTGTGTGTGTGTGTGTATGTATGTTGCTTGTGTGTAAATGCTAGATCTGTAGAGCGCGGCTCAGCACGAAGGTCATGCAACATCTGCACCCACACAGTCACATGCGCGCGCACACACACACACACACACACACGCGCGCGCAAAATGACCCAAGTGCATATTCAAATGGATGCACTGCACATCCTTACAAATATACACTTTCATGTGCTTACACATACACCCACACCCGCATACACACACACACACACACACACACACACACACACACACACACAAACACACACACACACACAGCATGCTCAAGGATCTGCTCTGTCTCCTTGGCAGCTGGCGGTCTTGCCTGGATGATGTTTGCATTTGGCAACCACTTTCATCGCTTGTGTGTGTGTGTGTGTATGTGTGTGTGTTTGTTCGTGTTTGTGTGTGCGTGTTTATGTGTGTGTGCCTGTGTGTATGTACGTGTGTATGTGTGTGTGTGCATGTGTGTGTGTGTGTGTGTGTGTGTGTGTACGTGTGCGTGTGTGTCTGCTTACATGACCAGTGGCTACTGTGTCCTTTAATGAATGAAGCGTCTGGGCTGCACGGTTTGTGTAAGCTCTGGGCGCCCGTACAACACTCTTAGCTAGCTCTTTAACAACCCTTTTGCCGTGTCAAATAAATGCATGTGATGGATGGGAGCTCTCTGGTTTGAGTTTTTACAAAATGCCTTTTTTGTCCCTCCACAGGACCCGTTCGTCTTTGAGCCCAATTGCCAGATGAGAGTTGATGAGTTTGGCTTTTCATCACCTGGAAGAGTGAGGGCAAGGTAAAAGAGTGTTTTTGTTTTTATTTTTACACGAAAAAACACCTGCAGAAAATGTCTTGAGAATCAGCTCAGATTTCCTCAGCTCAGATTTCCTCAGATTTCCTCAGCTCAGTCTTTCTCCAACTTGGCTTTTGAGATTCCCACCCCTAAACCCACTGCAAACTGACTACAGTACAGATGACCATCATTAGAGAAACATTTCCCAAATGATATGCCATTTTAGCTCCGTCCAGCATGAAGCCTTTCATAATCCAAATTTTCACTTAACCAAAAAACCACTTGAAAGGCATTGCCAAATTTCTACTCCTCGTGCAAACTTCTGACATTTCACTCGGCTTTTGTTCACATGACCAGAGAAGCCTGCAGAGCTCAATTAAAATTCACAGATAGACTTGCGCAGGGCTGTTAAAATCCGCTGGGACCGTCGCGTCACACAGTTTTATTTGTGTATACACAGCGGCTGGCGTAAGTGCAATGGCGTCAGTGTGCTGATGCTGTGATTGGACCGGTGCGGTGACACAGTTGGGCTATTTGGGTCACTACCATATTTTTTAGTGCGATACCTGTCTCAGGTGATGACGTGGGGTTGTGCCGCTCGCTAAAGCGGGTCTGACACCCAAATTCACGGTCTACCAACACACCACCAGATGCCAGGGTGTTGTCACATCTCTCTCCGCTGTTATGTCTCTCTTCGCCACACTGCCACCACCCCCACCTCTCTCTCCCTCTCTCTCACTCTCTTTCTCTCTCCCTCCCTCCCTCCCTCTCTCTCTCTCTTTCTCTCTCTCTCTCCAACTCTCTTCCCTCTCTTTCTCTCTCTCTCTCCCCCTCTCTCTCTCTCTCTCTCTCTCTCTCTCCATCCCTCTCTCTCCCCCCCTCCCTCTCTCTTTCTTTCTCCCTACCTCTCTCTCTCTCTCTCTCTCTCTCTCTCTCCATGTCTCTCCATGTCCCTTCCTCTCTCCCTCTCGCCGTCGTAACCCTCTCCCTCCCTCTCTCTGTCTCCCCCCCAGGAGGGCCAGGTTCTAGAATGCTCCCTCATCAACAGCATTCGGGTTGGATCCGTGCCAAAGGTGAGAACAAATTGAGATCTTCTCAATTTCCCCCCCCCCCCAAGCAATTCCCCTCATGCCTCTGTAATCCCCCCCTACCCACCCACACACCCACACACACCCACACACACTCCCACCCTGCCCTCCGTTTGTCCCCCCTGACCCCTGTGGTCAAGGCGTCCGCCCGGGTGTGTAATCCCGGCCAGAGCGACCAGCTGCGCAGGTGATTGACACCCGGCGAGGCGGCCGCCACACAAACACCTGCGCCCGCTGCATCCTGTCAGCCCGTCGGGGGCCGTTCTGGGCCTCGGGGGACACCGTGTGTTCCGTCGTTTTTGTTAGGGCGCGGCGTGCGCAAGCGGCAGCGCCTGCCCCCACGGAAACGCAGGAGAACCTTTGAGCCTTGACCTCGCGCGAGGGGACAGACAGAAGAAGAAGAAGAAGAAGAAGAATTACTCTTTTGATCCCGTGAGGGAAATTTTGTCTCTGCATTTAACCCAATCGTGAATTAGTGGAAATACACTCAGCACACAGTGATGGTGAGGCACACAGTGATGGTGAAGGCACACTAATCCCGAGGCAGTGAGCTGCCTCCACAGCGGCGCTCGGGGAGCAGTGAGGGGTTAGGTGCCTTGCTCACAGGCACTTCAGCCGTTGGTACTGGTCGGGGTTCGAACCGGCAACCCTTTGGTTACAAGTCCGAAGCCCCTAACCAGTAGGCCTCGACTGCCCCAGGTCAGCCTGTTTTTTCACCACGCTGACCACGGCGCTGTCCTGTCCTGTACCCTGTCGCCTGGCCAGGGTTCTGCCTCAGTTGAGTGTGTGTGTGTGTTTTTTTTTCCCCATTCGCGGTCATCGCTTGCGAGAACGAGACCAGAGGAGAAAAAAACCCTGACAGATACGAAACGAAACGAAGCGTTTCTGTCAGGGCATTAAACGGCATTAAACGTGACAGTGTTTACAGGAACCCCCCCCCCACTGTGACACACCAAGCCTCCAGTCGGCTCACCTGAGCGCCCAAACCCGTGGCAGGAAATGGCGGCGGCGGCGGCGGCGGGGGGGGCGGGGGGGACGACAAGCCGCAGCCTCTGGTGTTATGACGGGCGCCGTCACGGCGACGGTGCGAGACAGGAAGTTCACACCTTGAGGGTCAGGAGCCCCATCGACGCGAGATGAGCCGCGCGCCGACAAAATTGCTTCCCACATCCTGGGATGAAAGTAACTGAGGGGGGAGGGGGAGGAGACAGGGGGAGACAGGGGGAGGGGGGGGGGGGGGGAGGGGAGGAGGCCTGTCGCCTGACTCACCAGCCACGGCGTTTGTTTTCACTACAGCTGCCGGCGAATTACAGTGGTTATGCACACACACACACACACACACACACACACTGACACACACACACACACACACACACACTGACACACACACACTGACACACACACAGACAGACACAGACACACACCTGACACACACAGACACTATGATGCCACGATTGCGTCCTCCTAATTAGCCGCGCATTCAGTCATAATTAGCCGCGCATTCAGTTCATCGCTCATTGTGTGTTCTCGCCGCGGTGTTTTGGCGTGGGGGCGATGGGGGAGGTGGGGGTGTGGGGGGGAGTCAGGGTGGCGGCGGGGCGTTTCTGCAAGACCGCTCCGTACGAAGACACAAGGCCTCTAATTGGAATGTATTCACACACAGGAAGACACGCGGCACAAGCCTGTCAAAATAAAAGCGCGCTGTGGCGTGAAGTCGTGTGACTCGGGGGGGGGGGGGTTTGGGTGGTGGTGGTGGGAGGGGGGGATCTCCACCACCACCACCACCACCACCCAGCCCTTCTGGGAAGTCTGGTGGAGGTGGAGGTCTGTCAACAATGTCCTTTGTGTGTGTGTGTGTGTTTGTGTATGTGCACGCCCGTGTGTCACGTCTGTGTGTGTGCGTGCATACACATGCACATTGCTGTGTGTGTTTGCATGTGTGTATGTGTGTGTGTTTGTGTGTGTGTGTGTGTGTGTGTGTGTGTGCATGTGTGCGTGTGCGTGGTGTGCGCGTGTGCGTGTGCGTGTGTGAGTGCACACGGGGAAAGGGCACGTATACAGTAGCCGCCGCCAGGCTCCCCCCCCCGGGGCGCTGGACGTCTGTGTTTGCTGAAAGGTTCTGAGGCAGTGCTGCTGCGCTGCTGCTAGTGGCAGACGGGAGATCAGCGATAACCAGATTCTCTCCCTGGCTCTCGCTCTCTCTCTCTCTCTCTCTCTCTCTCTCTCTCTCTCTCTCTCTCTCTCTCTCTCTCTCTCTCTCTCTCTCTCCCTCCCTCCCCACGGAGCATAACGTTATTACATCATCCCAGAGAGCCACTGGAGCTAATCCAATAAGGCCGGAGCGAAGAACAACGACCCATGTAGATGAACACGGCTAATGACTATTGGTCTGAAACGGGTTTTAGCCCTTTTCCGCTCAGTCGAGGGGCAGGGGCATTAGCGTTAGCATCTTACCGAGATGAATGGCGGGGCAGGGGTGCAGGGTATGCGGTGTCGTGGCGTCGCTCCTTTCTGAAAGGGTTCTGGGTTCGATTCCCCCCCCCCCCCCCACAGCCCCACGCCTGGCTGCCTGACCTGCAGGCAGCCCCCCCCCGAGCGAGATTGCTAATTGCTAATGGTGTGCGCGCCGCAGAAGAGGTGACGCAACGTGTTTTGAAATGATCGAATCACGGAGAGATTCGGTACGAGAGCGAACGCAGGGTTACAGCCGCGCCGGCCAGAGTAACGGTCCCCCCCCAATGGCGTGTTTATTCAGCTGCCTTTTAACTGCTGTTGGCTTCTTCACCGTTTTGTCGTCGCCGACGCAGGACTGCGTGGAGGTGCTGCAGATGGAGCTCCCCTCAGGCAAAAGGGTGTCCCAACAGTGACTCGCCACAAAGTCCATGGGAATTAGCCCGAGTTGGTTTCGTTTTTAAATAAGGCTTTTTTTTTTTTTTTAACGGTCACCAGGCTTTCGTTTTTTCGCGTTTTGTACGACGGTGTCCGTTTGCTTCTGCCTCCACGGGTCTTTAGGACGGCAACCTGTGGGAGATGGACTGTGATGAACCTGATTTGACCACTCTCTCTCTCTCTCTCTCTCTCTCTCTCTCTCTCTGTCTCTCTCCCGTGCTCTCTCTCTCTGTCTCGCTCGCTCTCTCTCTCTCTCCTCTCTCTCTCTCTCTCTCTCTCTCTCTCTGTCTCGCTCTCTCCCGCGCTCTCTCTCTCTCTCTTGCTCTCTCTCTGTCTCTCTCCCGTGCTCTCTCTCTCTGTCTCGCTCTCTCCCGCGCTCTCTCTCTCTCTCTCTCTCTCTCGCCCAGGACCCTAAGATCCTGTCGTCGTTCGAGGCGGTGGGGAAGACGGAGCTGGACCTGGAGGGCTGTGTGATCTGCATCTGCAGCGGCACCGACCTGGTCAACCTCAGCTTCATGTTCCTGGTGGCCGAGAACCCCGAGACCGCGCGGGTAAAGAAACACACCAGACCCCCGTCTGTGAGACCCCCCCCCCCCCCCCCAAAGGCCACCACAGTCCGCTTGTTCCTCCACGCTCCATCTCTTCATGCATGATGAGTCTCCTAGTCTGGGCCAACCCTGTATGCCCTCAGACGCTGGTTCGATTCCCACCCACGTTCCTAGGCTACATTACAGTTACATCACTTCCATCCCTCCCTTTCCCTGTCCCATCAGGCCACAAAAAGCCCAGAAAAACACATTGGCAATATTGTAATCTTCAAAGGATGACAGAAGATATCAAAGAGAAACAACCTTTCTTTAGCTGCTGTTCTATCCCCCGCCACGCAAAAAGCACACACATAAGCACTACGTCCCGATCATCGGCGTCTACAGCGAGCGCCGGCCAGTCGGCCATTTTGTTTTCTACTCTACTCTACTGCAGTCCGTCCAACCGCCAGCCCCGTCCGCCGTCACCAACAGGCTGACCACGCGACCCTCAGCCCCTGTGCTCTCGGCTGGGAGGCTGAGGCCCAAGCAGCACACGCTGAGTCACCGTGAAGGTTATTGTTCTGTCTCGGTGTAGGTGGTGCAGGTGGCAGGGTGGTGGTGGTGGTGGTTGGTGGGGGGGCGCCGGCCACTCATTGGTCGGTACGCTGCCTCCTCCTACGCAGACGAGTCCTCTCCCTCCTCCGCGGCCGGCGTTGTTGACCGGAAATGTGACGACAGGGACTCGCGGTCGGCGTGGCGCCCGGCTGGTGCCGCCATCTTTCTTTTGGTGCTCGCCGTCTGTCTGTCTTTTATGGCTTCTTTTTTTTTTATCGACCCTTTTCGTCCATGTTTTTTTTTTGGAGGAGGGAAGGAGGGGGGGAAGGGGTGGGGGGGGGGGGGATTTTGCAATAATTTCATTTTTTCACTTTGAGCAGAAGACATTTCCCTTCCTCCGGCTCTCATCAAGGACGAGGGTCTCTCTCTCGCTCTCCGTGAGAGAGGGGTCCGGATGTCCTGTTCTCACCGTGAGCGATGGGGTGGTGGCAGGGGAAGGGGGAGGAGGAGGAGGAGGACAGAGATTCCTCTTCTGCAGGCTCCATCTCTCATCCCTCAATTATCCCCTAATCCCACTCACCTCCGGCCCTCTCCCCCATCCGTGTCGGCTCAGACAAGAGATCCCCCCCCCCCCATTCTTCTCTCTCACCCTCCCCCCCCCCCCTCTCTCTCTCTCTCTCTCTCTCTCTCTCTCTCTCTCTAACCTTTTCTCACACCATTTTTCCATTTCCATAAATCTGTCTTTCTCTCTCTCTTTGCTTCCTTTCAATCTCTCGCCCCCTCCCTTTCTCTTAGTCTCTCTCTCTTTCTCTCTCACCTCCTCTCACTCTGTCTCACTCTCTCCAGTGTTCCCTCTCTCTCTCTCTCTTTTCTTCCCCTCAATCTCTCTCTCCCCGTTCCTCCCTCTATTTCTCCCCCTCCCTCCGTCTATGTCAGTCTCTCTCTTTCTCTGTCCCCTCACTTTTTCCTTGCTCTCTCTCTGAGTATTGCAGTAGTGACTAACAATGCCCCTGCTGGCAGACATTCTGCCGAACTGCACTTGGTTTCAATTGATTCAACTGACGGCCTGAACACAAGCGGTCCATTAACGGGGGGCTGAGTGTGGTCTGAGAACGTCACTGAGTTTCACTTGTTCAGTGACGGAAAGGTTCCCAAGAGTTCAGAAATTTGGCCACAAAGTACAAAGGACCTTTTTGTTGTCGTGTCGTTTGTCACTGGGCGAGTCCGAATATGACTCAAGCTAACGGCAAAAGAGTTGAGAAATGTTGCGAATGAAAGTGAAAATCCCCTCACTAAAAATCCAAGTAGTCCTAAAAAAAATGCAGCATAAGTATTTTCACATATATTTCTTATTGATAAAAACCCACGGTGGCATGGAAAAATGATGGGTAAACATTGGGGGGAAAAAAAAGCGAATCTGCAAATTATACAAGTGACTTTGCATTCTGGGTTGTCTGGCATTCCTTGTGGTCCTGTCCGGCCCAGCAGTGAAGCATGGCGTCCCCGCTGAGTGAGGGGAACGATCCACACTGCGGCCCCTCCATGCTAGGAATGTATGCATCCTGCTACCAAATGGCATATGTTGTTATATAAATATATAGATGGAATTGCGGAGGCGGGTTGAATGATTGCTAAGTCAAGGCTAAAGTGAATAGGAGACATTGAGTTGATTTTAGCACTTCAATCAAAAGTCCTGTGTAG
>JAXIVH010000023.1:959235-961735 GCA_036785325.1 Urophycis tenuis | reverse complement strand
GGAACCTGGTGGTGTTTGGGTTCTGCACACCCTGAAGGATGTGGGTTTCCTTGACCAAACCGAACTTAGAAACCCACTTCTTGACTTCAGCATTTGAGGGCAACTTCATCAAAGCATCCAAACACCCACAGTGCCTGCATGACCCTCCCCTCCCCCCCCCTCCCTCCCCTCCCTCCCTCCCTCCCTCCCCCCCCTCCCCACCACCCACACCTTGGGCCCCCTCCAGCGCTGCTAGTAACCCACTGTCTGATTAGCGTTTCCATGGCGATGGGAGAATTTCCGTCCCGTCGCTTCCTCTTCGGCTCACGCTGGTACCTGCTGCCGTCTGTTGTGTGTGTGTGTGTGTGTGTGTGTGTGTGTGTGTGTGTGTGTGTGTGTGCGTGTGTGTGTGTGTGCTGCATGTGTGTGTGTGCGTGTGCATGTGTGTGTGTGTGTGTGCAAGCGTGTATGTGTGTGTGCACATGCAAGCTTGTACCGAAGTGTATGTTTGTATGTGTGTGTGTGTGTGTGTGTGTGTGTGTGTGTGTGTGTGTGTGTGTGTGTATGTGTGTGTGTATGGGCCTGTGGTCATGCTCTCTCTGCTGCTGGAAACCCTGCCTGCTCCTGCTGCCATTGGCCTGCTAGCTCTCCTCTACCCGCACTCCCCTTTGCTCTGCTGTGTGTGTCACAGTCAAATAGCTCCCCCCCCCTCCCAGAAACAGCCACCAAGCTCTGCATAGATGTGTGTTCCACTTGGCTCTCAGGAACGGCCCGTAGTGTTCTCTTGTTTGTTTTGTTTTGTGTCTAAATGTTGTTTTACCGTAGAACCCTTTCGGTGGCTCCTTGGCAACTGTGGTGACACAAATACTTTTTTGATTTGCATCACAGTTCCCAGACCCTTTCAACAGGAACATTAGTTGTTCGCCCCTCGTGTTTCTCTCCCTGTAACCTTAGTTGGGCTCCCTGTTGTGTGTCAATTGTGTGTGTTAATTGTGTGGTGCGGTTCCTGGGCAGTAGGTACTAGCTTAACTAGTGTTGGGGTCATTCATTTTCTATGCAGACAACAATGTGTTTGTCCATAACACATGTGTTATTGTGTGTGTTTCCGTGTGTGTTTCCGTGTGTGTGTGTGCGTGTCTGCGTGTGTGTGTGTGTGCGTGCACTTGTGTGCGTGCGTGCATGTGTTTGTGTGTATGTGAGTGTCCGTCTTTGTCTATTTGTGTGTGTGTGTGTGTGTGTGTGTGTGTGTGTGTGTGTGTGTGTATGTGTGTGTGTGTGTGTGTGTGTGTGTGTGTGTGTGTGTGTGTGTGTGTGTGTGTGTGCATGTGTGTGTGTGTCTGTATACACCAACGTGCACCCTCGCAGAACCAGCGCGACCCCAGGTTAAACGAGATCCTGTTTCCGTTCTACGACCCCAAGAGAGCAACGCAGATCATCGAGAAGTATGAGCGAGACCCGGACCTGAAGAAGAAAGGTGATAGGGGGGACGATGCTGCGGCCTCAAGCCATGTCTAAAGCTGTGCTGCCCTCTGGTGGTGACTCTGGGCGTTGCACATGTATTTGGCCATCACATTTAGACAGCGGACATGCTAGTTGGCTACTTAAGAGACAGATGGTTGCAAACACTGTGTTGTTGTTGCGTAAGTGAATTCATTAAATACAGGAAAACATTTACCTTTATGATCGGACACAACGTAGCAAATGTGGACAAAAAGAAACATCTTATGAGTGCGAGATCTCATGTTTCTCATGTGTTGTATACTAGCAATGGTTAACCTAACAATTGATGCTTGAAACTTGTTCTGGTGACTTTCTTACTGTAATTGGCAGCAATATAATGCTTCACCTTCTTATGACAATAACTTACTCTTTGTAACTTACAACTTACTCTTTGTAAGTCGCTTTGGATAAAAGCATCTGCTAAATGCACCTAATGTAAAAGTTTCGTCTCAAGGTTTTCCTTACCCTTTTAGAGAGGGCGTCAGGTCAGAACAGGGGGCTGTCAACTGTGACCTTTAACCTTTGCACCCCCCCCCCCCCCCCCGCCTCCCTCTACCGAACCACAGTCCAGATCTCGTCGGACGGCTTCTGCCGCTACCTGATGTCGGACGAGAACGCGCCGGTGTTCCTGGACCGGCTGAGCTGTACCAGGACATGGACCAGTCCCTGGCCCACTACTTCATCAGCTCCTCCCACAACACCTACCTGACCGGCAGGCAGTTTGGGGGCAAGTCTCGGTGGAGATGTACCGCCAGGTGCTGCTGTCCGGCTGCAGGTAACACCGGCCGCCGCCCGCGGAAGACTCAGCCAACACACACACACCTTTAAAACAACAAGAGAGGTTGGGTACTTCAGCGAAAGGGGCTGGTAGCTCTTGGTTGTAAAATGTAGACTCACATACTGGGTGCTCTTGGAAAATGGGATCAGTTCATGATAAGGAGGAATCTCCAGGCACTCCAGATATGGTGAAGGAGGAAGGTATAATTAAAAAGCCTTAACTGGCTAATACATTAAATAAAAC
>JAXIVH010000023.1:934385-956535 GCA_036785325.1 Urophycis tenuis | reverse complement strand
GGCCAAGAGAGGTGAAGACATGCACACAAATTCATACACACACACACACACATTAAACTGTACTGCAGAGGCCAAGAGAGGTGGAGACACACACACATACACACACACACACACACACATACACACACACACACAGAGAACAACACAGCAAAGGCCAAGAGAGGTGAAGACACACAGACAGATTCATACACACACACACAGACGGAACTATACCCAGAGGCCAAGAGACGTGAAGACATACACACAGATTCATACACACACACACACACACACACACACACACTCACACACACACACACACACACACACACACACAGACACACACATACACATGGAACTGTACTGCAGAGGCCAAGAGAGGTGAAGACATACACACGGATTCATACACACACACACACATGGAACTTTACCCAGGGGCCATGAGAGGTCATCTCATACACACACACACACACACACACAGAAACTTGACAGCAGAGGCCAAAAAAAAACACACACACACAAACACACACACCTACAAACAAACACGTGTGTGTGTGTTTTCACACACGTGTTTAGAGGTGTGTTGTCACAAACACGTGCACACCAACACAAACACACGCCTATTCACACAGACACACACACAGTCATTCATTTGTTCATAGCGTTGCATGCCTGTGTGCAGTCTTCGCAAAGCAAGTACTCATTTAAGGTGATAGGTCTAAACTCTGCTTTGTGTTTCCTCCTCCTCAAGACACCGCTGCCCTGGTGCCCAACGTCAGCATCGATGACCTGAAGCAGATGAAGGTGGGCGCTCTCACTCTCTCACCCACTCACTCTCTCACTCTCTCACTCTGGGGGTTGATGGTTAAACAGCGTTCGGCGTGGCATTTAAACCAGTGACCTAAGTCATGTGTGATTGGTTATATACTGTATAGGCCTATATCATTTATGTTATTTTATCATTTTAAAAATGTTTTGCATTTTACATTTACATTTAGGGCAATTAGCATATGTTCTTCATCTTTCATATGTTATTTGGGAAAATGAAATAGATTGAATAAATTACATTCCCACAAAAAACTAGTGGCCGGAGGCAGATGCAAGTTTTTACGTGCATCTGATATTTGTCAAAACCCTACCCTCAACTCGTGCATTCAGCTGTGGACCTTTGCTCCGAAGCCTTTTCCAACAACTTAGCCAAATAATGTGTTTCAAGGTTTAGAATTTTAACTCTATGAAACATCCCGTCTTAAATACATTGTCTCAACTACAGTATTATTTGAGCCTGTGCATTGTATTTGTCTGCAGACGTATGTGAAGCTGATCAAGAAGCAACAGAAGGAGCTCAGTACTTTAAAGAAGAAACATGTAAAGGTGGGTGGCTGAGGCTTAATAACTCCTAATTGCTAATGCTAACGAACCATAATTGGTCATGTAACTGCTATATAATGAAATTTAGCTCAGATAGGATATACAACTCCAAATAGTGCTGCTGATCTATGAGTAAAGTAATGCTGGCCCATGAAGAAACAGTCAATTGAGTGATGTTCATGTGCTTGGCTGACTCTAACTGATGAATTTTGTGTGTGTTATAGGATCAGAACGTCATGCAGAAGTCCCACTGCACTCAGGTGGACAAAATGGTGTCTCAGCATGAGAAGGACAAGACGACGCTAGAGAAACTCCTGGAGAAAGCTATCAAGAAACGAGGGTAACGGATGATCAAATGTTACAAGGGAAATAACAGGCAAACATCGCGCATAGCGACTATTATTCCAATGTAGGTTAGTATCAAAAAAGTGTGACTCATATCTTGACAGGGAAAACAACTGCCAGGAGCTGAAGAAGGAGACAGAGGATAAGGTCCAGACGCTAACTTCTGACCACAAAGCTAAGGTGATGCTAATGCTAATGCTAATGCAAACGACTCATGCGTGAACTGGCCAGCCTGCCGCGAAATCTTGTTTGAAATGACTGTGGAGAACTAACCACAAATTGTGTGTGTGTGTGTGTGTGTGTGTACGTGTGTGTACTTGCACAAACGGTCTGTGTGTGTATCTGTACATGCATGTGCTTGTACAAATGTGTGTGTGTACATGTATGCGTGTGTGTGTGTTTGTGTGTACATGTACGCATGTGTGCGTGTGCATGTCTGTGTGTGTGTGTGTGTGTGTGTGTGTGCATGTCTGTGTGTTTGTGTGTGCGCGCGCGTGCATGTCTGTGTGTGTGTCTGCGTGTATGTCTGTGTGTGTGTGTGCGTGCATGTCTCTGTGTATGTGTGTGCATGTCTGTGTGTGTGTGTGCGCGCGCGTGCATGTCTGAGTGTGTGTGCGTGCATGTCTGTGTGTGTGTGTGTGTGTGTGTGCGTGCATGTCTGTGTGTGTATGTGTGTGCGCGTGCATGTGTGCGTGTGCATGTGTGTGTGTGTGTGCATGTCTGCGTGTGTATGTGTGTGCGCTTGCATGTCCATGTGTGTGTGCCTGCGTGTGCGTGCATGTCTGTGTGTGTGTGCGTGCGTGTGCATGTCTGTGTGTGTGTGTGTGTGTGTGTGCATGTCTATGTGTGTGCGTGCATGTGTCTGCGTGTGCGTGTGCGTGCAGGTGAAGGACATCACGGCGCAGCACACCAAGGAGTGGTCGGAGCTGACCAGCGGCCACAGCAGCGAGGCGCAGGAGGTGCGGGACACGCACGTCAGCCAGCAGTGTGAGCACCTCAAGAAGCTCCTGGCCACCGTTCAGGAGCAGCAGACCGCACAGCTCAAGGTCGTCCACGAAAGGTACGCGCACGTGTGTGTGAGTGTGTGTGTGTGTGTGAGGTTAGGCTTAAACCGATGTATGCCGAAGCAAATGCACGACAGTGTAAGAAAATGCCACACAAGGGTTGGGAACCACTGGTCCATGTCAGGAGACATGTACCCACACCCAATGATACTGACATGCATATGCAAGGCAAGACAAGGCAAGTTTATTTATGTCGCAGGTCACATGCTATACCATGCTTTGTCGCGTGTTAAAACATTTGAAGGATGATTTAAAAGATTCAGTAAAAAGGAGACATGAAAATAGACAGAAATGTTTTTAGCACTGATATAACAGGATGCCCCTTTAGACTCTGTGAGAGGCTTGTGATTCTGTGTGTAGTGAAGGGCCTTGACTCCTGAGTCTGAGCTTTTACATTCGGGTTGCAGGCAGAGCAAAGAGATGCGAGCCAACCAGGCCAAGACATCCATGGAGAACAGTAAAGCCATCAGCCAGGACAAGAGTATCAAAAACAAAGCAGAGAGAGAAAGGTGGGCCGCCCTCTCCCTCTCTCTCTCTCTCTCTCTCTCTCTCTCTCTCTCTCTCTCTCTCTCTCTCTCTCTCTCTCTCTCTCTCTCTCTCTCTCTCGTTTTTATAGCACTTAATTCCATTAAGTGTAATTGAATTTGGTACAAACACTTACTTTTCACATTGCCTCTGCATTTCTTCAGGAGAGTGCGAGAGTTGAACAGCAGCAACACAAAGAAGTTCCTGGATGAGAGAAAAAGGGTTTGTCCCTCATTGTTTATTGGGCCGTTTTTTATGTTTTTATATATGTATCTATAATTTTTGTTTTTATGTTGCCTTTGCATAGCAATTGCCTTTTTTCAAAGCACCATGACCTTTTTCCACATATATAGGGAATCTAACAAATCCTAGACACACCTTGTAGAGATAAGCAATATGTGGATAATCTGATCTGAAGAGATGCTATGTACGTGTCTGGAAGGCTGAATCCACTACATAATACATGTCTCTGTACGCAGGCTAGTAGTATTGTATGATCCAGCAGCTAGCTAGCCATTCAAAATGTCTCTGAAACAGTGCAATTGTTGAACCGAAATTGAACGGGAATCATTTATAACGTCTGACGCTAAAGATGGTCTGAGGCTCGCTAGCGCAAAACAATGACTATTGCTCAGCCGAGTCATCTGACCGTATCCCTCTGCACTCTGTCTCCGTCAGCTGGCCATGAAGCAGCAGAAGGAGATGGAGCAGCTAGAGAAGAACCAGCGGGAGCAGGTGGAGAAACTGGACAAGTTCAACGAGCAGGTAAGGGTTTGAAACCCGAGAGCGCAAGGGCGCCCGGATAGCCGGGGGGACCGCGTCACATTGTACGGCGCGGGGTCGAGTCCTGCCTTATCGTACCATCGCACGCTTTTATTGTGAAGGCCAAGACGACAGAGCACCGCAACTTCTTAGATCACAGACAGTGATTTGAATCCATGTCTGGGTGGGGGTTCTTCTGGGGGTTTTACTTGTATATAGAATACAACAGGACAACTTTAAATGTTCTTAGATATATTCACAGTACCGATTGTGATAAAATTGTTGACCGGAGTGGGCCTCAGAAATAGTCCTCTCCGGTGTTAAATTTCCAACAGGCCGTTGACCCAGTTTAACATGTGAGCCTATTCCCCCTTGTTGTACTTCACAATGTCATCTCATGCCTGTCTCTGTGTGTGTGTGTGTGTGTGTGTGTGTGTGTGTGTCTGCCATGTGCGTGCACGCATTCATTTTGTTTCACTATGATTTGCTTCCCTCGCCACAGCTTTTGAAATCACACCATGCAAACAAACAGGGTCAAGGTAGGACTCTCCATTGCCCACACCGACACATCACCTCTGGTTCTTCTGCTCATCACATGCCTCCTCCGTTCTTTTCACTGCAGTCACTGCCCTCTGTAGCGGTTAGGGTCGTTTATGCGTATGTCTTTAAAAAATCACATTTGTGAATAGTATGGTAATGGCAAATTTTATTTTAGTTGTCGTAGGTTATGTGTCTCAGAGCACCTAACTGGCTTCTCTGCTTTTAGTGTTAATAACTCCAGGAAGTCAAAATTATTATTGTTTCAGATTATAAATGTGTGACCCTTTTAAATTAGCAATCTTATTTTGACTGACGAAAGTAACACTTTAGCTGACATCAAGCTAATCTATACATTGGACTTCCTTCTAGCTCTGTTGAGGATTTAGAGGTTCACGACAAAACTATATAAGACAGGTTTTAGTGGTTGAAAGCACAACCAATTATTACTTTCCCTGTTATTACTCCATCCATTTTATTACTCCATCCATTTTGTTTTGTTGAGATTACATTCATTCATTTCTTACACCAGATTGTATCAATCTGGATTTCACTGTCATAGATATGAATGGCATGATTGATATGATTATTGTGTATTATTGTGTTGTAATGGTCCTGATTTAATGGCTGTTTGTTGAAAACGATGCATAGCAACGAGTAGATAGCACACTACAGCTAGGCTAGGCAATTTATTTTAAAAGCATCTCTTGCCTAACCTACCTATTGCTAACCTACCTAACCTACTTACCTACCCAGCTGCCTGTGTGCACTCTGCCCCTGGAGTCTTCCACAAGGCTTGGCAGACCTATCGCTAAAGCTAGCGAGCTAGTGATTTTGAGTAGTGGCTTCGAAGGGGGTTATTCTTTTTCCGGTTGGGTACTTTTAAAATCTGGCTTACTCTGGCTGGTTTTCTCCAAATTGCCTACCTAGCTATAACACCTATACTCAGGGAAACCATTTCTATGATCTAGTTAGGGCCATTTTTAATAAGGTAGCAGGAAATGTTTTTTTTTACCTTCATAGATAATTACACATTAAAAAAAAAAAAAAAGATATTTATATTATTTTTATTCACCCCCGTTCTTTAGTGGTTGGTGTATGACTCATCAGCTAGACGATGGGGACACCGGTGTGTGTGTGTGTGTGTGTGTGTGTGTGACTCACAGCCGTCTGTTATCACAAAGTACGCTCGCCACCTTGCGGGTTTCTTCTGCTGGGTCGAGTCATTCTTCTGTGTGACTCAGAGGCCGTTAGCAAGCAGGAGGAGCATCCGCTCTTAGCGTGGATTCTATCAGAGGCTAAAAAAAAAAACACACGCTGTCCCTCTCTCTCTCTCTCTCTCTCTCTCTCTCTCTCTCATGTCCTTTCGTTATCGATGGTGTTAGCTTTACTGTACTGTCCTCCAGCGGTTATTGGTTTGTCTTGTGTGACCTGTTAAAACGATTTGGCCGGTTTGATAAGACCCCCGGGGTTAATTGTTGGCATTGTCCATGTCCAGATGTAAATCAGCCATTGTTTTTTTTTTATTCAACTCACCCCCTCTGTGTGTGGACGCATTCCGAAACTAGTTGGCGATCAATTTACATTCATCATGATCCAAATGAGTGTTTCAGTCCCAGGTAAACACATATGAACTGCCATATCAACTGCCACAAGGCGGTTTCCCCCAACAGTTCCCCCAAACAGAACGCCACAATGCCACCACCTCGACACGGACAACGCTAACAATGAACCTGGGGTCCTGGGGTTCAAACCAAAACGGCGGTGTCACCATTTTCACCAGGGTTGTGCAATGGATCGGCCGTGATTAAAATGGAGGCCGAAACGCAAACGTCTTGATTCGAGCAATCGATCGGTTGCGCCTCTGCATGCCTGTGTGTGAACGTGTGTGTCCGACGTACGACTTGACTGGGAGACGGAAGATAAAGCAGACGCTGTGTGCGTGTGTGTGTGTGTGTGCATGTGTGTGTGCGTGTGTGTGTGTCTCTAACGGTGTGTTTCCCGGCTCCCACCAGGCCAAGGACATGCAGCAGATGGTGAAGTTGGAGGAGGAGATGGACCATCGCCGACCTGCAACAGTGGTGTGAGCGGCCAAGACTAAGAGACACTTGAGAGAGCGAGAGAGAGAGAGAGAGAGAGACGCACACACACACACACAAACACACACACACATACACGCGCACACACCGATGCACACGCCGATGCATACATCCTCCACCCATCACACGCTGGTTTACACCGTATCTCTGTGCCATAAACCCGACAGCTAACAGCAACCACGCCCCCCCCCCCTGTGGTAACAAACATACCCCCCCCCCCCTCCAAGATACACACAAAGTAATTGAAGTCTCACCGCCCTGTGGTCATGGCAGCACCGCACATACCGAAACACACAGCGCTGCACGCCTGTCACGTCCAGCTGTTTTGGCCCCGCCCCCCCAATCCAGAGAGAGAGAGCCACCCAGTAGCTTGGAGAATAAACAAAACCAAAACCTCCAGGACATGAACGCCGCCACCACCGCCGCCACCGCAACAGCTTGCCTCCCGATTGGCTGTCCGGCCTCCAGCGGCCATTGATAGCTGCGTTGCGGGGTCTACTGTTTTTCCTCGTGAGGTGTTTTGCCACCCTTTAATATCTTCAAGCCACTTGCTGGTGTTCTTTGAATCTGCATATGGTGGTGTTGAGTCTGCAACGTCAAAGACTTTAACACACAGGGGTATGTGGGATCTGAAGAGACGCACACACACGCACACACGCACGCACGCACACGCTGGTCCTGTCTGACTCGTTTAGGCTATCCGGTTCTTTCGGGGGGTTTTTTATTACTGTCTTGGTCCAGAACCCAAACCTGCTGCTAGTGGTGGACACAGAACCAACCATGCACTTAAATCTACACTCGCACAGACAGACACACGCACAGACACACACACACACAGACACACGCGCACACACACAGGGCACAAACAGGATCGCTTACTTGTGGGATGTAACAGATCAGTTCACTTTTTTGGTTTATCTTCTGTTTTCTTTTGACTTTTTATCGGTACCAGATAAAACACAAACACAGCTGCAACACGCGGTTCCACGCGGGCTGACGTGGAAAGAGAGAAAATAAATATGTATAGCGTTTTAATTTCAAGTCGGCACAAACTATAAAGAGACAAGTATGTGAAATATTCTGTATGCTAACACAACGGTTCTGTCCTGGGCACTTTTCCACCACGTGGGCCATCTTGGGGGGGGGGGGGGGGGGGGGGGGGGACGTGTACTGGCCTACTACTGTAAGTTTTTTTTTTTTTTCTGTATTTGAATAAGAATGTAAACAAAGAGAATCACTGTACGGTGGAGCGGGAAGGCCTTAGTATCACCTAGTCACTACACTGCAGGATACTTCCGTATGCCTACGTATCGTTTTTTTTACTGTCGTTCCCTTGTCCTTAGTTTGGGTTCGCTCGCGCCCGCGTCGACACGCTCACGGTCCGGGCGCCCTCTTGAGGAGGAGCGGCGCCGCGGGGCGCGGAGGGACGCCTTAGTTTGAGGTCTTCACTCAGGGTTACGATTGGTCGGCTCCAGCGTCGTTTTTGAAATGGCGGCGGCGACGGGCGTGACCGTCAGTCGCCATGGCGACCACCCCCCGCTCTGCGACCCCTCCCCCACCGCCCCCCACCCCCCGTTTTTTTTTTTTTTTTTTTCGGGAACACGCAAGCGTCGACGTTTTTTTTTTTTTTTTTTTTTTGCGATTGTGAACGGCAGACATTCGCTTCGGGTTGCGAAGGGATTTTTTTTGTGTGTTTTTTTTTTGTTGTTTTTTTTTTAATCGGTCGGTTTGTATTTAAGAGGTTTGCGAGGCGGCGGTCGCGGGAGCTTGGTACCGCTCGGTACCGCTCGGTACCGCTCGGTACCGTGCAGAGAACCAACGGCCAGGAAGCGAGAACGGCGGCTGTCGGTTCTCGGTTATGAAAGATAAACATGAAGATAAACATGACGGCACTGTGGCGTTTGCGTGGGAGAGAAGGTTGCCATGGTTTCATGTTCTTCGTGGTTTGTCATAATGAAGATGATGATGGTATACCGTCAACGGGATAGAAGGGCTTTTTGATATTTTCTTCTTTATGGTTCTTTTTTCTTCTGCCGTTTCATTCTGCTGTAGCACACCAGGGGGTTAGGCAAGACACCATTGTACTGTAAATTCTGGAATGTACTATGTACTTTAATTTTATATTTTGACCAAAATGTGTTGAAAAGCTCCGGCATTGAAGGTTAGAACGGTTCCAATGGGTACTGGGATAGACGGTGGGTTCTTTTATATCACCACTCGGTTCTTTTCTTTTCTTTTTCTTTTTTTTTTATCTTTCCCCCCACACCCCCACACCCAAACCACACTTTAATGTGTTCACCACATATCTAGTGAAGAAAAATAATAAAGTGCTTTTAAAAATGTTATTCCATTGCTTTCATATGTGCCACTCATTGTCTGTTAGGACGTTTAAATTATTTTGTGAACAATAAATGCCAAATTAAAGGGGTTATTTATATGAATATATTTATATATATATTATAAATATAAATATACATATAATATATATTAGGTATAATGTGTAGTTTAAGACAATTTATGTATGTTTGTTAGAGGCTTTTTGCACTAGTTGAATGTTTCTGGTGTGCAACTACATGTTACCTTTCGCTCTCTAGTTTGTCAACATAGCAGATTATTTTTGCATAACGTTGCGAATTTTGATTTCCTCGATTTATATCTCCTTTTTTTTCTTTGTTTTCTATTGTAAGTGTAGCCTGTCAACGGACCATTCTGTGCGTGTTATTTTGTATTTATATTGTACTGTTCAACTTCTAGAAATGGAAATATTGTTGTTCTCTGGCTCCTTTAATACTGTTTTATAGTATGTGTACTAATAAAATATCCAGGTGTAAAATGGACTCTGAATCACTGTGGTCCCTTTTGTGTACTTTAGGATTTCCCAAGAAGTGCCAAATAATGACTAGAGGTGTGTATTTTGTGAGAAAAATGCACTCGCAAGTAATGCTAATGCTTACTTGTCACTTTAACATTAGCATGCTAACAATCTCATGCTAATGCTACAAATTCCTCAAGTTTCATACCTGGGGATAAATCTTTCTTTTGACATACAATTATTGTAATGGTATCTGTTACATTAATACTAAAGTAGGTGTAAACCACTCGTGAAAATATTTTTAAGTAAAAGGTACAAATTACATTTATGGATAAATACTTTTTGGATTATATTCTATAATTAAATAAGTATCACCGTTGTTATGTGTTTTCGCACCTCTGCTGAGTGGGCATGAGCTGCTGAACTGGGAGAGCTTAACCCAATGGCAAGGTCGGTTCTGTCCAAAATAATACAAAGTACTCACCAAACATCTGTTATGTTCATAAAAAAAGTAGGTTTAAAAACAAATACTTTAAAAAAAAAATGCTTTAGGTGTAAATGGTATTCTTCCTTGGATAACTATTTTGCTAACCTTATTTGATTATCTTTTTTCGTTCACAGCCCTTGATTAAAGGATGGGGAGCAGAGCATAGGCATGCTATGCTAATGCTATAAGATAAGATACTCCTTTATCAATCCTCCTTAGGAGAAATTCACATTGACCAGCAGTACAGTGGGATATATCATATGCTAATGCCACACCAGCTGAGCTAGACATCAACAAGAGTTGAAAAGGAAAAACAGATCAAAAACAAAACAAACAAACAAATAAAAGCTTAGGATCCAGCAGTAATCGTATAAAGTAAAAAATAAAAATAAAAAAAAAGTAATCCAAATCAATCTTCAATACCTTTAGATGGGAAATGAGGTAAAACCACCAAGTCTTTTTGAATTATAAAAGTGAAATTATTGACAAGTGTTTGATTCAAACCTACTTGAGTATTAACGTAACATATAAGACTTTGATGATTCGTTTCAGTGTCATAAATACAGTGGGTACCAAACTGATCTTTGACTAGCATTGACTGCATTGTTTATGCAGTACCAGCTGAGCTAAACTGGACAACGCATGACAATGAGGTAAAACTACCAAATCTTTTTGAGTTATAAAAGTGAACTATAGGACTGTGTGTGTTTTCCTTATATTGTGTAAAGTTCAGCGGTTCACCTCTCTTTATTGCACTTAAAAGCTAGCTTATTTGAATCTGTGATATTTACATCATGGTATGTTTGAAAAAAATAGCTGGAAAGGTAGGGATTACTTTATTGGATAATATTTTTTGGTCAAATTAATAACATAACACTGACTGTGTGCTTTCCCTCTCTCCTGGCTCTCCCAATTAGCTCAGCTGGTAGGGCTAACCATTAAGGCTGCTATGGCAGGTGGTTCGATTCCCACTGTTCTAATGTCACTGAAAACCATTCATTAAGCTTCTGTTACATTAGCAAAAAAGTACAAAAGTAAGTTTAAAAGTATATACCAAAAAAAATAGTAAATAGGAAACCCTAACCCTCAAACCACACCATTGAACTAAAATACAAACCCTAAGTGGATACCCTAACCTTAGAACCAAAACCTTGATAAGTAACCCTGAGATACTAACCCTAATACCAAGACTACCAATACCCTAACAATGCACCCTACAATAAATATTCTTTATTCCAAGGTAAGAACATTGGGTAATTTGCTGTTGGGAACGTATAGCTTCAGTTTTGCTGATGATATAATATCTATTCAATATTGTTTATCTTGTAGTTCACTTTCAACTACGGTCCAGTTAGACTAGTGAAGACATTGGGGGTTGAACTTAAAACCTTTGTGCTGGTAGTCAAACACACTCGATGCTGCCTTCTAATCAGCTCTAGGTCTGGTTAGTATTCTACTTCATATACTTTGTACACCATTATAGCAACAAACAATGCTAGATGCCACCCTGGTGGCTGCCACCATAGACTGTATATATATATGGACAAACCCTCCGTGACGTCACCCATAGACTTCTTAACAGCGGAGATGAAGCCTAAAATGGGGCTTCAGGGCGCCGCCATATTGGACATTTCAGTCTGTGTTCTAAGCCCGCCTACCTCCGGCCAGACCAATCAAAGCCTCGAATCCGTGAAGGTCATGCCGTGATGACAGATGAGAGCTGCCAATCAAGTTGACCACGCCCTTAATTATTCATAAAATAAATCCTTCTCTGTGCATTGAAATAATGGATTCTAAAAAAATTCACCCCCCTCACAGTTGTCATGGACTCGAACACTACTGAAAGACACCAAAACCGTTTTTTGAACCAGGCTGTAAACATGTTTATTTTGGCTGTAAAGTTGGACATTTTAACATGGGTGTCTATGGGAGTTGACTCCCTTCTGCAGCCAGCCTCAAGCGGCCAGTCGAGGAACTGCAAGTTTTTGCACTTCCGCATGGGCTTCATTTTTCAGCATGGAATGTTGCCGCTTGGCTGCCACACACCACCTGGCTGGCGTTTACTGGGCTCCTCCAAATCCAGGACACAGGGTTGAAAACACTTTGCAGAGTTTGAGTAAAAAAAAAAAAAAAGAATCAAAATCTATTGCAAAACATATGCAGCATCTCTGGCACGCCCTGATTGTGCTCGTACATATAAGGGCCGTGGGGAAATAAAGGCCTCGAGTGGGCCTCTTGACAGACAAAACCGGGTTCAAGAAAGATGTACTTTTTAAAGCAATAACACCCGCGTGTTAACAAGGGCCAGAGCTGCTTTTCCGCGCGGTGCCACCTCATCACAGTCAACAAGCCCTGCAATATTAATCAATCGCACAAGTTATTATGATTGTACGGCAAAATTTCCATTCTAAATGCAGAACAAAGAGCCTGCGATGTTTGCGTTGTCCTGGCAACCTCCCTCTCTCTCTTGCTCTCTCTCTCTCTCTGGTTATACAATAGACAGATGTTTGTTATGCAGAGGAGCGCTGGGGTCAACCACCAAGACGACAACACCGGGTGGACGACGGCACTGAGCTATGCACACGAAAGGGGGGGTATTTGGACGTGCTTAAGGTCCTGGTGTGATACAACGCGGACCAAGAAATCCACGCCGTTTGGGGAAACACCGCCTTGATGTACACCACAGTTGCTGGGCACGCTCCAGTGGTTGAGCTTTTGGTAGCTGGGCCTTCCTATCAAGAGGCAGCATAAAGACACCAATCCGGTGGCAGACGTTAGCAGACTTAGGGTGCTGATAGACTTGATTTTAGACCAAGCGTAAAGCCTGCGTAAAGTGCCGTACGTCGGTTACGGAGAGCCCTCTATGTCGACGGAGAGCCTGACGGAGAGCCTCTGCGTCGTCTCCGTAGAAACATAGTGATACCCTATGTGTCCGGATTATCTGAAAAACTCCGGAGGATTTTCAACAAACACGAAATCCCTGTCCATTTCAAACCCAGCAATACTCTCAGGCAAAAACTGGTACACCCCAAAGACAGACTACCACACTCACAAAAGAGTAACCTGGTTTATGCAGTCCAATGCAGTGAGGAATGTAAGGACTCTTACATTGGTGAAACTAAACAACCTCTAAACAAGCGCATGGCCCAACACAGAAGGGAAAACTCCTCAGGTCCAGTATCAGCTGTCTATTTACACCTAAAGGAAAAGGCTCACTCCTTTGAGGACAGCAATGTCAAAATCCTGGACAGAGAGGACAGATGGTTTGAAAGAGGGGTAAAAGAAGCCATCTATGTCAGTGGAAGTGGAAAAGCCATCTCTCAACAGGGGAGGGGGTCTGAGACATCAGTTATCCCCCATCTACAATGCTGCACTTTCAGCCATTCCAAGGAGGGTGAACAACAAAGGCTGCCCAAAACAAACCTCAAGTGGCTCTATGGAACAGAACGACTGTCGTTCACTGGTAACTGCACATCATACCTAACGACTGTCGTTCTCCAGTGGCCCCACCCACCCCTAATGATCATCTTCCACCAAGATGACTCACAGGCCCCAAACAATGGTCAGGTGAAGCTACACTAATGATCTATTGTTTTAGGAGTTTGGTGGGTGGACACTTCCACTGAGGTTAAATACCTGGGTCTTACTCCACTGTCGGTCAGACTAGTGCGGACTAGTCAGACTGATGCGTTATGAACTGATGAAGCCGCTTGGATAAGAGGCGAAACGTCTTCACAGACAAATCTAAGTCCAGTTGCGTTCGATTTAACTGTTGGCCGGATTAAACATGACCTGGATGAATGAGAACATTCATAGACACACGTCGGCCTGAAATATTTTTTAAGTATCCGTCACTCCGTCAACGCACAACGGAGACCGCAAGGGCTGCGATTGGTCCTCTAAACACGTCATTTACACATGAATGACTCACAATGAATCACATTCTATCACTATCGACTTCTATCACAACGTAAACACTGGCAGCGCCATTTATATATATATACGCTTTAAACGCTATATATACGCTACATATATACGTTGTGCTTTACTTTTACTTTACTTTACTATATGGACGCATAAAGCTCCAAAATGCAAGCCGACCTACTTGAACTTGTGAAACTTAAGAGACGGTGGCAAATTGCACTAAATTGTTGTAAATAGTTTGTTTTTGTTTGTTTTTTGTTTGTGTACGGTTTTTACTTTTAAAAGCATTTCATTTATAATGTATCCCCTTTTCTATTTTATAATTGATCCCCTCTTAACTATTTTTCCCTTTTGTACTACTTTACTTGCGTGAATGTCATGGCCAGTCTTGCGTAGCGACCCCTACTGGTCAAGCGGGAAATTGCATTGCGTATTCGTCACCACGACGGAGAACTATGAGGGCTCGAGGGGTCTCCGTAGTTACACAGTCGGATTACGGATTACGCAGTCGTAGGAGTATAACCAGGCCTTAAGTGTACGTGACCTGCTGTGTCCTACGTGCAGACTTGCCTCATCGTTACGCGGCCAAAACGCATGATAGTGGAGGTCTCCACTTGGGGCAGACCACAGGAACATCGGATCCGGAAATCGTACAAAAGCACGTGTATTGCGTGCTCATGTACATAAACAACATGGGGACACTAGTAGAGGAAGAACTGATCATCTTACTACTGTTAAGATGGCGGCAGAAAAGAAATCGATCGCCCCCAGCGTTGCTTGTCAATATTGTGTCTTGCCGTCACTGTTTTTTTTTCACACAATCGCCCCCAAGTTTCTTGTCAGTATTGCATCTTGCGGACGCGTCATGTTCACTTGCGATGACATGCGCGACCGACGCACCAAACGGTCGCAGAATACGCGTGGCAGCCATGATCCGTACGCGTATGCATGTCTGCAGCAAGTCAATTCCAGCCATTACTGGGCTCACAAACAGGGTTCGAGTAAGCTGGGAGCCAGTGGCGGCTGAGCTCCCATAGAGAGAGCTTTGGCTGCCATGAAAGCAACAAACTCAAATATCTGTGGGGGTCTCTGAAAATACAGCAGCATGTTTTAATTACAAATAAAGAGCTATTTTCCCTTATATTGACGTTAAAGAGAAATAGCTTGAACGTTAGCCTAAACGTGTAGGCACTAACTTTCACCTGACCCGAACTGTCGGCAGTCTCTGGATTCGCACACATCCCTGTACACATAGATAGCCTATATTATATTATATATATATATATACTGTATATATATATATATATTATACATGGTTCGAATTACCATAGGCTTGGTAGTGCCCGGTCCCCTTAGTTCTGGCCAGGGCACTACCAGTTCCACTCAAAATCAAAGTCTGCCTATGATGGTCAATAAGCATAATCATTCTGCCCCCTTAAACAGTTTCAGGCCTTATTGTCGATATCATTAAGCGCAGAGAATCCTCTCTCGCATGTCAGTCCCCTCAGGATTTTCCGATTTATTTTTGTGTTTTCTGCATTTAAATTGACCATTTTTTGGGGCGGTATTTTCTCATATTTCGCAAGGGATTTTGTGACTCCCCCCTCAAGAGAACAACTTATAAAGCCTATGTTACAAAAAGATCAATTTCCTTTCAATGGAGTGCATGCGTAAAGTGCATGCGACAAAATGCTTTCAGTCCATGTTGTACTTTCTCATAGCGATGAGGATAAGGCAGTGACAATTCAGCAATTCAGTCAAAACCTAAGAAGCCTATTTCCGACCAAAGGCCTAGGCTACTTTGTTTAGGCTTCATATAGTTAGTATAGTAAAAAGTCTACATAGTCCGTTCGGACTGTTCTGAATACCGACGAGGCTTTGAAAAACGTTCTGTGAACATGCTAACGTCCTATACATTTGTCAAATCATTCTAATAAGTTGGGAGTGTCTGAAGAAGGCACCATGGTCATTAGGCTATATATTATTTTGTGCGCATCTGGCGCTATATAATGCATGGGCATAACATTGATTAATCAGCTTATAGTGCAGGTGGCCTAGCGATTTTAGAATTAATGATAGAATGCTAGGTGATCACCACAACTAAATCTGTAGGCATTTTGGTCATAGGCCTGTTGAGTCGTGCACCCTGCTTGAGAAATGATGCGCTCAATCTGCCCAAAATAAACGCGGGCAGCACATGACCGGACCGAGATACGAGAGGGATAACAGAAGTGCAGTTCACCTGCTCACCACCCTCACAGCAGAACCGTAGCCCCGAATGGAAATTGTGTAATGTTGCTGCTACACTGTAATTTCCCAGCTTGGGATCAATAAAGTATAGCTACCTATCTAAATTCTTAAAAAAAAGAATTAGGCCTGTTACGCTTGTTTTTTCAGAAAAAAAAAAAATTTGAAAAAAACAACAACTTCCCCCCTCTGTTTTTTTGACAAATCACACCCTGTGCGCATCTATAGTTGTTTTTGTTTTTTAGACCCCCACAGAGATGGAATAATTTCTCGAACCCTGCTCACAAATAACGCAAAATGGGCCCGCGAGAACGAATGAGCTAAAGTCTGGGATCGAGTAGCTCATGTGAAAAGAACGACAGCCATGTTTCACTCCTCATCCACAGACTAGCATGTCTACAAACTAGAGGATGGATACCCGACCCGAGCCCAATGGGCCGGGTCATATTTGGACAAATATTTAGAAATTATGCTCGGGTTCGGGCAGGGCTCGGTCACATCTGCGCGATTTGACATTTTTAATTTACCCGCGCGTTAACCCGCGCATGTTGCGCTCATCTGTTTGTTGACATAAAAAGCTTGATGCCTGTCGGGCTGGGGTCGGGTTCGGTTACTATTTTGCCGGACGTGGGCCGGGCTCGGACAGAAAATTCTGTCCCGATCCGCACTCTACTACAAATGCGTGCCCTGGACGCCAACTCCTCAGCATTTCAAGGAGCGCGCGTGGCAATTCAAAAATGGCGACGATCGGAAAAACTGTCTGTCGAAAACCGGCGCTACAACCGGTCGACGCCACAGAGGGGTTTTTAGAGACAAGGCGAAACATTTAGCGTACAACAACAACCGACATCGGAACGCCTTCCCGTACAAGGAGGCGCGCCACGCAGGTGGCTCTACTCACAGCAACCTCGCAAAAAACAGCGTCATCTTCAGTCCATTGCTCTCTCCCACTCCGACACGAGGGAAAAACACACCGGTTTAGAGCTCGTCGAGTGAAGGCTCAATGATAGCTACGACCAGAAGGAGGTGTAGTTTTCTCCCACCAGTTTTATCCCCCCCCCCGCCCTATGTACAATGTTTATTCATAAGCACTGGAACATGGTGGTTGGTAGGTAGGGATGGGCATATCGATACTCTGGTATCAATGCTGAGATACTCCCCCGTCGATAGTTTGTAGTCGATACTATTTTTAATATCGCAATACGACAAAACGTGCGATTTGTTTTCACTTTCCGTGTCACATGATTATAGCGGCCTATCAGATATCAGAGCCGGTGGTTTACTGCGCACACACACAGTGCGCAGCCTCAGTCAAGCGCTGCCATCCCCGCACCACAGCATACATTTACCTGCGCCGCGGTAGCATGGATGGCCGACAGAGAAAAAGGAGTGTAGTGCGGTGCTGTTTTTCACCCACGACTAAAGGTAATGCTATGTGGTGCCACACAGTACCAACCTGTTCAAGCACTTAAAGAAAACACACCCCGACACTTTTAAAGAGGCTGAACATCGCCTTGAAGACCAGCAAGCCTCAAAGTCACCTGCACCGTCTGCTGTCCGTCAGAAGACATTGCGGGAGAGTTTCATGTGATAAAAAATTTCACAAACCATTATTTTATTCATTTTTATTTGATCAAACTACCCCTAATATTCAACTGAGCCACTTGAATCTTGGATGAAGCCATGTTCACCAGTCTTTCATTCAGTTGACAAATATAAAGTTCAGATGCTTGTAGGCCTACTGTATGTATCAGAAAATATTGACAGTTTAGTTTCTAGAATGTTATTAATATATATAATAATATATAAAATTATGTATAGGCCTATCATATACTATTATTTAAGGGGCAAAATGTATCTATCGGTATTGGTATCGATAAAAAGAAGGCCTACCATAAAATAATGGTATTGTCTAGTGGGGGTGTATTTATGTTGCGGGTGCAAATAAATGAGTCACACTATTTGCGCTTGAGCACATTGGGGAACATGCTAGCTCGTTTATTTTAGAAGAAAAACAGAGAGTAAAACAACTGGCAGGGCCCGCCCACAACATCATGGAACGTACCATGACTGAACATAGAGGGGGAATTCGCCTGTCAAACGACAGTCACCACAGTAGCCCCCACCCAGAATTCACCCTCTGGTGGCTAACGGAAACGAGGATGAAGTGTCACTACCCGTCCACAGCGCATCCGCGTAGGTGCCGAAGGCGTGAGGTCCATCCGCACCCGCGTAAGGCGGCTGGGCGCAGACGGCTCAAAAGGAACGGCGCCGGGATTCAGAACGGAGGCCCTGGGGCGCCCTCTCCGTGGAGGCTGCGCCATCTCCGGCAAGACGGAAAAGTCTAAATGCGCAGGCTTGAGGTGGTCAACCGAAATGGACTCTAGCCTACCCCCGATATCCACCACAAAATGCTTCGGGCCAGGCACAACCACCCGGAACGGCCCGTCGTACGGTGGGCGGAGCGGCCCGCGATGAGCATCATGCCTGATGAACACAAACGGGGCAGAGCTCAGGTCTGCAGGCACGTGCTCCGGTGGAGTGCAATGTGCCGAAGTCGGAACCGGCGCAAAAAGTCTGGCGTCCGCGCGCATGTCACGCAAGTGTTGTGAAGCCGACCACGGCTCAGTAGCACTAGGGATAAACTCCCCAGGCACCCGCAAGGGCTGACCAAAAACAAGTTCAGCAGACGACGCCTGGAGGTCACCCTTGGCCATCGTGCGCAACCCCAACATCACCCATGGCAATTTGTCCACCCAATCGCTATCCGTGAGAGTAGCGCGCAACGATGCTTTCAGGGAGCGATGAAAATGCTCCACCAAACCATTAGCCTGGGGATGGTAGGCTGTGGTGTGGTGCAACCGCACCCCAAGATTCTGCGCGATAGCATCCCACAGCTCAGACGTGAACTGCGCTCCACGGTCCGAGGTTATGTCCAAAGGCGTGCCAAAATGAGACACCCAGGCGCCGATAAAAGCCCTTGCTACTTCAGTGGTAGTCGTGGTCTGCAAAGGCACTGCCTCCGGCCAACGCGTGGTGCGATCAACAATAGTTAACAAATGCGTGAAACCCCGGGAATGAGGCAGTGGGCCCACGAGGTCGAGGTTAACGTGCTCGAAACGCTGCTCGGGGACCGCAAAAGTGTGTAACGGCGCCTTAGTGTGTCGGTGAACCTTCGCACGCTGGCACCTGGCGCACTCACATGTCCACTCCCGCACTTCCTTTTTCAGACCGCGCCACACAAACCTAGCCGCCACTTGCTTGACAGAAGCCTTAACCCCTGGGTGCGAAAGATCATGCATCACCTGGAAAACGGGCTTCCGCCACGCAGCAGGAACGATGGGGCGCGGAGAGGCCAAAGAAACGTCACAAAGCAACATGACGCCCGTCTCATCAAAAGGCAGCTCAGCCAGACTTAGGCCAGATGCAGCGGAGCGAAGCTGTCGCACCGTGGGATCAACCGCCTGCTCCTTAGCCATCAGCCTATAGTCCAAATTGCTCAATTGTCCTTCCCCGCCACGTGTTGCATATTGGTCGTGAATTCAGAGATATACGCAAGGTGGCGCTGCTGCCTCGCGGACCATGGCTCTGTAACTTTTCCCATAGCGAAAGTTAGCGGCTTGTGGTCGACAAACGCGGTAAAGGAACGGCCCTCCAGCATACGGCGAAAAGAGCCAGATAGAGAGCCAGCAGCTCCCGGTCGAAGGTACTATACTTCCACTCGGCCGGTCGCAGTTGGCGGCTGAAAAACGCCAGAGGCTGCCATACTCCCTCCACGCATTGCTCGTACACAGCCCCCACCGCAACATCGGAAGCATCAGAGGTGAGCGCAACTGGTGCTGAAGGAGAAGGGTGGGCCAGCATAGTCGCATTGGCCAAAGCGGCCTTAATGTCCTGAAATGCCTGCACGCGTTCGGCGGTCCACTCAACGAGCTGTTTAGCGGGGTGTTTTAGCGCCTGGTGGAGTGGCTGCATAAGCTGCGCGGCCCCCGGAACAAAATGATGATTGAAATTTACCATCCCGAGGAACTCCTGCAACGACCTGATCGAGTGCGGCTGAGGAAAACGTGCGATAGCCTCCACTTTGTCCGGAAGGGGAATGGCGCCCTCTTTACAAACGCAATGCCCAAGAAAATCAATAGTAGAACACCCGAACTGACACTTCTTGGGATGGATAGCTAGGCCATGCTGTTGGAGCCGCGTGAACAACATCTCCAGATGCCGAATATGTTGTTCACGGGACTCGCTGGCCACAAGCATGTCATCGAGGTACACAAAAACAACGGGTAACTCGCAGACAACCACGTCCATAAGACGCTGGAACGTCTGCGCCGCATTCTTGAGTCCAAAAGGCATCCTAAGAAACTCAAACAATCCAAAAGGTGTAACGACTGCAGTCTTAGGTATGTCCTCTGCGCGGACTGGAATCTGATGGTACCCACGCACCAAGTCCACCTTTGAAAAAATGACCTTACCGACCAAGCGCGCGGAAAAGTCCTGCAAGTGAGGCACAGGGTACCTGTCAGGAACAGTCGCATCGTTGAGTCGACAGTAGTCCCCACACAGCCGCCATCCTCCATCCGCTTTAGGGACGATGTGGAGGGGTGACGACTATGGGCTGTCCGAATGGCGGACGATGCCCAGGCGCTCAATCTCCTCGAACTCCTCCTTGGCCACTGCCAGCTTCGCCGGGTCCAGCCGGCGGGCCCTGGCGAAAACGAGGGGACCGGTCGTCGGCAGGTGATGCTCCACGCCGTGACGTACGGTCGCTGAGGAAAAATCCGGAGACTGAAGGTCCGGAAAACGTGCTAGTAGCCGGACGAAATCATCGCCATCCGACGCAGCGCTGGGCAGCTGTGCTGTCTGGTCACTCGCTGGGGCGCACACGTGCGCTTTAAGATCACTCACGTCCAGCAGGCGTCTGTTCCGGAGGTCCACAACCAGGCCGTGTGCGTGGAGGAAATCCGCCCCGATGATGTGGAAAGTTGTGTCCGCCGTGACGAAATCCGAGTCATAGCGGCGGCCGCCGAAACAGAGCTGCATGCGTCTCCGGCCGAAAACGCGAACAGTCTCGCCGCTGACGTTCACCATACGTGGTAACAGGCTGCCAGCGGCGCCACCCGGCGCGCACGTCCGCTCGCTGGGCAGTGCGGGAACCATGCTTGCATGAGCACCGGTGTCACACAAGAATCTGTAGCCGGAGAGAGCGTCGTGCAGATACAGCAGGGTGACGTCAGTGGAAATGCCGGTGCCCGCTGTCACTTACGAGCACCGGCCCGGGCGTTTCCCTGTACCACGAACGAGCAGGGCTGGTGACACTTCGTGGCCCGGTCGCCGAAGCGTTCGTGGTAAAAACACACACCAGGCCGCTGCGAGGGCCGGTCGCACCCGACAGCTACCTTCTTGTCCCTCCTCACGTGTGGTGCTGGGGACGTATATGCCGGGACGGGCGAGGCACTGCTTTGTGCAATCCAAAATGTATCCGCTTCCATGGCAAAAGCGCGGAGGTCCTCCACCGGGACGTCAGCGAGCGCGGACCTGACAGAGACGGGCAGCTGGCGCAAGAAGAGGTGCGTAAACAAGAATCCAGGCTCATTGTCCCCCAGCAGCGCCAGCATATGTTCCATAAGCTGAGACGGCTTATGGCCGCCCAGGCCGTTTAGCGCGAAAAGCTCCTCCGCCCTCTCCGTGTCGGAAAGACTGAAGCAGCTGCGACTTCAAAGTCCCGTACTTGCCATGTGCAGGAGGGCGCGTAAGCAGTCCGACGATCCTGGTCGCCACGGAGGATGGGAGCGCGGCCACCACATGATGGTACCGGCGGTCGTCGTCTACGATGCCGTGCAGGTCAAACTGCGACTCCGCGTGCGCGAACCAGGACCCTGGAGAAGTTTCCCAGAACTCGGGGAGCTTAAGCGAAGGTGTGTGTGTGGCGGAGTACCCTGGTGAGGGCGGCGCGGGGGAGGTGAGTCGGGCGCCGGAGTCTCATCGCTGTCCTCGG
>JAXIVH010000023.1:921885-929385 GCA_036785325.1 Urophycis tenuis | reverse complement strand
CTTTAATTGATTCGTTTTAGCTGTTCTCGGTAAAGTTGGGCAACACTATTCATGCATTTATTTAATCTATGTGTCTATGTATTGATTCGTTATTCGCTATATTGTATTTATTCTTTGTTTTTAACTTTCCCAGCCTACAAGTGCATCACGGACCAGAGGGAGCGGCTGGAGGAGGCCCTCCCGCTCGTCCTGGGCTTCATCCTGGGCCTCATCATCGTCATCACCCTCACCGTGTACCACTTCCACCTCAAACTGACCACACAGCAGCCCCAGCTCCCCAGAGACCGCTCAATGTACAAGAACATGTAGTTTAATGTAAGCCCCTCCCTCCGAGTCCTTGCCCACTCGTCCTTGCCAAGACCCCCCCCCCCCCCCCACCTCGAGTAACGTTGCTGCTCCCAAAAGTCAAACCCGAAATAAAATAAAAAAACACGGAATTTTCTCCCCGATCCCTCTCTCCACTCGGACGTCCTGACATCCGGGAGTTCCAGACAACAAGGTGGCGGAATTATTAGTTGATTCATAAAAAAAGTGACTTTTGTGGCTCAAGTCTGAGAAAGGCAGCAGCGGTTAAAAAACGAGCGGGGTGTAGGAAAATCACCTCCGAGTTTCGAGTTGTTCAAGTCGTTTCGACTGTCTGTCGTTTTTCTTTTGGCGAGACCTGATTTCCAGTCGAAGTTTGCTCAACATTGCAATGCATATCGGTACCCATCAACATTTTGTTTTTTCTTTCAAATTCTGCTTGAATGCAATCCTTTAGTGTTACCAGTTGACCGTCTTGTAGTGGTGCGTGCAGGTGTTTTCAATCCAAAACCATTACCGAGGATTTGTTCCAAATGAATCTCAACCCGTGGGGGCGCAAAAGATAGGTCTAATATATGAACGAATGTCTAAAATCTATATGTGAAAAAGAACTTTGAATAAATGAAAAAAAACTATATATGACTTTGTCACTTCGAGGTTCTACATCAATGTGTGACAAAGCTACAAAGATATTATTTTGAAAATATATATGAAGGCGATAGGATTTAAAAGAGCGAGAGAAAAAAAAACAAGCCTAAGTCTATGCATAAACCTCTGCCGATGCAACCTTTGTGCAGTACTATTCTGTTCATTCAAATAAAAACCTCCCTCGAATACCCTCGATCACTGTGTCGAAGCCGTGTCGTTTCTGAAACATCACAGATGTCACACACGTTTAAAACAATGAAGGGAGTGTGTGCGGTGACACACGCGGGGGGAGTGGAGTGGAGGGGGGTGGGGGGGGGTGACAGGGTGTCGAGATGACGCGCGATGACAGCTTCAGAGTGATGGATGCACCTGTCCCAGCAGCGGTCTGAGATAGACTATCGATTTTGCCGTTGGACTCTGCAGGAGGAAACGCAACACAAACGAGTTTAATTGAAAAGGAGAAGAGGGGGGGGGGGGGGGGGGGTGCGCACCGTGTGTTGTCCCCACAGTTGTTGGAGCAACTCGAGACACAATCCATCATAAACCCTCTCGCAGAGCAACACAGGTCATTTACACTTCCTGACCCATTTACACCCCCCGCCCACCCCCCTATACAACCACACGTTATTTCTCCCCCACTCTCTGTCAGTGACATCACAACAACGTGACCACAGATCACATCACACCAAGCGATGACATCCATCCACACTGCGTTCAGAACTGCCACCGTGAGCTCGTGAGCTCGGTCTAATATCGACTATTCTTCCGTTCGGTCCGACTCCGATTGGCTGATTATCTGAGCTCGTGACGCTCGTCGTTAGTGACGTAGGGCTGCCTCATGTCAAAGGGGACCATGTGGCACGTGGCAGTAAAGTCGTGACAATCCTGAGTTTGGGGAGCAATCGGAAGTTTTTTTTCTCTCGAACGTCTCCCAGCCAGGATCGAACCCGGGACCTCTCCGCTTTGAGTCACTGATGCCAAAATGCTGCGCTGTTGTGACGCGTCACCGTGGATGTAAAAATAGATGAAGGGTGGCTCTCCTATTCTGCGGGATTTTAAATAATATGTAGGCCTATATTGTTATTTTTAGGGATGGAGATTGTATATCTTGTAAAAAAGAATCTGATTGGAGACAGGCTGAGATATAAATAATCTCTTTGTGTGCATAAGACTGTAAATCAGGCTATTGTACTTTGTTAATCCATTACCTGAACTTCAAATAAAATATATTTGTTCAAAATAAACAATGCGCTTCAAGGACGTCTTTTGGGGGATTAGATTTAGAATCACAAATAGAAACCAACGCGGCGTTGTCCAAGTGTCCAAGAACGGTCTGGCACTCTCCGGCAGTGCGGCGTTTGCGCAGTATTTGTGTTTTCTACCGCTGTTTTATTTACTGAGCCAAGGGGTGGAGGTATGTCTTCCTTGGAGGAAGCCCATTCTCCAGCCGCTCTCTAAATCAATATCCCATTATGGTGTCTAAGAGGATAAAAGGCTCGGAGGAAGAGGCAGAGAAGAGAAATAGCGCCATATATTACGGCAACGGCAAGCGATGGATCCCAGACCCGGCTGTCTGTTTGTCTGTCTTCCTGAGCCGAAGACAGGGGGCGAGATCGTGTCTGGCCGCCGAAAGTACTGTTGGCGCACACACTGAAAAGTATGAACGATTAAAAAAACAAACAAAACAAAAAACACAAATCACAAGTACATTTAAAATAGCTTCAATGTGCTTCACATCCTCTCCCCCTCTCTATATCGAAAACTTTGACGTGAGACAGGGAGAGATGGAGAATGCGACAGAAGGTTAAGGATTGGATGGATGACGGAAGAATTCATGCAACACATCCCGATCTTTTCATGGGCGTTTTTCCTTGTTTTTAATTGAAACCAGCTTCACCGATAACAGACATGCAGCATCACTGTACAAGCCAACACAGATCAGTAGAACTCACTCAAATGTTGACACCTTGTCAAGGATAAGCCAGAAACCCTTCCTCGCACACACGCACGCACGCACGCACGCACGCACGCACGCACACACACACACACACACACACACACACACACACACACACACCTTCAAATGCTGTACAGAGATAAGCACACACAAACTTTGCAATTCTTAACACAGAACACACACACACACACACACACACACACACACACACGCACGCACACACACACACACACACACACACACACACACACACACACACACACACACACACACACACACACACACACACACACGAAATGTTCCACATCATTTGCTTTTCGCCCCAAAACATACCACCAACCACGCAGACACACACACAAACACACACACACACACACACACACACACATCACACCCACCCACGCACCCTAAAGAAACACGCATTCATATGTACATATCACAGTGGTTGATGGGTGGGGGCCTATAGGGGGGGAAAGGGTGTATTACAATGTTCTGCGCGTCCCACCCCAGACAGGACTGGCAGCTCAGATTCAGTGACAAGGAGAGTCCACATCTGTGTGTAAGTAACCGTGCGTGTGCGTGTGCGCGTGTGTGTGTGCGTGTGTGCGTGCGAGTGTGTGTGCCTGAGTGTATGTGTGAATGGAATGGGATACGGAGTGTGATGATGACAAGTCAAAATAACAAAAACAACTTAAAAAAACAAAACAAACAAAAAAACGTATATTCTTTATCGGCATTTCGTAAGCTGACAGAGGGTGGTGGTGGTGGTGGTGGTGGTGGTGGTGGGTGCGGGGGGCAGGGGTGGGCTGCTCCTCGCGGGAAGATCGTGGGTGGGGGGGGGGGGGGAAAGTGTCAAACGGTTTCTCAGGAAGAAGGATATGTAATATACGCGCCTCGGAAGGTAAAGGGGCGAGGGTGTTTGCGTGCCACCGCCCCTTTAAGTCAATGCTGTGCTACATACGTAATGCTCGGGGCTGTTAACAGTATCGAGAATTCGGGATACGTACACGTCTCATAAAGTAAGTGCAGAGGTGGGGGGGGGGGGGGGGGGGGGGGGGGCGGCGGGGCTATTGCTTGAAGGACAGAGCAAACTCAAAAGCGAAACGATTTCGGCTGATACTACACTTTTTCTTTTCTTTTTTTAAACAATCCCCCCCCCGCCCTAAAAAAAAAGGCCACACAAAAAAATGAAAGCAAAACAATAAATAAATCGATAATAATTCCAACCGAAAAAATAAATAAATACTTTAAAACATCATACAAAAATTTGTGACGTCACCCTTTTTACAACATTTAATTTAAGTTGTGTCTACAAATGTAAGATAATAAATATAGTTTCTTTTTTTTGGAACAGTTAAGATTAGGTTGGTTTATTTGGGATATCTCTTAAATCTTTAAGCAAAAAAAGGATTATAAATAGTAGGAAAGATCTCTGCAGAAAGTTCTATTTAATACTGCAATATCACAATGGTTACAACACGATAAAATACTGCAAATTATCAAAACTGTACAGAAAAACTTACAAGTTTCTCTAAAATACAATTTCACCGTTAGTGTGTGTGACGAAAGAGAAGTGAAATTTCAGGACTTGCTTGCTCAATTTCGACAGGCCGGTAGGCCCTCAACACAGCAGCCACACTAACTCAGTCATTACTAGTCAATCCCACATCCGCAATCTCTCCTGATTGTTCTGCTTTTCTACTGCTTCTGTCTGGAGCAGAGCACCCTGTCACGGGGGGTGGGGTTGGGGGGGGGGGGGGGGCTGGGGAGGGGCTTGACTAGACATATGTCAGCCAACCGCCGCCAGAACCGTTCGGGAAAGTTCTAGTACTGACTCAACGGCCCGAGTCAACCCCACTGTTCTGCGGGGGGAAGTTTTTTTTGCTCAAAACCAAACAGTCTAAGGTGAGTTCCTACAGCGTCAGCGAACTCTTCGACTCTCGCTTCAAGTTTTCCAAAAAAAAAAAAAACAGTTAAAATGTGTTCTTTTTTTTTTCTTCTTCTTCTAAGAATTCTTCTTCTTTTCACTTGTATCCGCTTCTTTCTGTCCGTTTTTTTTTTTTTGTTTTGCTTTTTTGAAATGATAAGTAATAATCCTCTTCGTCTAAATCTACGTCGTCGGTTACAGGTGTGAGTGTTAGCGTTAGCGGCACCAGGCGGCCGCTAGCACGCCGGTGGAGTAGCGGTGTGTGTGTGTGTGTGTGTGTGTGCGTTTTCCCAGGCGGTGGTGAGAGTCCCTGCCCTCTTCCTCCTGCCCCTAGCAGTCAATGACGGGGTGGTGGGGTCTGGGGTGGAGAGGGGCCGGGGGGGGGGGGGCGGTGTCAGTAGTGGCGGTGGTGGAGGGGGCGGGGGTCTATAAGAGCGGCTGAGCGCGGCTGGGCGCGGGGCCGTGGGGGGTATCAGCGGTGGCGGTAGTGTCTCATGAGGGGCACGATGCAGGACGGGGGGCCGCCCAGCTTGAGGAAGGGGTGCTGGAGCAGCTCCAGGGCGGTGGCCCTCTGGGACGGCTCGCGCACCAGCATCAGGTCCAGGAAGGCCCGCAAGACGGAGGACACCTGGAGGCGGGAGACGGGGGGGAGAGAGGGGGCAGGGAGGCGGGGAGATAGGAAAAGAAAAGGGGGCGGGGGGGACGGAGAGAGATGGGGATGGAGGGGCGAGAGAAGGGGAGGGGGGGGGAGTGATGGGAGTAGAGGGGCGGGAGGGATTTGCAGGGGAAGAAGGGAGACAGAAAGGGGGGAGAGAGGCAAGAAGAGTGGGCGTGAGAGGCAGGGGGAAGAGATGGTGACAGAGGGGAGGCAGGCAGGGTAAGAGATCAGGGGGGGAGAAATTAGATAGGTGGAGAGAGGAGGGAGGGAGAGGGAGAGAGAGAGAGAGAGAGAGAGAGAGTGTGTGAGAGAGAGACAGAGATGGAGAGAGAGGAGAGAAAAAGAGAGCGGACACACACAAACACACAGGGCAGGAGAGGGGAGTAAAGCCGAGGGGGGGGGGGGGGGGGGGGGGGGGGGAGGGGGTGGCAGGGAGTGAGGGAGAGAGGGCACGAGGGAGAGAATTGTAAGGGCACGATAAAGGCCGTTCTATAACTTTCCTGCCCCAAATGGCAGGTTTATAGGCGCACTCCTGGGGCCCCGTGCAGCCAGCTGTCCTCTGCAGCCCATCACCTTGGAGGAGGAAGCAGCGCGCTGCTGTAATAAACCGAGCCGTACGCCTCGCCGACTCCTCCTTCCATTACCCCCCCCCCCCTCTTTGTTTATCCCCGACGACTGCTCCATTGTAATCAACACTGTCCTCGCCGCCGCGCGCCACCACGTCATTTTATTACGACCGCTGTAAAGCGAAGTCCAAGGGAAAAAACGGTACCACGCGTTACGCACAGAAAATGGCCGCCGAACAGAGAGGGGGTCAGAGGAACCCCCTCTCAAAAATGAAGCCTCCGCTGTCCAGACACAGTGAGGCTGTACTCTAAGCGCACACAGCGGCAGAGCGGAGCCGCGGTCGTGGCCTACTTGCTAAGGTGTTGTGGTGGTGGTGGTGTGTGTGTGTGTGTGTGTGTGTGTGTGTGTGTGTGTGCGGCCGAAAGCAGCAGAAGGGGGGTGCAGTGGCGGGTCTCACCTTGTGAGATTCCTTGAGTTGTGGTGGGAGGTTGTCGCGTATTCTTCTCATGGCCTGCAGGGGGGGCTCGTTGAAGTACGGGGGCTCGCCGTCCACCATCTCGATCACCATGATGCCGAGAGACCAGATGTCCACCTGGACACACACACACGCACACACACACACACATAGAAAACACAACAAAGACACACACTATGTCTTCGAGCCCTTGTCAAACGCTGCATGCTAGTTTGTGTGTGTGTGTTGTGTTTGTGCCAGTTGATGTGTGTTTGTGTGTGTGTTGTGTTTGTGTCAGTTGATGTGGGTGTTTGTGTGTGTGTGTTGTGTTTGTGTCAGTTGATGTGGGTGTTTGTGTGTGTGTTGTGTTTGTGTCAGTTGATGTGTGTGTTTGTATGTGTGTTGTGTTTGTGTCAGTTGATGTGTGTGTTTGTGTGTGTGTGTGTGTTGTGTTTGTGTCAGTTGATGTGTGTGTTTGTGTGTGTGTGTGTGTTGTGTTTGTGTCAGTTGATGTGTGTGTTTGTGTGTGTGTTGTGTTTGTGTCAGTTGATGTGTGTGTTTGTGTGTGTCTGTGTTGTGTTTGTGCCAGTTGATGTGTGTGTTTGTGTGTGTGTTGTGTTTGTGTCAGTTGATATGTGTGTTTGGTGTGTGTGTTGTGTTTGTGTCAGTTGATGTGTGTGTTTTGTGTGTGTGTTGTGTTTGTGTCAATTGATGTGTGTGTTTGTGTGTGTTGTGTTTGTGTCAGTTGATGTGTGTGTTTGTTGTTTGTGTGTGTGTTGTGTTTGTGTCAGTTGATGTGTGTGTTTGCATGCTTGTGTGTGCATGGATGCCTGTTAATGTGTAGGCGTGTGTGATTTAGTGAATTTAACAAACGCCTTCAAGGCTTACATCTCAACATGGAGAGTGCGTGTGTGTGTGTGTGTGTGTGTGTGTGCGTGTGCAAGCGCGCCTGCGTGCGTGTCCCACCTCTGTGCCATACGGTAGTC
>JAXIVH010000023.1:909385-911885 GCA_036785325.1 Urophycis tenuis | reverse complement strand
CACATACACACATGTGTACACACGCACACACACACACACACACACACACACACACACACACATGCGAGCACAAAGTTAACACTTTAAATTCACCCCTGCCAATATGATATAAATTTAAAAGGGATATATTTTACCATATTTAATCAAGTGTCATGGATAATAGCGACTGGGTTCATGCACAATGCAAATATAATGACAATAAGCTGTGAATAAATTACGAGCAGGCAGGCCTCTGGTGTCGAGTGTCAACAATTTAGTTAATTTATATTCAGCAAGTGTTCTCAGCACCATAGGAAAACTATGACTAACTACGTTGGAAAATGTTGCCATGCTTAGCTAGGCTAACAAGGAAAATCGATGTTGCTCATTAGCCTAAATTTATGTGGGCTTGTTAGCCTAGATTGATTTAATTTATTAGTCAAAATGAATGTTAGCTTGTATGCCAAAAATGGATACTAACTTGTTAGCCTATATTTATGTTAGCTTGTTAGTCTAAATTGGTATTCGCTTGTTAGCCTAAATTTTGGTAAACTTGTAAGACAAAACGTACGGCAAAAAACCTCAAAACATTATTCGATGACATTTTTCACACAAAGACCCCGTACCGCAAGGACATACACAAAAGAAGTTCTGTTTCATAAGGAAACACTGTTTGTGATTAGGTTAGCAATCGTGACTTGAGTGGGGCAGAGTGTCCTCTCTGAGTCAGCCTGACAAAGATGCTCAGAATGGCGCCCTAGAGAGGCACTGGGCTACACCACGAAAACCACATACTACACTGACACCATCCCTTCAGTGCAATGATTATATCACCTGTATGCTGAGTAAGCTTTTCAAGTCAAGTGGGCAAGTCAAGTCAAATCACAGGTTATGTCAAGTATAGTCACGTCAAATCCTTGGTTAAAGCAAGACAAGTCCCAAGTCAAGGGACTCCCCCCCCCCCAAAGATCAAAGACCTTGCTTACACTGGCTAGACCAAAGATCATAAGATTCTGGAGCCCATTTTTTTGCAACAAACAAAACTTTTTTTTTTTGCGAGACGTCAGGACATTTTACCCAGTTTTTCTTGTGACAAAACTGGCTATTTTGAACCACAGTGTTGTCTCAACATAAAACATAATTGTTCAACTGGCTATTTAATGCGGCGCTAATGTGAAATGACGCACAAAAATAAAAATAATGTATGAATGTAATAATGTATGAACTTTGAGACATAACTTGAATTTGAGATTCAAAGTGTCCATGGTAAACAGAAACGTCATTTTAACGAACAGTGTTTTATTCTGGAAATCGCGTTGATTAGTGATTTGATCTGATCCATAGACCATAAGCCACTGTCGTGAGGAGCTTGACTGACAGGGTAGTCATTCAATCATGACAATGCCATAGCGTGGAGCATGACTGACAGGTAAGTCATCCAATCATGACAATGCCATTCCCAGTTCCCATCTCGCATACCAGTTAACATTGCACAGACACTTGTCAGTTCAAGTTGTAATGTCAGCATGGACACCATTGAACCATGTTAATGTTTAATATTTAAACTTAAAACATAAAAATAGACAAGTCATTCATGTCATCATGTTGTAGATGACTCAAGTCTCGAGTCTTTAACTTTCATGTCCAAGTCCAGTCTCAAGTAAATCACTTTCTGTCAGGTCAAGTTTCAAGTCATCAAAACAGTGACTCAGTCGAGTCACGAGTCACAATCAGTACGTTTACATGCAGCAAGAAATTCGAATTTCTGATCGGATCAGATAATGACATGCGTAAGACCGGATCACTTGTCCGAGTATACATACCGTTCAGAGAATCAGATTAACAGCCGGAGCATGGGCTGACTCTGGACGCTATGTGGCGCTGCGCATGTGCAGAATGGTACTGTGCATGCGCAGAATGCAAAATCCGATTCAGATCCGATTGCTGAGTATACATGCCGTTAAAAGTCCGACTATGAACGAATTATCCAGGTGTTGTTATCCGATTTTGAGATGTCCGAAGTAGGTCCGAAGTAGGTCGGATTAAGGTGTTTACATGCACTTAAAAAGTCCGAACGATGTCTTATACGATTAGAAATTCGAATTTCTTGCTGCATGTAAACGTACTGAATGACTCAAGTCCACATCTCTGGTTTATGAACCCTGGGGGTTACAGGTAGAATATGTGATTTTGTACAATGGTTGGTTTTATGTAGTCCAACCTTATTTTTTATTGCCTATATTCAATCTCTCAAATTCTTTATTCAATATACATGTAGGTCAGTTTCTTCTTTCCTTCACGGCACCAAAGAATCCTTAATCCTTGAAAAGGATAAACATACTCTTATTTGCTGGGATGTCAATATGCTGGCCTCAGATAACTTTTACAGTCAAAAGACTTAAGAGTTAAAATGTGTATAAATAGTCGGGCTACGATACATCTCTTTCATAGTGAAATGTGTGAAAACGTTGTTAACTTTTTTTGGGGGGGAGACAAGTACATTTCAAACATTAACAGAAAG
>JAXIVH010000023.1:900372-907872 GCA_036785325.1 Urophycis tenuis | reverse complement strand
ACTAAATAAGAAATTCGATACAGATTCTAGTTAATCGATTTTGAAATTAGAGTTGTAATTTCCCTTTCATAACATAACTTGGGATCATTTGGCTTTTCAATTAACCACGCAAATTATTCTATTCTTAGCTTTGGTACACACAGAGGACATTGTATTTTGCGGCAATTAATATTCTTGTCCTCTTGCGCCCTCTTTTGGATGGGAGTTGTAAAAGCAAAAAGAAGAATATTCATTTGGATAAAGAAGCAGACTCCCAACCGTCATTTATAAACCCGAGTTTTGAACTGAATGAATGATTGAATGATTAAATTAATGCTTTAAAATGTTTGCAGAGAAATATCTGCCACCATGGTATTGTGATCACATTGTACACTAATTCAAATAATAATATATGGTATATATTGCTTCTTCTTTTTTTTTTTTTTAAATAGGCCTATTTGAATTGATAAAAAAAGGAATTGAGGCTCAATAGAACAATTAGGACACAGCTGATAAAGTAAAATGACATTGTATATTTTGAGTAGGCCCTATTTCAAATAAAAAACTGAAATCTAAACACGTAACGTTTAGCAATAATACAATGAATGATTGAAAAGCGAATCAATTTAGTTTTTTTTTTTTTAGTTAACTTCTTTAAAAGCCAAGCCAAGACAAACCAAACTCTCAGTCCAGCAGTTCATACACACGGGCTACACTGCCCTCTGGGTGGCGATACCAGTAACACACGCCCTGGGCGACTTGTAACGGTCAATGGGGGGAGTAAATTACATTAATACACAGAAACGGAAGTATTCAGTGATCCTCATGGAAGGAGGATACCCTCAAGGCACCCGACGCAGAGTCCAACCTCATTAATTAGCGGCCTACAGCTAATCCCGTCCTTGCCGGCCATTTAAACAGGACCAATGCAGATCACAGAGTCCTCAGACAGGTTCAGCCCACCTATCACGTGATTAGCGGCAACACGCTTTCAAATCAGACTTCCTCTAAACTCTTGACACGCCGTTAGCCCAGACTACACACCAGGGCTTTGGAGCAAGATGAGTGGGATTACCAGAGACAAGGATTTTAGAGGAGGGGTTTATTTTTTATTTTTTATGATGAATAGGCTGTGAACTGCCCTGTTTCTTCAGGGCATCCAGCTGCCTGTTAGTTACAGAGGCCAGTGAGCACCACCACCACCTCCTCCTCCTCCTCCTCCTCCTCCACCTCCTCCACCACCACCACCACCATGATGTGGAGGAGGTGGAGGACTCTAGGGGAGGAGAGGCGAAGCTCCGTCAGGATTCAACACAACACATGGAAAGTAATATAATGGGTTAGGAGAGACTGCATAATCACCTGCACTAGGAAGAGTATTCTGTTGAGCACAATGCCCTGCAGAGAACGAGTGTTGTGTGCGTGTGTGTGTCGGTCTGAAATGTGTGTGTAATTTAGTACATTAAGTGTGCGTGTGCTTGTGTGTGTGTGTGTGTTCGTTGTTATGCAGTGTGTGTGTGTTCGTTGTAATGGGAGTTCGTTGTAACGCAGTGTGCGTGTGTGTCTGTATGGGTATGTGTGTCTGTGTGAGTGTGTGTTCGTTGTAATGGGAGTTCGTTGTAACGCAGTGTGCGTGTGTGTCTGTGTGGGTATGTGTGTCTGTGTGTGTGTGTGTTCGTTGTAATGCAGTTCGTTGTAACGCAGTGTGCGTGTGTCTGTGTGTGTGCATGCATGCGTATGTGTGTGTGTTCGTTGTAACGCAGTGTGTGTGTGTCTGTGTGCGTGTGTGTGTGTGTGTTCATTGCAATGCAGCAGCTTCCAAAAATCACTTCCCCACCCACCGACCCACCATTCTGCACCCTAATCTAGCTTTAACCCTTCAACCCTAACCTCCACCCACAGCCTCCATCCACCACCACCACCACGGGTGGGACCACTGTGACCCCATCACCCAGCACCACCCTAAATCATCCACCTCCACCACCCATGAGTCACCCATAAAGACTTCCTGCTTCGGAGGCGGGGCTTAACTTGAGGAGGACCAATAAGCGCACCCGACTTCCCAATGCATTTGTTTAGCATATGTTAGCAGATAAGAACTCTGTGAGACTCTATTCGAGCACAATGCATTTTTGGACAAACCAACCCACACTGTACACACTTCTACCCAGCCAAGTATTTCCAAAATGGAGGCGGCAGGGAGGCGGTCTAATCGAACAGAGGCGTGAGAAGGGGAGACAGACGAGTGCAAGATGAGGAGAGAATCAATATAGATCTTTCTCTGTCACACACACACACACACACACACACTCTCTCTCTCTCTCTCTCTCTCTCTCTCTCCCTCACTCCCCGGTGGAGACAGAGAGCGGCCCTCCACAGATTAATTACAGACCCCGGGGCTGTCAATCACAGTCCTGACTGTGTGACGGGGTGGCGGGGGGGGGGGGGGGGGGATGAGTCTCCATCCCTCGGCTGTTTTATCTTTGCTCTTTTCTCTCCTCCTTTTGTTTCATTTGTCTTTTGATGTTGTTGTTTTTTTACTATGTCTCCAAAATCCTCACTTTGTCTTGTCTCACTGTTTCACAGCTGGACTCGTATGGGCAGGCGTACGTCACGTACGCCAAGACGTGGTCACACACAGACACTGACACAACACACACACACACACACACACACAGACACTCCATCAAAGTATAGACGGCAAAAACCTAAAGCAAAGGATCTAGCTTGAGTCCAGCAAAAGCAAAAACAGGAGTTAGTTTGAACCTGTGTAAACATATGTAAGTAGGTCCGCACCTATGTTTGGACCTATTTAAAATACTGAATACAAATTTGACATACTTTCCAAAATTGTCTAACCCTATTCTAACTGCTGTCAACCCACCCCCAGGACAGAGCAAAGGGATGAAAACAGTCAGTGTCGTAGTGGTTGCCCATATAAAAGGGGCATTTAGCAGATGCTATTGTCCAAAGTGACTTACAATCAGTACATTTGTGGGGGTTTGACATGTGAGGTGGGGATCAAACCGCTCTGTCCAACCGCTCTACCCACTGAGCTACTGCCGCCCCATATCACAGGGGTTGTCCAGAGAAGTGAACTTGTGAGCTGTAGTTCTTCATTTGTCCACATGGTGATACTGCAGGTCAGCAAGCAAATGCTTGTGTGCGCTCAGCCACCCCAATTCCCAGTCACACGAAGACACCAGAGATAGAGAATATCTCCAGATAATTCACGTGTTATCTTTTGCGAAGGGAAAAGTTACATCCTAATGTTGGTGATGCTAATTCTTAAGATTGTATTTCGGTTCAATGTGGTGTAAACATCTGCAGCGCTGAGACGGAGCCAACCACTTGAAGAAGATGAATATCGATATCCACATGGACTGTGTCTAAATCCACAGCGGAAGCTCTTGGTCAGAGTAAACCAACTCCACCGATCTTCATCTTCATTCAAAAGGGTCTGAATCACTTTTAGAAGTGACATTTATAGATTTGGGTTTTTTTTTAAACATCCAGAAACTAATTCCACAGATCAGCACAACATGCTGCTTCTGAGTGCACAAGATGCCAGCTGCCCCCAATCCAAACTCCTCTCAAGACCCTCACTCTATTTCCATCCCAAAACTATAACCTGTAACTCTGTTTAAAAGCCTTCACATATAAAACTCCCCCAACAGAACAATCACTGTAGGGCAGATTGGCCTGACTGACAACAATACATAAATTACAAAATAATATCATTAGAACTACATGTAAATACACTCGGAGCCTGTGAGTAAAAATCCGCTGATGGACCGACCGTCTGTCTATCTGTCGGTCAGTGTAGGTTACAAATATGCATGCACGGACTACATGCAAATAATATGAACAGAAATATGAGCTTTTAACTTTGCTGTACCGTTCTACTGTTTTTGCATAACACCTCAAACACACACACGCACACACACACACACACACACACACACACACACACACACACACACACACACTCACACACACACACACACACCGATAAACAGGACACTTGTCAGTGGCTACAAACACAACACTCACCTTACACCTTTGTCGGGCGTCGGGTATCGTGATTCAGCTCATTTAGTCATTCATTAAAGTCATTCATTCAGACGTTGTTTGTCATATCCAGCAATCAGGAAATATTATATAATTAATACACAAAAACCTTTCAGCGATACACGAAGACATCAGGCCATTACATGCACCCCTGTACTCGGCGCAACATAGTTAATATTAATGGCGCTATTTTTAGCCAGAGTGCATCGACAGATGGCTTTGATTGGTTAATTTGTGGCGCGATGAAGGGCTAAGAGCAATGGCACATCGCGGAGATGCATTATTGTCGAATGATTCCCACGCAGCAGAGAGATAAATACACTTTCTTGCTACTTTACGGCGCCCATTTCAGTCAAACACACGATGACAAAAATCTTTTCAGTTGACGGTCTGCCTCTTCAAAAGACATGGGGGCATTTATCCAAAACACATTTATTATAAGGGCCTATTGACCCGAGTACCTCGCTCAACATCAGATACGTTTACCAGACACAGCAATGAAATGCCAGAGGCCCGCGCACAATGTCAGTCGACTCGATGCCACACTTCTCGTTATATTATAAGACATGGTTTAGAATTACCGCCCCTGGATCGGGGCCTGGGTGACCCCGTTCCTGGCTGAGGTCATGGCTGTGAGCGCATGCAGGGGGAAAAAAAAAACTCCACACTGAAGACACAAACATAGCTTTAAAAAAAAAAAACACCTCTCTGAAGAAACACGAGTTGGAAGATACCATCGCAGACCAGCATGACGGCTACAGGAATAGCATTAGCTCTTAAAAACTAGCGCGGACACCTGATCTCGCTCAAAGTGTGTCAGCATAACATACAACGGAAAAAATAACTAAAACTGAAGCCACGGCCACACGTCCCAAGATAAACGCTCACACAGGCTAAAGCAGGCGGCGCACTTCGAAGTGCATCGATTTTTTTGTTGGTCGGCTTGGGCCGAAACGTTTCTCTGCAGGGGAACTTGTATTTATACCCGACGTGGTCTGGAGGCGGTTGGGGGTCTCCATGGAGACGCCGAAATCAGATCAAAATAAACCACCGCCACCTTGCTTTTCTGATTAAACGCACGCGATACTCGCCATGACATCTGCAGAGATTTCTGCGAGCTACAAAATCTTGGGAGGCGCAAGGTTGCTCCGGCGAAAAGCCATTTGGCGAGGCGTGCGGTTTTCCGTTTTTTCGCCAGCACGCCATGCGTTCTCGTGTAAAGCACACGCCGACCGCTCAGCTATTGTGTCGCCGTTAACACGAAGCCACGCGCCAAACCATGCGTGGACTCCGCCTTAGGAAGCCCTCCCCGCCACAGCCAATCAGAGTCGAGCAGCGAGCGACCCCACCTGGACCGGCCCACGCCCGGGGACCTCCGTCACCCCCCGGCTTTTCCCAGTCTGGCCGCGCTCCGTCACCTCTGACCCGGGGACCGCGCCGGGCCCCCGTTCTGACCCGGGTCCCCGTTCTGACCTGGGTCCCCGCTGCCCGGTGCCCGGGTGCCGGGGAGCGTCTCTCCTCCAGCTCACTGCTGCGGCTGCTGCCCGGACCTCCGGGGCTCCCTGCACCCCCACCATGTCCTCCCGATGCCTGGACCAGCTGCTGCTGCCGCTGCTGCTGCTGCCCCTTCTGTAGCACCACCCGACCGGCTCCTAGCCCACATACGGTGGTCAGGTTTCATGGCATGGGGGGTGGGCGTTGGGGGGGGGGAGTATGGTGTGGGAGGGGTGGGGGGGTGATGATATCGTGTTAAGACTCTGCGCTCACTGACCCCCTCATCCCCCCCAGCACCACCGCCCCTGACATTTACACAAGTGATGTACCAGTTATCACCTCTTGTAAAGGTATGCCACGTACGCACACACGCACACACACACACACACGCGCGCGCGCACGCGCGCAGACACACACACACACACACACACACACACACAGTAACTATGTGACTACAAACTATAGCAGCTGAACTCTTCATTTAGTTACGTGGAAATCATTCCACTGTTGTTGTTGCATTAATAACTGTATCATATCCATATCAGTACGATTTTATTCCCGCCAGCCACATGCCATCGGATCAATTCCCCTGTTATTGGATTAATCTGGGAGAATCTGTGGACCACTCACACTTATTTGACATATTAGTAGTCCAGAATTGTCATTGGAAGTGATTACTTTACCATGAGAAGATCAATATACTCCAAATGAGTACATCTCTACGAAATCAATTGAATTTAATTATTTAATTGTGTAACTACTTTTCTGATGCATGCAAACTAACACACACACACACACACACACACACACACTCTCTCTCTCTCTCTCTCTCTTCAGAGGAGTAATGCCAAGGATACATACGCATAAACACTGGACCAAGAGCAGGCACCAGTAGATACAAATACACTTAATATGATGTAGGAAGCGTGAACATACACACACACACACACACACACGCACAGGTCATTAAGGGGAGTGTAGGTAGTCAGGCCTCTCGCTCGGGGATTGGGGATGGAACCCAGAACCTTTCACTTGGAAGTAAAACACTCCAGCCACAGACACACTATTGTGCCCGCTGCGCGAGTTCAACTATTCACCAGCGAGCCGGCCCGCATCACGCTATCCCAACTGAGACACTGCATCGTTTGTGCTGCTCTCATCTGAGTGGATTAAGATGTTTGGCAGTGGAGGCAGAGAGAGCAGATAAGTATAAAGGAGAAGAGGAGAGAGGAGAGGAGAGGAGAGGAGACAGATGGAGATGAAGCAGAGAAGTAGACGCGAGAAGAGGACAGGAAGAGGGATGCCATGTGAAGAGAGAGAGGAGAGGACAAGAGAAGAGGAGAGAGAGGAGGAGAGGCCTCACGAGCCAGCCAGTCGGATCGGATCGCAGGTTCGTTGGCGAGGGAGTTGGCACACACATGACCTATTTTCTCATCATCATCATCATCATCATCATCATCATCATCATCATCATCACCACCATCATCATCATCATCATCATCATCATCATCATCATCATCATCGCCAGTGTCCACCATCATCAATATGATTAGCGCTATCCTCATCATCTTCATCATCGCCATCGCCATGCCAACGACAGAGATTGAGGTGGACATTCAGCCTTCAGTGAACAGTTACTTCAGGAGGTTCATGCAGGGGTGGGGGGGGGGGGAGGAGGAAAAACTAAATAAATGGGATTGTAATGGGGGGGGGGGGCGAGTGGGCATCTCAGAACCCGTATGGCCCTGTCGGGTGTGGGGGTCATTCTCCACGTACCCCCAAATGCTCCTGACACCTCCGCCTGAACTCACTGCAGCAGGCAGTAGAGGAGGGATGGAGGGGCAGAGAGAGAGAGAGAGAGGGAGAGAGAGAGAGAGAGAGAGAGAGAGAGAGAGAGAGAGAGAGAGAGAGAGAGAGAGAGAGAGAGAGAGAGCGTGAGGGAGTGAGGGAGAGAGA
>JAXIVH010000023.1:877872-880372 GCA_036785325.1 Urophycis tenuis | reverse complement strand
GTCGCGGCGGGTTTAAGTTTCCGTGCATCCGGAGACACAATGCTCAACTGTCAGACGCTGACTCTGGCCTCTTTGGGTCAGGATTTAGGCCAACTCTGATTGCTGGAGGGCTCTTGAGCGGCGACCGATGGAAAAAAAATGCTCACAGTTTACATCCCACCCACACCCACTGCAGTCGACTCAGCTAGCTCGGAGCCAGTTTGTCCCACTGACCTTCCAGTCACTGGACCGCGTCTCTGACCTTTAAGATGCTAACAACGCAGCGTGAAAAAGGTCTTATAAATAAAAACCTGTCCTGCGTCGCGCGCCTCACAAAAAGGATTTAGGCTGAAGATGTCATGGCGGTTTGAACTGAAACCGGTTTAAACGTGAACATCGCCACGCATAACCACTCGACGAGTCGAAATCAAGTTATGAATCGTTTTCAACTGGGTCAATTGCAATGACGAGCTTCAATCTGTGCAGGCAATCAAGCAAATAAAATACAGTACGGGTCTAATTTAAGAACCAGATTCACACGCAGTTCATATTGAGCTAGCGTTGATCCAGCTACGCTCACGTCCAATTAAATATAGTAATACTTAACAGGTTTCATTCAAGATTAAGCTTGAAAGGTTATAGTCATGGCAAAGAATAATTCATAATTGAGAGTGAAATACTGCTTCAGTGGCACATATAATTACATAGCGTAGGCCTACACTCAGGAAGAAAATGGTGATGATTGGGACCTTAAGAGGGTAACACAGATGACATCCTTAAAGTCAATGAACACAGGGGACTACTTTCTTCATGTTGGCTGTTTTTTTTTGCTGGGCTAAAAGCACTGGGATTGTAATGTTCTTTAAAAGGGTCGTCCTATACATCTGCCCCATTATCTACACAGGCATGTTCAAGCTTTGTGGCCAGCTCGCCCTCTCTCTCTCTCTCTCTCTCCAGCATCTATTATTGACGGCCAAAGAGCCCTCCCCCATACCTGCTGCTTTTGGATATGTGGAATTGGTCAAAGCTGAGATGTTAAGCGCTCAGTAGTCGGTCAGAGCTGGGAATAAGCAGGGTTTTCCCCTCGGTTGATGTAGCCTCTGGGTGCCGATCATGTGTGGGGAGATACTGGGCGATGAATTGGCCGGCTGGCTTTCAGTCGGGGCGGCTATGGAGCTCAAAGGCGCTGAAAAGTGAATTTCAAGGTTTTTGTATTGGTGAGGTGGTGAAGCCATCTTCGAATCCCCACATTTGACTTCTTTAAAGAATTTCACAGTAAAAAAAAAAAAAAATGTAGGGGGGGGGGGGGGGGGGGGGGATGGGGGGGTGTCAGCCTCTAGGTCAAGAGCTCGCTATCATAAACCAGGGGTCTGTGTCTCTGGTTCAGAGGACTTTGTATTTTATTTATGGTGGTGTGGGGTCTGAGGCGGACAGCGCATCAATCACCGAGCAGCCAAGGACAGCCTGCGACAAACCATCACGTTTTTGACTCACCAGGGTGCATGCTGGGATATTCGTCAGGAATACCAGCGGAGTACTCAGAGGTTTACACTGCCGAGCCCAGTCTATGCTTCTAACACAACTGTTTTATTATTTATTGACTTTATCTCTCAAGTGTTGTGTCTAAAGTTTACGGTTAAGACGGGCACCCAACTCGGTGTCCAAGACGAAAACCAAAGGGAACATGAAGGTAACAACACTTTGTATTTATGCCATGTGAACAAACAAGTAGCACAAGATAAACACAGAGAATGTCGCACATACACACAGAGAGACAAGCGCACACCCACACACACCCCCGCGTTCACACACACACACACACACACACACACACACACACAGACAGGCACAGGCACCACACACACACACACACACACACACACACACACACAATGCCGGGCTGTTATCTCAACACGCCAGCCCTGTATACATCAGCACACGGCTAAGATGCGCGGGTGGTGGTGGTGGAGGTGGAGGAGGTGGGGGGTGGTGGTGGTGGTGGTGGTGGTGGTGCCGGGGGAGGTAGAACAACAGATAGATGCGACCGACATGTGGTGCCAGCGGTGATACGTTTGTTCCAGGGGCCTCAATGGGACTGTCGCTGTCCTTCACTGCTCCTCTGTCAGGGATTCACCTCCCTCCTCCTCCTCCTCCACCCATCTTCTGCTCTCCATCTCCTTCCACCTCAGCGGTCCTGCACGCCGCCTCCTTCAGCTCACGACGGAGGGGCTGAGAGAGCGCAGGGCTGCATATGCTGACCTAAATCTCCACACAGTAGGCCGTGTAGGAGGAGGAGGAGGGAGGAGGAAGAGGATGAAGCCCAGGAAGGAGGAGAGCAGGATGAGGATGAGGAGGGAGAAGAAGAGGAGGAAAGAGAGAGAGAGAGAGAGAGAGAGAGAGAGAGAGAGAGAGAGAGAGAGAGAGAGAGAGAGGTGGAAGAGTCGGAGGAGAAAGATGATGGAGAGGAGAGGGAGACAGGGGGGGGGGGGGGGGGGGTGTAAGGAGGAGAGAGATCAGGAGG
>JAXIVH010000023.1:857872-872872 GCA_036785325.1 Urophycis tenuis | reverse complement strand
ACGAAGTAGGGTTGTCGGTGGGGACTAATTCATGGAGATGGTGGAGAGATTTGAATGAGTGGTGGGTGGGTCTAAAAAATAAAAGCAGTGAATATCGCTATTATATTTTTCACAATATTATAACGATTCACGGTATCAATCTAAGTTGCTTACACATGGTTTGCGGCAGTATGGCATGTCTGACTTAACTCAGGATTTAGTAAGTCATGTCATCTAAAAATCTATCCATGCAGAAAAATATGGCAATACGTCACGTTACAAAATGATCCCAATATATTACAATTTATAGAATCATAACCCCGGTGTTGTGATGTGTATTATATTGCCAGGTCTTGCCAATAGCCTCACCATCCCTCATATTCACACTCTCTGAGTTTGAAGGCCCTCCAAGGGTGTGAGGGAAGGAGGACTCTGGAGAACGGGGAGGGTTTTGTGATGCTACAAATTGAGGCAGTAATGAATTAATGTCCCTTTTCATGTCTTTATGCTTTAGAGGGATCCCATCTCAGTGCTCTCAGAATAACACCAGTAGAACAGCCCAGTGCATAGAGGGCTGGCTCCCCTCCACGTTCTGAAGGATATGCATTGTGTCATTCAGATGAGCAGCGATGACAGAAGACGCATTGGTCAACCATCACATCGACCGAGTTGAGACGTGTCCATTCATTGATTCCTGGTTTGTTTCCTTATTTGCTTTGTTTGTTTCTTTTTAATTTACATTACATTACAGTCTTAGTCTTTTAGCAGATTCTTTGATCCAAAGCTATTTAAAAGTGAGGCTGAAAAACAATCAAAGGGCAGCCCTGAAATCAATATTGGAGTAACTACACAAATGTGCAAGTGCAGCACAAGCAACTTTCATAACTGGAAAGAGTGCAGAAAAGGTTGTGTGTGTGTTTCTCCTAGCCTTGTGTCGACTGCACAAGGCTTTCTGAAGGTATAAAACCTTACGAATGTTGACTTTAAGATTAAACTAATGCTCTGAAATGAGTTTGATGAAAATGAAATATGACAGAGAACGAATGAAATTGGCAGTGAAGTTTAAGAAAAAAACCAACACATTTTCAAACGGTTTCAGAGAGGAGCCGAGGCAATGCAACGGTCATGCTAAGCCATTTTAGATAATATCCTTAATTGCTCTGTAATATAGGCTAGCCTAGTTACTGGGGCGTTTGCCAGATATAGAAAGCCTCTCCAGAAGGAGTCAAAGGCTCACGGAGGAACGGTTAAGAAGACAATAGGACATCATTTACAGTTATGAGACAGAGAGGTTTTACAATCATGCACATTCTTAGCCAGATAACAGACAGCCTGGCAAGATAATGAAGTTACAACTCAACATGATGCAGGGGGGAAAATGAACATGAATCTCTCAGCACAATATAATTATAGAAATAGCATAGGAAACGAGGATAAATGTTGTGTGACATTTACCTTTGGGAAGAAATAAATTGTCAGCCAAGGACACTACCAGTACTCAAATCAAGATAAACCTTCAACACATTACTATTCCAAAATATATCACACAGAAAATGGTCAAAATCTCCTACAATACCACTTTATGCTAGCTAGCTTGATGCTAGCAAAAAACGAACAATCCTCCGTCAACTGACAACAATGGCTGTGGAGGTAAGTGTTAAAATGACGAGTATATCTGCTGTTCCAGCTACAGCAGCTGCTCTCAGTTCTCTGAAGAGAGATTTTGTTGGCCAACAGCAAAAAAAAAAAAAGAAAAGTTGACAGGGAGAACAAATTGTTTCAGGACTGTCTTGGCTAAATCACTGAGAGAGAACAAGCCTCGGTAAGAAAACTATAGGCAACTACAACTTCTCCAGGTTGACTAGTGTGAGCATTAGCTGCCCATGGACAGTTGCTAATGAGTTATATCTATACCAGCATTATAAATGTTGCAAACCAAAAATGTATGTGATATACCTAGGGTGTGCTTCTAAAAACACCTATGTGAAATGGTTTGTTATTATCTATAGTGCTTACATTTACTTTTTTTGCATTTACTTTTCTACTTTACACACATATTGTGTTTGTAATTATAGTTTTAGCAGTTTTCATTCTTATTGTATTTTTGGTATCCCTTTTTAATTTTTACAACTGCACTATGCAGCCTGAAGTCCAGCAGTCCGACACGATGAAGTCATCTTGCTCCAAGATGCCCGCGGACTGCAGGACACCGGGGATCGAACTCGGTACCTTTTGGCTGGGAGAGTCAGCAGGCTAGCACTATCCTAGCCTGGAGACCGTCCTGGTCACATGACCTCACATTCTGCTTCGCTACACGGATCAGTCTCCTCCAGCCGCCCACGCCGGTTTCGGTGGGCGGGAGCACTCGCCTCGACAGACACGCTCCTTCAGCCAATCAGCGTCACAAGCCCAGTCGGAAACATCTTTTTTTTTTTTCGTGGAGAAACTGCGCCGGTGCATGCGCGCTGTGTTGAAATGGCTGTGTTTGCTCTGCTGTTGTTCACGTTGCTGCTTGCTTTGGGAGATTGCCCTCGATTACATTGCAATTTAAGGACATCAATGCGGGCAGCATGAGGTCCAGACTGATCCGTGCGGCGAAACAGACTGTGAGGTCATGTGATCAGGATGTTCTCCAGGCTAGTACTATCAAGCCCCTGCTGGGGGGCAAGTAAAATCCTCAGATGTACGAGGCTGCACCTCGTTATTTCGCGCTCACCTGTTGAGCGACAGGTCAGGCGCGCTCGGGTGGGACATCAGAACGGATTTGCAAGATTTCTCATGCGTCAGGAATGAACGACGGATTCTAGCTCGGTTCAAACAGCCAGCCAGGGGGAAAGGGTGGAGACAGGCTACGCAAAGCAACAGGCTTGCTAACCAGGCCCTCCATGAAACAGGTTTCGCTCTAACAGCGATTAGACTGGTATTAAGCTCCCGACGGTTACTAGACAAAGGTTTTGGTAGACGGGCAACGCAAAACACATGCGGCATACTTAACACATGCACATATTTAGAGCTGTGTTACTCTGACACGTACACACACACACACACACACACACACTAAAAAAATGCCTCCTACCAATGCTGCAACACAAAACTGTTCACCTCCCACCAGACCTGTCATAGTCAGGCGATTTCACACCCACGCACACGAGCGCACGTATGCACACACGCGCGCACACACACACACACACACACACACAGGCATGCACACGAGCACACACGCACGCATATACACACACAGCCGAAAAACTAAAATAAGAGCATCTATACATGTACACTCACACACAGCCCCCCTCCCACCCCACCCACCCACCACATACATACACAAAGCCACACACTCTCCCCCTTTCTCTCTCACTCTATCTCACACTCACACATGCATGCACACACATACACACACACACACACACACACACACACTCTCTAACAACTGTGTCTACCCTGGGCCAGTGTGAGCAGGTGCGCCCGGAGGCTGGGTGACAGGGCAGTGAGTGCAGGGCCCCAGACAGGCTAAGGGGGGAGACAGGGCACAGGCTAACGCTAGCGGGGAGCCAGAACCAGGCTAAGGCTAAGGCTAAAGGGGTAGCCAGGGCCCAGGCTAGGAGGAGGCATCAACAGAGGCAGCAGAGGCATTGGTGGCTGGGTCCCCGGAGGGCATCCCTGGGCAGTCAAGCTCCACTGGGCCTCTCATCAGGGCCCTGGTGTGGTTGCTCACCCTGGACCCGCGAATACACACGTGTCAGGCAGACACATGTGTATAGGAACAGCACACACACACACCAATACATGTGTTCCCATTACAAGCAAGAAGGCTAGCAAGAATTAGGCTCCTTCCAACTTCAGACAGAAGCTTGAAAGCAATAGAATGGTTATATCAAGACCACACACACACACGCACACACACACACATACACACACACACACACACACACACACACATGCAGACGCTCACACACACACACGACAGCCACACACAAACACAAACATACAAACACAAGCAAACACACAGATACAGTACAAACGCACACACATACTGTAGATGAGAATATAGGTTATAGTGGAACATTGAACAAATTCCCATTGTAAGGTTATTATTGTGTTCGCTTGTGTGCATGGGTGCTCCTGCTGTGTTCACAAACCAAATACTCTCTAACACGTACACACACACACACACACACACACACACACACACACACACACACACACACACAACACACAACACACACACCCGCTGAAGCATACAGGAAACACAAGGGAGGCCATATTGTTCATCCCTCAACAAAAGCATGAAATCCAATAATATGGCAGAAAAGTGTCATGTGAAGGTGAGGCTGCGCTGTACACCTGCGGCATTTAGAACCGGGCGTTGGTATTGAACCGTGTTCTCACGGACAAACAAGTGGGCCAAAAAACGCTTGCTCCATTATGTCACATTCACTCCTATAGCTCACATTGAGACAGAGCGCTGCAAGGGAACAGGTGGCCAACACAGTGACGGACACTGACTGACTGATGGGCGGACGGACGGACGGACTGACGGACTAACGGACAAGCCAAGATGAAGGGCCACCACATGGGCAGACGGCGAGGCTGAGCAGTCACGCCGGAGCGATGGGGACAGACGGGAGCTGCTGGCCGGCTCTGTGTCTGTCTCTCTCCACGGCCTCTTCAGCGGCACTCGCGCTCTCTCTCTCGCTCTTCCTCTCTCCCACTCTTTCTCATCATGTATTCCCTCCCTGCTTCCTTCCCCCCCCAGTGACCCCATTCCTCCCCTCCTTCTATCTCTCTCTCTCTCTCTCTCTCTCTCTCTCTCTCTCTCTCTCTCTCTCTCTGTCTCTTCTCTCGCTTCTCTCTCTCTCTTATTCTCTCTCTCTCTCTCTCTCTCTCTCTCTCTCTCTCTCTCTCTCTCTCTCTCTCTCTCTCTCTCTCTCTCTCTCTCCTCTTTCGTGGCGTGCTCCCATTTCTCCTGTGAATGTCCATCCTCCACCTCAAAACGTATGTGGTTCTGGGATTCAACCTCTCTCGCCCCAATCATGTTTGTCACCTTTTCTCCCTCACTTCCTCACCTGCACCTCCTCTCCTAGCCTCCTCACTCTCTCTCTCTATCTCTCTCTATCTCTCTCTCTCTCTCTCTCTCTCTCTCACTTCTTCCCTCTATCTCTCTTCCCTGATCATGCTTAACTTACCTCGCCCCATCTCTCCTTATCCACTCTCGTCGTCTCCTCTTCGTACCTCCTAGCTCCTTTTCCCTGACTCCTTTTTTCCTCCTCTCTCTCTCTCTTCCTGTGTCGGCCTTGGTTTCCCTTCGCCCCCCCCCCCCCCCCCTCCACTTGCGTCTGCTTTACTTTACGAGGAGCTCCATCGATCGCCCACGGAGCGGGCCAGACGCTCGCGTAAACTGTCGAAGGGGTCTTCGAAAGGAACCCCCCCCCCCCCCCCCACACACACACACACACACACACGCGCACACACACACCTCCGTCATAAACACACCTTCCCCATTGGCTGAGAGGCTTTGATCCCACCACAGATGTGACACATGTGCGCACACCTGCATGACAAACACCATCCAACTCCAAACCAGCTGTAAAACAACAACAACAACTACAACAACAACAACAACAACAACAACAACAACAACACACACAGAGACACAACACACAACTTAGAGACAATGACTGCTGACACCTGCGGTTAAAGTCACGTCTTTTAAGGGTGGCATCGCGGTCATAAAGCAACGAGAGATGCGCCGGGGACTAAAGGTTGAGTAGAGCGGGGAGTGATATTCTCGTCGAGTCCAACAACTCCCCCTTGCTCTTATGTAATGGTGAATTTTTGGTGTAGGAAAACACAGAACCAACCACCTCCTATGTGAGAGCCTCATGCTGAGGGGCTGAAACAGTGATATCCAGACCACCTGTATTATGACCATACAACATAGTACTATATACTGGGCTATAACTGTTCTTTTATACCAATATCAGAAGGGCATTACAAACCATTACGCTTCTGTGCACGGGAGATTGAGACAGTGTCTGTGCAAGGCAACGCACACACACGCGCACACACACACTCACACACACGCGCACACGCACACAAACACATACACACATACACACACACACACACACACATACACATACACACACACACACACACACACACACACACACACACACACACACACACACACACAATACACAATAGTAGGTTAATCACTATGTTAATAACTGCACCCTACACCCTAGTATCATTCAAAGAGGAAGACAGACATTCAGCCAAATATACATACAATACAGAGGAGACGGGCATCATTTTGAACAAACAGGTTTCCATGGTGGTGATGACTTCAAAATGGTTCATCACAAAATGCTATTGTTCAGCTATTGCTGAGGATGTGCTGTTGCCTCAGCAGCCTAACAAAGGCTTATATACCAACACATTGTACTTAGCTAGTTCACCATCTACACCTTCCACTCACAATGCACTAATATAGCCATATTATATGGGTCATGTAAGGATCGAATTATTAACTTTCACTTTCGAGGTACAGGTGTGCATGCCTATGTGCTTATTTCCACTTTCTAATGCTGAATTGTCATTTTATTGACAAGCCATAGTGCCATTTGACCTCCCTTGTTTCATCTAGGATATATGGCCCTACTGACACATTTAACGGTTTTGTGTAATATATAGTCACCTCTATTAATAGAGTTACCGTTGGGCCGATTATGGGAAACCCTGGCTCTACAGGCCTAAACACCACTTTTCATTTTCGTCTGGTCATTCTAATCCATGAGCCCCATTACAACTTGAAAACATGCCATCTGGTGGTCCCCTTACCTGGCCTACATTAGCCATCCGCACTCGAACAGTAATTACTTAAAACGGCTGTCTGGGTTCATACATCTTGCGCTATGAAGGAAGGACTGTCAACAAACCATCCTTTAGTGCTGATGTCCCCCCCATAATGATTTCATTCAATCTACGGCAGCAGGCTGCACGAATGAATATCAAACACACCGCCATAAAGGCCTAAAATATTGGCATAATGTAAAGGTGTGATGGCCAATACCAAGGACAGCGGTAGATGCACGGGCAGCCCTGCAGCCATGACGGACATAACGTGCAAATGACAGATTTATTTCTACGCGACTGTAAACACACACGTATGCATTCTGCTTCAATGACACTGCTGTTTCTTTGCTAGGGCTTTAAAACCCGGATCGCAGCGCGTAAAGCATTAGACAAGCGTTTTGCGGGTTGGAGAGCGGCTCTGTGTTTGCTTGCGTGAAGCGATCGCACATTAAACGCACAAATAAAACGTCGTATTTATTGGAACGCGTTCGCACCTACCTGGTGTCTTGGGGGGGGTCGACGTGCTTACATGTCCTGTGGATTATTTTTGGATTATTTTCCCTTTTAAGTGTTAGCACTGTGGCGGGCACCGTTATGTGTGTGCCAGCGCCATGTTATTATGAGCCAGTGCTGTGGAAGCGCACGGTGCTGTGTGTGTGTGTGTGTGGACGGCGGAGGGCTACATCCGGGCTGTCGGAGGAGAGCGAATGAGCGCTGTTGATTTCCACCAGCCACCGCGGAGGACACTGGCGCTCTGAATGTTGAGCACCTGTGTTTTTTTTTTTAGCACTGCTCGTTTACACACACTCACACGCACACACACACACACACGCACACGCACGCACACACACACACACACACACGCACACACACACACACACACACACACACACACACACACACACACACACACACACACACGCGCGCGCGCGCGCGCGCAGGCGCGCACATGAGCAGGACTTCTTTATCAAAACTACATGAAAGGAAAACATAATAATCAATGGTATATATTTTAAAATTTGCATGGATTGAGTTGGCCATGCCAGTAATGCAGTACGTCATATAGAAATGCTTTAGAAATTATTGTTTTGGGTTTGCAAATGCAAAACCCAAGGACATTATACAAGAGATAGGTAAAAACAGAACAACCTCTCAGGCATTAACAAACGTTTAATACAGTACGTACGTAATACGTTTAATACAGTCAGAGTGAGAACGGGACCATAGACTGTGGCCTCCTAAATGTCACTCACTCATTCATATTGTATGGGTGGATGGATACCCGCATGAATGTATGAGGGAGTACTCTCTGTGATCGAGAGATTGTTAGCGCTTAGTTAATGAACTGCATGCTTGACTTGAAAGTGTTCAGTTCAGTTCATCTGTGTGTGGACTCATCCTTCCCCTAACTTGTCCACGGCCGCGGTTCGTTGAAGTTCACCACATTATCAACTTTAAAAAAAAAAAAAATGCATTCCTTCATTCGCTGGACATGTGGAGGCCTCCCACACATGTTCATATATGGGTAACACATTTGCACTCCGTGTACCACACACATGTACACATGGCCACTAGCAGCATCAGCCTCCCAGGACATAACGGACAGAATGCAACAACAATAAAACTAAAAAAAAAAAAAAAAAAAAAAAAAAAAAAAAAAATTTGAATAAACACACAATCACAAACACACGCATACATTATAAATGACTGAAATGTCGTATCCATAATTCATCCTTCTCTTTGTGCATTGCTAATCTGGAGCATACATCAGACGGTCTCTGACAAACAAACGCTGTAAGGTTTTCTATAGAAGCAGCGCTCTTCCACTGTTAGCTCTGTTAGCTAACAGTTAGCTCTCTCTCTTGTGTCCACTTCAGTGGAGGAATGCGAGTGCTGTCTTTAAAACGCTGGCAACACCCCTTTAAGCTCACAACTATTTCAGGCTGTGGCTGTCTTACACCCCCCGACCCTCCACCCCCCAGCCTTACCCCCTACCTACCCCCTGCCCCCTCCCAGCGCCGCCCCCACCCACCCACAGCAGCTTTGTGGGGGGCAATAGTCACACCAAGGCCCATTCCTATTGGTGCACGTCCAAAAAAATAAATAACTAAATCACAGAACGCGGAGGTGGTGTCTGATAGTAAGGACAACCTGTCAATCATCAGTTATGGTCAAGTGGGGGGGCGGGACCGGGCAATTAGGAGGCGACAACAGGCTTTTTCGTGTCAGCGTCAAGGTGGGGATTAACCTGCTACACATGCACTAAGCTGTGGCCGGGGATGCATGCTGTGAAGGGTATTATTACTAACGTCCGTTGCAGATTTGTTATCAGAAATATAAAACGACATTGGCTCTCACAGCAGAGGCCAGTATCAGCTCAGTTATAGTGTTGGCAATCTTCGGGTTTCCACATAGCCTATTTTTATATCATTCGTAGCATGCATATTTGTTATTCATAATGATCCGAGTTGATGCTCTCTGTTGAATTGTCGTTGGAACATCATCAACCTGGTCATTGGGTTACCTTTAGCCTTTGCATATAATGCACAGCACACCAGGCCACATGACGGTCGGCGTTTGAGGACCTGATAGCACCACCGTCTGGCAGACTGTGGTACTGCGCGCGTTGTTCGTGAAGTGTATGGAGAGATTTGGGCTGGATCATGAGTCAAGACATCTCTACAAGAATAAACCTCAGAAACACTTATGACACTGTGTTGACCTTAAAGTGGTCCAGATATGATACTATTAACACACACACACATATGCACGCACGCACGCACGCACACACACATTCTCCCCTACACATTAGATGGTGAAACCCTGCTACTGTCCCCATGGCAACAGCAGCGGCATTTTCAGTTTCTTTGAAACATCAATCCCTCTCTCCACATCTCTCGCTCCCACCCACATCTCAACCCGCTGTCTCTCTCTCACCCCCCCCCCCCCCCCCCCCCCTCCCCTCTGCCTCCCTCTCTCTCTCTCTGATGAACTCTTTCTTCATCTTTCACTTTGAATGTGTGTGAACCAGCTGTCAGTTTAAAACTACCCATCACCTTAAACTACTTCCATGGATCCAGAGACTCACCTTTGTCCTACAATTATCTGTTTGGAGTCATTCCATATTTTTAGGAATATTTATAATGGGCAGGAATGTTAGTTAATGAAATAAGATAACATTATAGAGCATATTTCCCCTGATCTTGACCTAGAACCCAGCACTAATAAAAAAATAATGGGATAGAGAGAGAGAGAGAGAGAGAGAGAGAGAGAGAGAGAGAGAGAGAGAGAGAGAGAGAGAGAGAGAGAGAGAGAGAGAGAGAGAGAGAGAGAGGAGAGAGAGAGAGAGAGAGAGAGACAGTGAGACAGTGACCGAGGGAGGAAAAATCAGTGGGATGCTGATTAAAGAGTGTTGGAACAAGGCCCAGAGCTTAGCGAAGGCTAATGCTACTGCTCCTCCCAGGATGCTCTCGTCTGCCTAACAACAGCATGCCTCATCAGTGTCTTGCTTGTGGTTTTTTTTCAGAGCTCTCCGATTGGTTGAAACAAAACAAACGGTGATTTCGATGAGGTAATTGAACTGGGCTCTCTCGGCCAGGGAAGAGACAAGCTTTATTTATTTACAGTCGCATATGGATTGACAGACTTTATTAAAACATGTTAATATACCCTCTACATCTGTTCACAGCCAAAGATATGTGGCTCCACAAACTTACAATGTTTAAGACTCTATAGTCTATAGGTAGCAATCGGTATGCATCATTATATGTATTTACCATTAACAATTTTGTGATTTAACACACTTTTATATAAAGCACCTTAGTGAATTCAGATGTCATTAGTGCTTGATTAGCTAGTACAGGGTGTTAGGGGAATATATGCCAATTATTCAAACCCAGTACCATTTGCTGGGTTCTATCAATCTATCAGAGTGTATTGTATCATTATCCTTATATACGTTATTATATGGAAACTATAGATTTCTAATGTGCCCCTCTACATTAGCCACTAGCCACCCCCAGAGCTGGGCTTCTGGCCTTTTTCTCTCTGTGCATCCAGATAATTTAATTACCGAGCAATTACCTTCACAGCATAGGGATCCAAGCCTTCCTGTGTAGCAGATGAGCAGAAACAAAAACAAAAAAAAATGCGTTATTGTCTATTTCAATGAAGGAAACGAATGTAACCATGTACACCAGTGAAAACAAAACGTTGCCTGCAAAGATTCATGGGAAATTGAGGACTAACGTTGGGCTGGTGATCAACCCAGAAGACACACAGAGACACGCACGTGTGCACCCAACAAACGCAGACACAATACATCCACACGAACAACTGTGCCAGATGCCTCTGTGTTCTATACACGGCCATGGTAATTAGTTCGCGTTAGCGTAACGCGTAGCACTGTGTGTGTGTGTGTGTGTGTGTGTGTGTGTGTGTGTGTGTGTGTGTGTGTGTGTGTGTGTGTGTGTGTGTGTGTGTGTGTGTGAGTGTGTGCGTGTATGCGTGCGGGTGTGTGCGCGCGCGTGCCGCGGAGTTTGTTCGCCGAGGTCACACTACGAGGCGCTATCGCGTGTTCATGAAGAATGAATGACTGTAAATCTATCCGCGCCTCGTGTAGCCTACACCATGACGTAATCTGCCTCGCTGAAACCACGTGGTGTCATTGTAGAAGAGGTGACGTCACTCACGCATACTGCCCGTCTGGCGTTCTTTCGCCAATATTTGCCTTTATCGATTTTGTAGCGATTTTCATTCCTTTTTTTTTTTTACAGGGTATTGTAAACGAGTGAAGTGGCCGATTAGTTCTCTGAAAGGGATTCAGCAGCATTGTGTTTTAATACAGAAACAGGTTAAAAAAAAAAGGCAAGAGAAAGCCAACAGTAAATTGCCTACGCCAGAAGAAGTTGTAGTTGGTTAAGCACATAAGTCCACCATAAGCATCCTATATAGGTCTAGGACGTGTACATCTTGACAACACATAATACACGCCAGAGCAACAAGAACTACGTTGCCATCTAGTATGTGACAATAATCTTGAAACTCCATTTTGGAAACATGGGAGCATTGGAATGTTAGGTATTATGTTAGGCCTACTAGTAGTTATGTTGTTTTTTGGTCATTGTTTAGTTATCGATCACAAAATATTTTGTTGTTGTTGTGTCATTGTTGTGTTTGAAACCGACACAGCATTTTTTCATGGGCGATGTGGCCAAACAAAGTTTTCATTGGCCTAGTTGTCAGTATATTTGGATTTGCAACTCTCTTGAGTCCTCTCAAAATGGCAGAGTATCACCAACAAAAAAACATCCCATGATGCATTCAGATGAACAAGCCCTATATCTCTATAAAAGGCACCCTCTGGTTTGCCTTGTGAGAACGGGCGAGGTCTGAATGCTCTCTCGAGGCCTAGCCTCCAGCGCTAAGATGTGTAGAGTGTGATGATAGCCTACCGTGTAGCAGGAATATAATGTTGGATGATGAACGTAAACAGGCGTATTCTTTGAGAGTTCACAATATCAATGTGTGTTCGCCCGTCCAGGCTTTTAATCTTTGGAATATATGTTTTGTATTATACAATGATGATAATTAGGCCTTTACTTTACTCCTTTTTCTACTTTTCTCTACTTCATTGCACAAGAAGTAACTGTGACTTTTGTTATTTAAGGTTGGCTCAACTCTTTCGGACATTTTGGACATGGCCATTTGAGTCATACATGACCAAACTGACAAATTAACATTAAAATGGCTCCCGTTTCACTGAGACTCCTGTGTATGACCAGGTCCAGAGGGTCGCGGAATTGCTAGCATTTTTCGGGCCACGTCTTTGCTAATGTCATTACCCCGGTGAGACAAAAGGCACAGTTAGGCCTACAAGTTGTGTTTATTGTCAGCCTGTTGCCCTGGACACCAGGGTTCAGTTCAACCACAGTTACTTCAGCACCAGTATCAGACTTTTCCCTCAGGAAAAATCTATCAAAAGTGAGATATTGTATTGGTTAGCTAATTATTATTGTATTGGTCCGCATATTATTACGTGAACCATAGAAGCAGCTAAGCAGCCAAGCTAATCACTGAAAGTGCTGATGACAAAAAGAGAAATGACACTTTTCTCTCGGGCTGCTGTAGTTGTGAAACTGCCACGTCCCTTTGCCCTGTTCAAATATGTGTCAGAGTCCCATGACTTCTTCACAGTCAGGCAGACAAGCAAGGAGAACTTGACCATTGTGTTGCTGTTGGGGCCAATGAGCCTGAGTTAAGAGATTATTTTTTCAGTGTATGACGTGTTAGTATACCAGGTACAACATCCTGTCTCTCTTTTTCCACACACACACACACACACACACACACACACACACACACACACACACACACACACACACACACACACGCACACACACGCACACACACACACACACACACACGCACACACACACACATACACACTCAGAACTCAGAATAACTTTATTGCCAAGTTTGTTTGCACCTACAAGGAATTTGTCCTGGTGGTTTATGCACAACAGTCAACAGTACAGTGAACAAACAACAAATCAACACCAACAATAGACAATTCAAACAACAAGCAACAGTAAGTGTTATAAAGTGAATGGTGCAAGGAGTGCAAAGAGTAACACACACACACACACACACACACACACAAACATCCATGCAGGCACAATATGCACTCGCATGCAATGAGACACAAACTCACAAAAAGAAGAGGAACACAATTAAAAAAGAAGAGGAACACAATTCAAAATCCATTCATAAACAACGTCATCACATGCATTATTGGCATGGAACATTTTCCTAAAATGGTGTTATTTTGATTGCGTACGAGAGATCATCAGGGCAGGGAGGAGGGGCTTAATGCAGAGAGGATCCACGGCTATAAAGAATGTCTACGCGTGTGTTGTGCGTTTGACAAGCAGAGGAAACTTGCTTCACACCTGAGAGCCCAAAGACAACTCAAGGTAAGCCCCTCGCGGAATGCCAAGCCTTTTCAAGTGTAAATGTGAAACTCAATGTAATGACAAATGACAAATGTAATGAAAAAAAACCTGACATGAATAATTGGGAAGTACACTGGGCTGTGTTTTCCGTTTCTACAAAAGGCAATATAATCTGAACATAGTCCGGGGTTCCAGACCCAATAGACATGTTTGTTCACTTTATCTAAATGTTACTGCTGGACAGTTAAGGCGAGGGACATTGATAGGGTGTCATCCACCAATCAGGTCAAATCATTGAAGTCAATAAACAAAAGTGACTGTGGCCTGTGTGTGGATGAGGGCTGGCTTTAGGCCGCCTCACCAGGCCCGAGTCAGACCGATCAGACACTGGTGCCGGATGAGGCTGCACACTGTAAAAAGCCACCCAGATGGGAGTGTGTGGCAGCCACCTAGGTGGCTTCTTACTGGGCTTCTCCACGGGCCAGAACACAGGGTGATGAAGATGATGTTGTCGGAAAGCACGCAAGCGTGGTGTTTTAATTCAGTGCGACTTTGGTATCAGGCTAATCAGGGAAAACCTAATTTAACATGATTAATGTCTATTATAAAGCCGAGCACTTCTTTATTCATTAGAATAATGAATGTGATTGTAATGATGATGATGATGAGGACGATGATGAAGATGAGGATGATCCTCATGACATAAGTGTTGAACCTGTTAAGTATCACATTATTACGAGGGGAGAGGAAGGGGGGAGTGAATGGATTTCCTGTAGCTGCACATTCCCCGGTAAGTGTAGCTCGCACTCTGCCTGTTAGCAGAAACAACGTAGCATTGGTCTGAATGAGTGAATGAATGATTGACCTCTCTCTCTCTCTCTCTCTCTCTCTCTATTTGCCCACAATTAGTTCACTCCATGTCAACGACCTGAGTCAGTAAAACACTGTTCCCTATCCACTCTGTCGGTTATAGTCTGTCGCTTTTGGGAACTTCTGCTTAAATTTGCAGATGTCGCAGATTGGTTAGGGATATGTTTGATTATACTTCTAATCTAATTGTTCTATCTTTTGTTTGACTTTTTGTTATTCCCACAGGCAGAATGGATGTAAGTATTTTGCATGTATTTCTCCTGTCATCCCGTGTGTCCTTCAGCATGTTTGCTCTGAATTATAAAATGGCTTGTTTTCCTGCTGCTTGTGCCAATGGGCC
>JAXIVH010000023.1:852872-855372 GCA_036785325.1 Urophycis tenuis | reverse complement strand
CATGCGTTGGAGTATTTGTCAGGAAGGTGAATTTTAATATTGTATTACACTTGACCTAACCTAACCCTGTAAAAAAAAAAAAAAAAGAAATTGCATACTTCAATGCGTCTCGAAACACGACGTCATGACTTCATTCTTCATGTTCATTCCTCATGACTTCATGTTCTTCCTAAAGTCATGAAGAAGAACAACATCAGTAGCACAGCGCCCCCCCCCCCCCCCCGAGCGTGTGTGTGTGCGCCACGCAGTGACAGCTTGGGTTGTGTTTGCAGATGAAGATCCTGTGCACGTTCCAGGAGTTCCGCGTGGCGGTCAACAACATCCCGCTGTTTGAGTTCACGCACCGCGTCCGCGAGCTCAACCAGATCGACCGCATCAACATCCTGCACGACGTGGTGCTCACCTACGTCAACGTGGAGACGCTGCCGTAGGGATCGCAAATGCAGACGAGCGTTTTTACAGTTACAGTAATAAAAGTTACAGTTACAGTTATAAAAGTTACAGTTACAGTAATAAATGTTACAGTTACCGATATAAAAGTTACAGTTACAGTTATAAATGTTAGTTACAGTAATAAAAGTTACAGTAACAGTTATAAAAGTTACAGTTACAGTAATAAATGTTACAGTTACCGATAATAAAAGTTACAGTTACAGTTATAAAAGTTACAGTCGCGTGGCCGGGAGGGCTGAACACAGTTAAGTTAAATTATATTACGTTGTTGTTGTTATCACAAAAGGCAAAGTAATCCGTGAGCTGAGCTCATTTCAAGATGTGTCGCCGCACGCTTGTTAGAAATAAATATAAGAAATAACTATTAATATAATAATATTTATTAGAGCTTCTGGAGTTTTACAGTTACAAGGTTTTTTTTTTACAAAGAAAACTTTCGATTCTAACATTATTGTGTGCAATATGTAATACTACTGATTTGCTATCAACAGTGGCTAAGGAAATACTGCATGAATAAAATCATTTAGCAGAAATTGTGTTTTGACTGGAATGTGTGGACTGATATAGAATAGGAAAATAACATCTTAAATCTTGCAGTTTTTTTTTTTTTCTCTGGAGCCTTCTAATGAACAGAACAACGTTCTGAAATCAAATTAAACGGAGGACCGCATAACATATGCTATTGTCTTCTTCCAAACGAAAAAAAAAGCCTGGAAGATATTCACATGAGGGTATTACATTTTTAAAACAAAGAGCAAAAGCTGTATGGGCTCATTGTGAAGTACATTGAAACCACATCCTCTCGCGTGTTAGACACCAGCTCCATTACAACGGAACCGGGGACTGGTCGCTCTGCCTACAGACACTGAAATCCGACCCCAAAACAAGGTCATTGCTTTACAATGTATTGGCTTAATAATGTCAGATTAACACCTGGCACCCCATGTTTGTATCAGGGGGATAGTCCAGACATTTCCTATGCAGCATCTGACCAGGCTGGGCCAGTTCAACAGCCATTGGCTTATTTGAATTCAATATGTGTCCGCTAAGGCCTATTCTGATGTGGAGAGAGACCAAACAATGAGATCATTTCCCCCAGATATCACATAGAAAAACACAACAACAATAACAACAGAACCTTTTCAATCCGAATAAAGCACTGTGGCAGAGATCTAAAAAAAGGCATCACATTTGTTGGCATTCAACACATATCGCTGAGATTCTTCAAGTATTAAAACCCCTCTCCCGCTATCAGTCAAGCAGCGTATGATCTATAAAATATAAAAATATCTATATGATTGTCTGTACACAGCAACACCATCAATACTTCTGTGCAAATAAAGTGTTGTGCTCTCAGTGCAAGTGCATGTGTGTGAATATGTGCATCCGTGCATGTGTGTGTGCGTGTGTGTGTGTGTGTGTGTGTGTGCGTCCGTGCATGTGTGTGTGTGTGTGTGTGAGTGTGTGTGGTTGTGCCTGTGCGTGTGTGCCCACATCATGGGGCGTATATGTGTGTGTGTGTGTGTGTGTGTGTGTGTGTGTGCATGCACGCGCATGTGCGTGCGTGCATGGTTGTGCCTGCGCGTGTGTGCCCACATCATTGGGGGCGTATATGTGTGTTTGTGTGTGTGTGTGTGTGTGCATGCACGCGCATGTGCGTGCATGCATGGTTGTGCCTGCGCGTGTGTGCCCACGTCCGTAGGGGCGTATGCGTGTGTGTGTGTGTGTGTGTGCACACCACACACGCTACACGCGAGTCTCCTAGGACTTTGCCATCCAGCCGTCTCTCCACAGACTTCAGCAGCAGCTCAGAGTACTGCTCAAGCAGGGGCCAGGGCCGCCCGGGTCCCCCTCGGCCCGGGGCCTCAGGGGTCGCCGGGGGTCCCCCCACCGCTGGGCAGGGGTGGATGGGGCAGAGTGTCCAGCTGGGCCCTCGCCGTGCCCAGGGCCTCTGACAGGACCCTCCTCATCTCCTCCTGGTCCTCGCCGCCGCCGTCACAAGCCCCACTCAGAGTCTGGAAGGTCATTGTCAAAACACATGTTATAG
>JAXIVH010000023.1:799287-852672 GCA_036785325.1 Urophycis tenuis | reverse complement strand
CCACACGTACACGCTGTGGTCGCTGTACACGCAGCTCAGCCAGCGGCTGGCGGGGTCGTAGGTCATAGCCACGGCGTCTGGGTAGTGGGCGGTGGCGGGCGGCGGCGGCGGCCTTGGAGAGAAGGTTGCTGTTGGGGGAGCGGAACAGAGAACAACGGTTGAACTACAGCCGGAAGGTTCTGGGTTCGATGCCCAATGTCCACAGCCTAACCTGTAGGTATCTTTCTGCAAGACGCCCTAACCAGTACCTGGGCCTTACTTGCCTATCTCTGTATTACCCCTACCTTCTCCTCACTGACCTGTCTCTGTATTCACTGTCTAACCCCTACCTGCTCCTTATTGACCTGTCTCTGTATTCACTGTCTAACCCTACCTGCTTATTAAAGACCTGTCTCTGTATCCACTGTCTAACCCCTACCTGCTCCTTAAAGACCTGTCTCTGTATTCACTGTCTAACCCCTGCCTGCTTATTAAAGACCTGTCTCTGTATTCACTGTCTAACCCCTACCTGCTCCTTAAAGACCTGTCTCTGTATTCACTGTCTAACCCCTACCTGCTCCTTAAAGACCTGTCTCTGTATTCACTGTCTAACCCCTACCTGCTACTTAAAGACCTGTCTCTGTATTAACTGTCCAACCCCTAACTGCTGCTTAAAGACCTGTCTCTGTATTCACTGTCTAACCCCTACCTGCTCCTCAACGACCTCTCTCTGTATTCACTGTCTAACCCCTGCCTGCTCCTTATTGACCTGTGTGTATTTACTGTAAACAGCGGTTGATTGGAGGCAGAAGAGCCTGAGGTGCCAACCAACCAATCACGGACAAAGCCTCCGCCTCACCTGGTGCGCGTGACGCCGCAGACGTTGGCGCCCAGGGGGTGTGGCCTCGGCAGCGTGCCCAGGAACCGCAGGTCGACGGGGCTGAAGCAGCGCACGGTCCCGTCGGCGCCGCCGCAGAAGATGATGTCATCAGACAGCGACAGGGACTGGGCGGCGCCCGTCTGCACAGGAACGCCAACGCACAGTCCAGGTTGATTCACACGGCGGGGTGGGGGGGGGGGGAAAGAAAAAGGCTCCCGGTTCCGAACCCCGATATCGGCACCCTCGAGGCAAGACGCCTAACCCCTGTGCCTGCTCGTTAACAGCTCGTTAGCGTTCGTAACGTTAAGCGTAGCAACGCGCGGAGAAACCAGCCCTGTCGGCAGTATGCTAGATTTTGAACAGAAAAAAGCGCAGCCCGTGTGGATGCTCAGAGCTGATCTGCATCAGCTACCTGTCAGAGGCTGGGCTCGGTAAGGACCGACGCCGCCCACATGCGGTGGGTTTCAACAGAACGTTTGCCGAGGATCTCCCAGACACCCAGCTGGTGTCCTGGTGGAGGTGAGTAATCCCCCGTGGATCAGTGACAGACGACAGCCTCGGCCGTTGCCAGGATATATAAAACTTCAAAGCCTCGGCGGGGTACTCCACACACACACACACACACACACAGCCACACACACGCGGCCGTGAGCCTGACCCTGACGACAGGAGATGACATCATCACACGCCGTGCTGTGCAGACTGGAGTGTGCGCTGTGCGAGGTCACACCTTTTCGTACTAATAACATTTTGAGTTGAACGATCCACGGCGACGGAGGCGCCTCACTACAAAGCACCGTGTGAGCGACATGTGATATTATGAAAGTAGCGTGAAGAATAAGGGGGGGGGGGGGTCAATGTAGCCAGATGCTATTCAGCATCAAAGCAACAACAAGAAAACACAGCCGACAAAAAAAAGGTCTGTTTCATGATCTCCACGTAGCCTCCACTGGTTAATCACATTTACATTCAGGGGCATTTAGCAGATGCTTTTATCTAAAGCGACTTACAAAGAGTACCTTTGTCATAAGAAGGTGAAACACTTCATTGCTGGTTATACCGTAAGAAAGTCACCCGAAGAAATTTCAAGCATTTCAATTGCTAGGTTAACCATTGCTAGTATACAACATTTGTGCTAGTATGCAATCAGCAGTAGTAGTAGTAGCAGTAGTAGTAGTGCTAGCATACAATCGTTTATTTTATTTTACGTAAAGGTCAAGTTAAAGAAAATGAAACAGCGTTGCACATCTGGGTCACCCTGCCCACGCCGCAGGGGCTGCCGCTGTCGCGCGGCCGTTCCGCAAAGTGTCATCCATCTTGTTCACCCCCCACGCACGCCGCTGACACACTCACTCACTCACTCACCCGGAGGTCCACCCACTTGTCCAGGGTCCGCCTGGCGTTGAACTCGCACAGCAGGCCCGAGGAGGTGACGCAGAACGTGGAGCCGGCGCGGGGGCCGCGCCCGCACGCCACGTCGCAGAAGGCGTTGTTCCTCAGCTCGCCCAGCAGCCCCGAGCGGCCCAACAGTGGGACCGCACAGCTGGCCTGGGAACACGCGCACACAGAGACACACACAGACCACAAAGGCTTTATGAGATGTTCTGTGATGATTCTGCGGGGGGGATTCAAGTGTAACGGCAGCACAAGTTTAACAGCAAAACTAAATAAACATATGAATGGGCAGCCGCGGCCTACTGGTTAGGGCTTCGGACTTGTAACCAGAGGGTTGCCGGTTCGAACCCCGACCAGTACGAATGGCTGAAGTGCCTGTGCCCTCCCTGCTCCCCGAGCGCCGCTGTTGGCAGCTCACTGCCTCGGGATTAGTGTGTGCTTCACCTCACTGTGTGTTTCACCATCACTGTGTGCTGAGTGTATTTCCACTAATTCACGATTGGGTTAAATGCAGAGACCAAGAATCCCTCACAGGATCAAAAAGAGTAATTCTTCTTCTTCTTCTAGTTACACATCATTTACGGTCAGATATAAACTAGTCACATATGGACGCAATTTCCCTCAGGGATCAATAAAGTATGTATGTCTGTCTGTCTGGTCACATGTCACATATCACATATCAACTCCAGAAACGTGTGGAGTCCAGTAGCATAAACTCCACTAACATAAACTCCAGTAACATAAACTCCAGTAGCATAAACTCCACTAACATAAACTCCAGTAACATAAACTCCAGTAGCATAAACTCCAGTAACATGCTGCTAGGTGGTGAGGTGTGTAACATGTTCTTCTCAGCACCTTGGTGGGCTTGCAGGGGTCTAGGTACCAGAACTTGACGTGTCTGACTCCGGCCGTCACAAAGTAGGAGTTGTCTTCGGAGAACGACACGGCGGTCACCTTGCTGGACACCTTGTTCACCGCCACGAGCACGTCTTTCTGCAACACACACACACATGCACGCACACACACACGCACACACACACACACACACACGCACGCACACACGCACGCACGCACACACACACACACGCACACACACACACGCACACACACACACACACACGCACACACACACACACACACGCGCACACACACGCACACGCACACACGCACGCACGCACGCACGCACACACACACACACACGCACGCACACACACACACACACAGTTTAAGTATAGGTCTTTTGTTTTTTTGTTTAGGGGTACTTCTTTGTTTTAGTGTCCTTCTATGTTAGAGTGCCCTTGTGTGTCTAGGTGCACTTCTTTGTTTTAGTGTACTTAACGTCTTGCCTAACCTCTCCTGCAGAGTTGCTATAGCTACCCTGCACTCGTCCTGCGTCGTGCTGCACAAAAACCATTTGTAATTAGAACGTTAGGGGTTTTTTGTTTTTTGCTTTTTTTAATCACATTGCCCTTTCGCTTCGGTTGTTGTTGTCGGCGCTGTGGCCCTTTGTAAGTCAACGAGGATTAAAAAAAACCTAAGGAAACCAACGCCAGGCGTTGTCCCAGTGCGCAGCGGCGCTGTGCGTGCGCGAGGGGGGGAGACAAGACGAGACGTGCCTTCCAGGCCCAGACGTTGATGGTCATGTCGTGCTGCGTGCCCACGCTGACGATGTACTTGTTGTCGGGGGAGACGGCCACGCAGGCCACGCCGTAGTTGTGCTTCTGCAGCTCCGCCACCTGCCTGCGCTCGGACACGTCCCACAGCCTCACGGCCGGCAGGTGACCGCTCTTAAGGAGAAGAAGAAGAAGAAGAAGAATTACTCTTTTGATCCCGTGAGGGAAATTTGGTCTCTGCATTTAACCCAATCAAGAATTAGTGAAACACTCAGAACACAGTGATGGTGAGGCACACAGTGAGATGAAGCACACACTTAAACCCGACGCAGTGAGCTGCGTGCAACAGCGGCGCTCGGGGAGCAGTGAGGGGTTAGGTGCCTTGCTCAAGGGCACTTCAGCCGTTTGTACTGGTCGGGGTTCGAACCGGCAACCCTCCGGTTACAAGTCCGAAGCCCTAACAAGTAGGCCGCGGCTGCCCCCCCTCTGAGGGGGGAGGGAGGGGGAGGGAGGGGGAGAGACGTCAGCGAGAGTGAGTGGCATGATACATTCGGGGGCTTCCGTTAAGGCGGGGATGCAGGACTCGTGGAAGCGGATGACGGAGACACGGAGTGAGTGTATTAGTCATCATACACGCCATTAAGAACAATCATTTTCTCCCCCTGTTATTTTTTTTCTGGAACTTGAGCAGCTCCGAAATGAAAATGTCAGTCTCGGTGACTCAGTGCTGTCGTATGGCGTCGCAATAAGGCCTGTCTGTGTCCATCGGTCCTTCTGACCAGCCATCTGTCCGTCACTGCGTCCAGCCATCCATCTCTCACCCCTCTCTCCATCCATCCCTCATCCCTCTCTCCATCCATCCCTCACCCATCTCTCCATCCATCCCTCACCCATCTCTCCATCCATCCCTCACCCATCTCTCCATCCATCCCTCATCCGTCTCTCCATCCATCTAGCCCTCCCCCCTCCCTTCCTCCATCCCTCCCTCTCTCTATGCCTCCCTCCCTCCATCCCTCCCTCTTTCCATCCATCGCTCATTCCTCTCTCCATCCATCCAGCCCTTCCTCCCTCCCCTCCCTTCCACCATCCCTCTCTCCCTCCCTCTCTCTCTCTCCATCCCTCCATCTCAGAGGCATCTGCGTTGGTGCGTCGGTCCCCCGTCCCTCCAGGTGACTGATGGCCTCTTTGTTGACCTTGGGCGGTGTAAACAGATTATCTGCGATACACAATCACACACTCTGGCTCCATGAGCCTTCACCTGCTCAGGGAATCCTCCCTCCCCCCCCTCCCCTCCCCTCACATTTTGGGGGTCGCGGGGTCAGTGAAAGGTGCTCTTCACTTTTCTTTTTGATGCAGTGACCTTTGAAAGGACAGGGTCAATGGGGGGGGGGGGGGGGGGAGGGGCGACGGACAGGTGAGAAGGACTTCCTGCCTAACTGGCCGGGACAATAGATGACATTTGAGAACGAGTGACAGCCCAAATCAAAGGGGACGTATATATGGGGTGTGCGTGTGTGTGTGGTTTGATAATAACATTAAAACAATAACAAGCATTTCAGGTGGGAATGCAGGGTAGGCAGACATCTATATCACTAAATGAATGCTCCGTGTAAATATGCAGATGCATTTCTTTACTGAACAATATGTTGCGCGCGGACCGACCCTACAGGCAGACGCTGTGAAGCAAGCCAAAGAAGAAAGGAAAGACAGGGAATACAACACACAACGGGAAGAAAGAATCACTATCCTTTGTGTCACACACCCTCTGTGTGGGGAGCACGACTGAGAGAGCACCATCTAATGAGAGCCAAACAGAGAACGCTCTCTCGAGAAAGAAAGGAATCTCTCCTCTCTACTACTCATCAAAGATAACTGACACTGCCTTAAAGATAAAGATAGATGATTTTTTCTCTCAGCTTTGATCAAAGAAGTGACATTTACATAATGAGTCTGGCACGCGTAATCACATCACACACACCGAACACACACACACCACACCAACAAACACAAACACACACAGACACACACCAACAAACACACACACACACACACACACTGACACACACACACACACACACACACACAAACACACACACACACACACACACGCACACACACACACACGCACATGCACACGCACACGCACACACACACACAAACACACACACACACACCAACAATCACACACACACACACACACACACACTTACACACACACACACACACACACACACACACACACACACACACACACACACACACGCACACACAGGCCTTGTTGTGCTTCATGTCCACCACGCTGTAAAATCAGCTGCGGAATACTTTATCAACTCTGTGTGCACCGTGCGGAACTTTGACCTCTGTCGTCATGGCAACCGGAGCACGCTCATCCACTTAACAGAGTCTGAAGTCTTTAATCGGCTCTGATTAGCCTGGCTGGGATTAGCGGGGCTAGCGGGAGAGGAGGTGGAGGGTGGAGGGTAGGGGGGGGGGGGGGGGGGGGGGGGGGTTGCGTTGAGAAATGTGAACGGAACAAAACTCTTACAGAGGAGACACACAACATTATAGTGAAAAAAAATAAAACCCAGTGAATCATGGCAGAAAACCAATTCAAAAGCACATTGTTTTTGCCAAGCCTTGGAAATGTGATTGTATTTGATTCGGATGACTTGGGGTATTTGCAATGACATCGATTCGATTATCATCATCGTGTTATTATCACAAAATATTATATAGTCGATAATGACTTGAGGTTTCTCAAGGTATAGGGTTGGGCCAACAGCACTCATTCCAGGTTCTATAAGGAGCGTGGAGTTCTTTTGGGCTTATCTGTTATGATGCAGAACACGTTATGATGCAGAACTAAATCAAGGTTAGGGCTCCCCACGGGATGTGGGCCTGGACTGTTTCCTACCAAACAAAAATGCTTCTGACAAGGACGAAACACGACGTCAACAAACCCCATGGAACAAAGTGTTCTGATTCAGTCTGTAGTGTGAGCGAGATCACAACAGACAGAATAACTTGAACACATAGCAGGAAATGAAGCGCGATTATCAATGATAATCAATGCGGCTAGTGAAGAAAAAAAGGCCTTATAAAGGCAAACAGGCTGAACCAGAGAGAGGAATAGAGACCAATGAGAGACTTGAGGGGTAGAGCTCACCTCTCCTGTGACCAAGTACTTCCCATCAGGTGAGAAGGCGAGGGCTGTGATGGTCTTCCTGTGAAAAAGAGGAGAAAAGGTGAGGGGGATTGTCTCTAGGGAACCGTGGAAGCCATTTTGTTCTTTGGCTGGAACCAAAGACTTTCTGAGTCGCTCTCACCTTGACGTGTTGATGAGGTGCTGTTGTCGGTTCTTCTTGGGATTCAGCAAGACTACCACGCAGCTACGAAATGAAAGGCACAATATACACACATATATGTCTAAGCATAACATGGCACGAATGTATTATCGCCAATTTGCAGACAGAAGTACTCCCTAATGCTGGAGAGCAACGTGTATCACAAATACCACTGCAACACATTTGTGCTTTATTCAATACTTTTCACAAAAGAGGTGATGGAGAGCCTTGGCAGGCAAATCCATTCAAAATGAGCTCCGTAAATGTGTTATCTGCTGTACTGTGCGAGACACTTAGCGTTCGCATTCTGCAGGAAGAAAGCCCGACGAGGATGATGAATACATAGGCTGATTGAACTGCCAGTAGGCCTACTTTACGTCAATGCCAGAAGGGCACTTTTTCAGTACCGGGAGGTGCCCGGGTTCCACACGCACGCACAGCTCCATCTTAGCGTATATATCCTCAAAAGAATGCTGACGCGAGAACAAACAACGCGCGCGCTTAAACGCCTATTTAACAAAGTTAACAATTCAACAATTCAAAGCCAAACGCGGATCTCCCTTGACACAAACAAACCCGTAATCGGCCTCATCTGTTTTTGGATCTACTTATAATTCACGAAGCTTTTGTGGGGATAACTCAAACACACGCACGCACGCACGCACACGCGCGCGCGCGCACACACACACACGCACACACACACACTCACATACGCGCGCACAGACGCGGCCTTCGGGGACCCTGCTTGTCTTTGGACTGCGGCGCGTAGCGAGTCTGCCGTAGCGTCACAACCACGCAGCCAAGATAAAAAACTGAAAAACCCGCCACCTCATAACTTAATCCTTCTGAATCACCCTTTCACGCAACTCCCCTGAGCAACTTTACTGTGTCGTGTCACCGTTTATACAGTGAGGAAGACAAAGACGCGTTATATTATCGACCAATCACAGAGAGCTTGGAATCCTCTTGGAATAGCGCGCTAATAAAGGAGCGCTGGCTGGTGGGCTTCTCCAGATGACAAGCACGAGAACACAGATGTGTCTCCAGTCCCATTGAGATACCACCAGCGTATAATTATCACGCACATACACTCGCACGCGCACGCACACAGACACGCGCGCGCGCGCGCGCACACACACACACACACACACATAGACATACATATGCAGCCAGGATGATCAGCAGAGATTTGCATAGAAAGCCAGCACGGCAGTGAGAGATAGAATACAATAGAGCTCAGAAAGACTGCATACAATAGATTGCAAGATGTTAGGATATAACTTTTAGTGTGTATGTGTGTGGGGGACACATACACACACACACACGCACACACACACACACACACACACGCACGCACGCACGCGCGCACACACAGACACGCACGCACGCACACACACACACACACACACACACACACACACACACACACACACACACACACACAGACACACACACACACACTCACCCTGCAGGGTAGGCTACCAGACCAGAGTGGGGGTCGCACGCCAGGCCGCTGTTTCCCGCCGCTGTGATTCCCAGGACCTTTTCTAGAGTCACCTGTAGGGGATGCACGGAGAACTATGATCTTTTCAGTTTTTTTTTTATGTTTTGGTGTGTTCTTCAGTCAACAGGGTCTACAAACAATAGAGGGAGTCAAAGGATGAAAGAGAATTGTAATTACTAGAAATGACCACCGCCGAGACCACATAGGCGAGTTTTAGAGGAGGTCTACATTAAATATGCATTTCTATGTTGCTGACAATGAAAATGTCATGTGACGTTTTTTTTTCTTCCAATTAAATCTTTGTTCCCCCCCCCCTCTCTCTCTCTCTCTCTCTCTCTCTCTCTCTCTCTCTCTCTCTCTCTCTCTCTCTCTCTCTCGCTTTCTCTCTGTCTCGCTCTCTCTCTCTCACTCTCTCTCTCAGTTCAAGTCAAATCTAGTTGAAAAGGCATATTAAACTATTAAAAGTATTTACAATAAATATAGAAAAGATAAATAAATAGGTAGAAAAAAACACGTATTGACGTATCTAAAGGTATTATCTCGTAGTATGGGCTATAACAATTGCTTACCTTCGCAGTCAGACATTTCTTCTTGTGGGCAGTGTGTTTGACTGATGGAGAACGCAGCAGATTTCGGAGGCGCTTTTTGATGGTTGACCCGTCGCCTGTCGGCATTTCGTTTCAAACTACTGTGTGCTAAGTGGAGAAATGCTGAGGACTATGACGAACATCCATCCATTCACTGCAACGGTTCACTCACGCCACGGCTCCTGTGAGGTTCAGACTACTTGACGCTCTACTTAATTCCTGCTCTCAGCCACCGAGCCCCACACTTTAACTCTTCCCAGCCTCTGTTTGATATAAAACACTCCCATGTAGATAATGGACCGTTCTGCATATCTTCTGTCATCATTTTGAAAGGGGTGTCACTGGCTTTCAGCGTTATCTGACTTTACGTTGGCTTTGTCGCAAGAAAAAGAAGAAAACCCGTGATTAGATCAATGAGTGCGTTAGTGTGGTAACAAAGCATGATTAAGTATAGGCTTCATGTTGAATGGGAGTTAATGAGAGAGGCTGCTGCTACTGAAGGGGTTATTGTACATAATGCGAGAAGGGAACCCGAATAGAACAACCCGCAATATTTGAACCATCGCGTGGAAATAAAGACTTTTATTATATATTTTTCGGCTTTCAAGCTCATGGTTGTTTTGGGGTCATCGTAAAGGTCGATCTTATTTCCCTAGAATTCCTATTTACCATGAATGCTGCGTTACTCCAGCTGGTGTAGAACCATAAGACGAAGACAGCTCAACTACGAATTTGTGAATTTATTCTCTTGCCTTTCATTAAACTGGCCTATTGTTTTGTTATACTGTATAGGGAGACGTCACGTCGCCTCCATTTTGGAAGCATAAGAACATCGGGATGTGAGTGTGTGTGTGTGTGTGTGTGTGTGTGTGTGTGTGTGTGTGTGTGTGTGTGTGTGTGTGTGTGTGTGTGTGTTGACACAGATTCGAGACTCAAGCGCGTCATCACTTAAAAACACACCTTCAGGCGGGGGCAGCCCTGTTTTAATGGAGGCAAATCGCCAGTTGGGCGGACGAGCCGGGTCAAAACCGAATCGAGCAGAGCAGCACACATGTGTGTACAGAAAAGGACCAATCGACACGTTTTCTGTTGGTACACGATGACGTCATGTTGTGGGTGGGGCTTATGGCGGAGGCTCTCGGGGTTTCTCTTTACGTGTGATTGTGTCCAGCCATGACACTTGAATTTGAAAGGTGGATTTCCAGGATTTGATATGTAGAACTAACGTACCATACCATAGAGCTGTGGTAATGGTTAAGAAGAGCAAACGGCTATACTATCTAAACGGCGATCTGAACTTGCACGGTGGTACAAAAAGAACCTACATTTCACATTTGAAAGAATTTGCTTCGTTATATTATCGATGGGGTTGTCTCTGATCATAGTATAACTCTTCGCAAATTTAGTACGGGTGACACGATCAATCACCTGTTCCTCCCTAGTGATCCAGTTTGTGATGAGGTGGACATCACAACCCGTAGCCACACAGCCATACCTGTGACCGGTGATACTTCATTCCTGGCATTGAACCACACAGCCAGATGACATAGTGTGGATAGTTAGTGTAGCTTACTATTCGTATCTGCCTCCAGGTGTTGCTTTGTTTTGCCAAAATGTCTACTCAACTGATCTACAGCGGAGTCCGAGTGCGATATCCATGGCCAAATTGGCCGATTTTATTCATTCATCAGTGTAGGTTGAATTACATAACCACCCGACGACAGCTTGAGAACATGTTTGCATGCTAACGGTTGATGCACTTTGGCTTGAAATATACAACCATGTTGCAGCACATAAAGTAGCTTAGAGGTTCCCGACATTTTGGTCCCGTGACCCCATGTCTTGCTCTGGACTAACTTTCGTGTATCTGCTAAACACACAGCTTGTTTTACCCAACCAACCCCTGCCGGGATCACTGACATTTAAGGCTCTGAGGCAGACCCGTGTTCAGCCAAAATTCAAAATAAACATCAATTTTATTCATTTCCAAGGCCACATTATCTTGTCACCACATTGGAGCACATGATAAATAATTATTCAAAATGCAAAGAAAAAAAAATCAATGACAGAAAGGAAAAAAAAACATTCTTACAATAGTTCATCATACACACATCATGAAGTGTTCATTTGGATGCATTGCAAGACATTAGGCTTCAACAAAGGATATAACATTATTAATAGAGCATTATACATCTATCTGAAGCTACAAACTCCTAAAACTTTTAATATCATGGGAGAGAGGCTACGAGGTTGGAAACAAAACAGTAAACTGCCTAGCAGGAAGGGATATTATGGACAGCTACTATTACGACTATCAAATAAAGTGCCGCTATTTGTGAAAATCATGATTTGGAAATGGAAAAACACAGAAGAATAATCTCCCCCGTTGCCAACAAAGCCTCACACAATTACAAGATGCTGTTAAAAACTAATGGCAATACAATGTTTGTATTCTAAAGTTTAGTGGTGTGCAAGTATCGTCCAAAACATGTTTTGACCTTAACTTACCTTAAGGCCTTCCTGTAACTGTGTTATAATGGATTAGGTTCCCTCTACCAAAACAATCCAATGATAACCCAGTGACAACAGAAACGTCACGTGGAAAACAACATGTTCTTCATGGGTGTGTTAGTGTGTTAGTTCAGGATTAAGGAGAAGCGGAGAACTGTTGAGATTTACCTTCGATAGATTTGGAGAAACCAGTGTTTGGTTTTTTTCGTACCCCAATATGGGACTATGTTTCGGTCACACGTTATTTAACCAACACATTACTGAATACAGTGTATGAAAGCAAAAAGGTTGAAAGGTTCGCACTGCGAGGAGGACAAACAGCATGGACTATTGACACCCATACCAGGTCCTTTGGATTACCAACAGGCACGTCTTGGTAGTGTTTCTATTAGGTCCTCAATGTCCTCTATGATTTGAGTCGATGGCCACGCCCTGTTGAATGAGTGAGCTGCATGCTGGGTAATGAGAGCGATCAGAGTCTAGAAAAAAAGAGGGGTTCGGGTTCGGCTTCAGTGGGACCGCAGCACGCCACCTCACGAGTATCACGTCAGTCTTGCATAGAAACAGTACCGTAAACAACCACATGTGTGTGTGTGTGTGTGTGTGTGTGTGTGTGTGTGTGTGTGTGTGTGGGGCTACTCCAGTCCAAGTTCCTTCTCCACGTCTATCCAAGACCTCCGCTTGGCACTGGGGAAGTCCTTCCCCAGAGCCCCGCGAGTGAGGGGCCGCTTGGCGCCGGCCCGCGCGGCCTCCTGGTCCTTATCCAGACTGCAGAGCGTCTGCGCGGACCTAGCCCTGTCCGGACTGTTCCACGCGTCCCTGGCGGGTCGGCTCCGCCCCTGGCCGCTCGGGGCGCCCGCCGCCGGCGTCTTGGGACTGCCCCCGGCCTGGCCGCTCCCGTCCAGGGAGCGCTTCTTCGGCGGCCGTCCCCTCCTCCTCTTGACCAGAACCGGGCTCTCCCCGGCGTCTTCCACTCGGTCCGAAGACCCGCCGTCCCCCGCGGCGGGGCTCTCCGCCGACTCCTCCGCGACCGCCTCCTCGGCGCTCTGACCCGCGGGCGGCGGCACCAGGGGGTGCTTCCGAGGCCTCCCCCGCGGACGCCGCGGCGCCGGCGGGGGGCTGGGCTCGCCCGCTTCCGGGCTCTCCTGCGGGGGTTCCCCCGGCAGCGGGATGTACATGAGGCTGCAGGAGCTGAAACTCAGGCGCGAGGTGCCGTTGCCCTCGGCCGAGCTGTCGTTCCTCAGCAGCAGCGTCTTGCCCCCGGGGGCCGAGGTGATGGATTTGTTCAGCCGGGCGATCTCGACCAGGGGCGACATGGACTTTTTGACCGCCACCGCCACCGGCGCCGGCGCCGCCACCACCGCTGCCACCGCTGTGGTCTCGGTCTCGCCGGCCACAGGGGCGGGCTGGGCGGGTTCTTCCTCTACGGGCGCGCACTCCTTCGAGCCGCCCACGGCCTGCTTGGAGCTTTGGTCCGCGGAGGAGTTCGGGTCCGAGTGGGCCGGTAGGACGACCTCCCCGGGCTCCACCTTGCCCGCCTTCTCCGTGCCGGGTTCCATGATTGTGATTGTGTAAAATCCCTGCCCCACTGTCAGGAGAACAAGCAAATGATGATTAAGGCTTCTTCTTTTTGGGGTGCAAATAAGTGAATGATGAAAACATGTGGCAGGATTAAAAACTCACGTGGTTTCAAAGAGGAAGGGAGGATGATTCTGCCGGTCTTGGTGCGTATAAGGGGAAGAGTCATGGCCTGGGTTCCGGCCGGCGGCTGTTCCCCTGCGCAGCCAGGGGAACCGGTCGGGCTCGCCTTCTCCTGGGGCTTCGTCTCGGGGGATTGGAGGGCGGCGGCGTTGTCTTGCGGGGAGGCGGTGGCACCCCGGGGCGAGTTCTGGGGTTGTGAACGAGGCGAGCCGCCGGTGGCCGGGGTCGACGGGGCGTTGGGTTCCGGGGCCTTGGGGCGCGGGTTCAGGGGAGGGGCGAACGAGGGGGCGGGAGCCGTGGCGGCGAGGGCCGCTTGAGGCTGGCGAAGGGGCGGGACCTTGCCTCGTGCGATGACCTGGTGCCCTTTGTTCAGAGACAGGAGGCTCTTCCTTTGACAGATGCGTTCGTAGACCTCTTTGAGCTTGCGTCTGATGAGTTCTTCTGGCTTTCCTGTGCAGCGGAGATTTCATGGTTTGTTTATTTTCTCCAAGGACAAATCCTCACATTTTATCATTCTTTTTTATAAAAATCTTTTATCCACTTATCCACTAAACTCTTCATACCGGCCAGACAGGAGATCTTCCTGATGTAGAGCTTCTGCATCTCAGCCAACTTCTTCTTCTGCTTTTCTAGAGACTTGGAGGTCTCCACGAGGGTTTGGATCTCACTTTGAGCCTGAAACACACAACGTAGCACATTCAACAATGTCACACTGGAACACACAAACCTAAGACTAAAGAAAGATAAACTTATGTATTATATCTATATTTAGTTATATTTATTAAAAAAAATAAAAAAATAAAAAATAAAAAATAAAAGATTTTCAGCAGTTGTGGAAGATGATAAGAAGACGACTACTAGCATCGGGATTCTTCCCGGGAGTCCATCATTCCCCCACCGCTACTCGGCGGCATACCTGCGATAGGAGGCGGAGCTTGGGGGCCCTGGGGTCCGTGCGGAGGATGGTCTGCAGCCTGATGAAGAGGTCCCGTTGCTCCATGCGCCGCAGCCTCTCCAGCACCTTGTGCTGGGTCCGCCGGTGGCCGCTGGCCGCATCCTCCTCCTCGTCCTCCTCCTCCACGCGCGGGGGCTGGGGAGCAGAATGGCGGCGACACCGTCAAAGACGAGAGGCACGGAGAGGCGCACAGAGGGAATGAATTGCCTCGGTGGGTGGGTGGTGGGGGTGGGGGGGGGGGTTTGTAATACATGATCGGTGGAGGCAACAGGTGGAGGCTGAGCGATATGATAGCCTGTTCGCGCGCCGCGGCGAAACTCGCCGGCCGATCGGATCACGAGCAGACGGCTAGAGTTACGGGTGTTGATGCCTTTGCGGCACGTTAAGATCACAGTGTGAAGGCGCCGGTTCGAGGTTGGGTTGGGGGTGGGGGGGTGGGGGGGGGGAGGGTTCTGCGCCATTCCAACAACAAAGGCTTGGGAAAAAAAACATTGAAGTAGGCACTACAAAGTCAAGTGCAGTAGTACAAGCTCTCCAGGATCCACTCGCTACAAGTGCAGCCTAGCGGTGGGAATCAAAGCAGGCCGTGAGACACATGATGATGAATCCCACATGCATTATGGGCACCATCTTGCCATGACAAGTATACTAGTCCTTTATTTGACATGGTTAATCCCCTTTGAGAGATATCGACCATTTGGTGATGGAGCCATAAAAGGCAACACAAGATACTGTAGGAAGAAGCGAACCAGATATGCAAGCAACGAGCGAGGATGAAAAAAAAACTCCTCTACCTTTGATTTCGACTCCATTGAGGATCCCGATTCCTCGCTCGAATCCCTGGAAAATCAAAAGAAAACGCACCGGCTTAGATGAACATTACCTTTGGACCATCACTCAGTTCACACACACAGTCGCACTTTTTACCATACTTACATTCACAATTAGGGCATTTAGCAGACACTTTTATCCAAAGCGACTTACAAAGAGTACCTTTGTCATAAGGTGAAACATTTCATTGCTGCTAATACGTTAAGAAAGTCACCAGAACAAGATTCAAGCATTTCAACTGCTAGATTAACCATTGATAGTATACAACATCTCTGACTAAGTGCCAAGCTACAAAGAGCGATCAAAGTGCCAAGACGTACAACAATTAAGAGCATGAGGGTAGGGTTTTTTTTTTTTTTTTTTTTTTTTTTTTTTTTTTTTTTTTTTTTTTTTTAAGAGGATGGATGTTATGCAGGGTTCAGGTGAACTCTGAGCAAGCGGGTCTTGGGTCTCTTCCGGAAGATGGGGAGTGACTCTGCGGTCCTTACCATATGCTTCGGGACAGCTGGCAACTTGTTCTCCTCATCTGCTCGATGGTCTTCGTCATATCTTCCACCGTCTCCACATCCACACACACCTCCTCCACCATCTCTACATCCACAAAGCTGTCTTCATCCTGGAGGAATGAGCAGAGCTCCGGGTGAAGGCAACATCAACGCTAACTGTCAATCGATGATTAACAGTCGGTGGTATTCTGAGAAACGTTTTACTAACAACCAAATACTTATTTAATTGTGAACAGGTAATACAGGGTCACAATGAAAGAAGCATCTAGTTGTAATTTTCTGAATAGCAATTAAATGTCGGCATTAACATTGGAATATTTCTGATATGATATGAACGCTTAGTTAACCGGTTATAGTTTGCCTGGGTTTCAGGAAAGGAGTAAAGACTAAAAACATTTTAACAACACTTTAAGGTATCATCTGCTCTTGTATTGGTGAAATTGGATTTAATGCATTGCAATAACTGCCTCCATTTTCTCTACACGATTTGAGCCCATGGGACACGGAAGATTTCAACAAAAAAAAAAAAAAAAAATCGGGAATGGCGTTTTCTTACGGTTGTATCTCCGTCCTCATCCCTGTCGGAGTACGAGGACCCCTCGTATGACATTTCGTCTTCCGGGTCAGAGTCGGGGCGGGCCGCCGCCCTGGTCCCCGGGGAGCCCTCGCTGTCGCCCATCTGCATCTTCTCGTCGCAGGTGAGCTTGGGGGAGGAGCTCGACTGGTCGTCGGAGGTGTGCTCCCCGAGGTCAACCTCGATCTTGGGGGTGACGGGCGTGAAGGAGGCCTCTTTCTTCACCGCGGCGTCCCTGTGGTGCACGAGGCTGGGGAACTGGTCCAGGTCCACCGGGAGCGCCAGGGCGCCGTTCGCCCCGTGTTTGGGCAGCTGGATGAGGGTGAAGCCGCCGGGCAGCGTGACGCCGGCCGGGTGCCGGGCGCCGCTGTCGCTGCCGCCGCCGCCGCCTGCGGCGCCCTGGTTGCCCGAGGGCGGGCAGATCCTGAAGGAGTAGGTGCCGCTCTCGGCCAGGAAGCTGGGCTCCTTGAGGGAGCGTGACACGGTGATGGACACCGGGGATGAGTAGGAGGTGCTGCAGGGTGGAACCGCGGCGCCGAGCCGGATGGCCGTCAGGCCCGTGAAGGGACGGGAGGCGGGGGAACGCTGGGCAGGTCGGCCATCTTGTTCCACAACTGAAGAAAATGACGAAATAATCAGAACCAGGAGAGATAAAAGGAAAATAGGGTTAGGGTTCAATGCAAATAATAAGGAATCGACTTCAACACAAAGAAGACAAGACGCCCAACAGTTCTGCGTTCATAGGGTTCATAGGGGCGACGCCACCGGGAACGCAAGTAAACCGCAGTTGGGAGGGGTGACCTAAAAGGTTTGTGTGTTTATTTGCTGATTACCGTGGGTTTGCCTTGCGGTGGATAGCGGTGGATGCAAAAAGCTAACTATGGGTTTGCTTTTTGCATCCACCGCTATCATAAAACTGATAACTAATAACGGGTAAATCCACACGATTTACCCGTTATCAGTTTCAGTTTGTTAGCTCCCCTGGAGTGAGACCAATGGTTCAGCTCGGACAGAGGGAGCCAATCGACAGCCTCGCGGTAGGCATGCTGGTCGAGAGGGGGGCGAGGCAGGGCTGATGTGAACACAAGCCTTATTCGACGTAACCGGAGGTCGTCCTCAGGTTGTGTTTATGCGCAGTATTTTGCTAATATTGACAATGTTACTAGGTACAGATACATTTTTTCAATGTCAGCACTGTAAATAAATATCCCCATGGAAGGATCCCTTTCGTTGCCCCCCCCCCCCCCCCGTACCCTCCTACCACCCTCCAAGACCCCTTGGCAGGGCTTACAGCACAAGGGGACATGGACACCAGGGACCCGGCGACCCACCTGCTTTGGCCTTGGGCTTGGTGGCGGTCTTCACCCTGGGCGCGGGGGGGCAGGCGCCTCCCTTGGGGCTGAGGACCGGCGGGTTGCGGGGCTGGTTTGCGGTGGGCAGGCGGCCCGTCACGTACGCCGCCAGCCGGTTGGCCGGGTGCAGCGACCCCACGGTGCCCAGCATCAGACGCGCCCGCGGGTAGGACTTGCCGTTCACCTGCACACGGGTTCGACAGTGGATGAGTGTTTTTGAAATGAACTGCCTTTCGTTGAGCTTATGGGAGCAGATGCTGCTAACGATGCAGTTGTTTCTTTTCAATTAACGCGGCAATGCGGTGATGCATCCGACATGTCAACCAACTCAACCGGTCACCCTACAGCGAAACAAATGTGTGTGATTATACTATAATATCCAAAGAATTACTCCAATGCCTTGACCTTCCTTGGATTAGAAAGTACAAAAAAAGTGAGTGAATGCGTGTCTACAGAGCAGATGGCTGGACAGGGCGGGGGGTGCGTTCAAAAGATTCACCCGTTCATTCATTCGTGTGAATGTCCGCGTGCTCCGATTGAAACATCCGGGCGACGCACTGTGGTTTGAATCCCTGAGTGAACACTGAATGACCTGCCTGGCCCCGCCACACACACACACACGCACCCCGCCCCCACCCCGCGGGGCAGCTGACCTGGACTAGCCCCACGGCGGAGCTCCCCTTGGGCTTCTTCTTTGCCTGGAGTATCCCGGCGGGCAACACGTGGCTCAGGAAGGGAGTGACACCGATCGGCGTCGTCTCCGAGGAGAACAGATGCTTCATCGCCGCCGCAGCCTCCTCGGTCACCGCCTTCCTCTCCTCTTCCTCCTCCTCCTCCTCCTCCTCCTCCTCTTTGCAGCTGCTGTGTATTTCGCCGTCGTCCGAGTCGTTCCCGTTGACCTCTTCCTCATCCGAGGTGTCGTCCGCGTCATCCTCGTTCTTGCTGGCTGCCCTCAGCCTACAGATGCGCATCTGAGAAGAGACAAGCATTGGTTTGTTTATTCACTAATTCAATAAGAGACGCACGGCCAATCTTCTGAAATGTATTATTGTGTTATTTACCATCAACAATCTGCATTGTGTGAGTTGTAACAGTCAACAACCAACAGTTGAGGTCATTTTTAGTAAATATGCGTTCTTATTCAAATGCGCACCTTATTTCACCGGCAGCTGTGGCGTCCATTAGCTAATTACAACAAGCTTGGTTTTAAGGGCGGGCGGTGACATCTTACCTTGTAGCTGATGGTGGAGCCCTTTCCACCAGGCCTGAGGATCTTGGCGAGGAGGGAGATGTGGTACGGCCCGACACAGAAGGGGGTCGCCAGGCTGCCTCGCTTCATGCGTTGACACAGAGCCCCCAGGATCAACTTGCGGTCTCCGTCCCAGTGGCATTCGGACAGGATCTCTATCTGCTTGGAGTCCAGGCAGTCGTTGTCCGTGGTGGAGCTCTTCCCTGTGAGAGAAAGGACCGGGGAGGGGATGGATTACGTTGGGTTGGTAACCAGCCAGGGACTTGTCTCCGCGATGGTCCTCTATGAACTCAACAGCACCAAACGGCAGAGTACCGGGAGGTAAAAAGGCGAGGTGATGAATTAAAACAAGATCTATGTGTAGCGAATATCACATCTGCGTTGTGGTTGCGTTTTCAGTTTGACCAAAATAACATGTGTATCCACATACACATATGGGGATCGTATAAAAATACCATTGTCCGCAAAACTACAAAATCTAACTCAATTAATCAGTGTAGGTTTTACTGTAGATTACCCGGTACTCTAGGATTCCTTTTTCTTTTTTTATTTATTATTTGATTATACTCTGTGTAATACTGGCTGGTGGAGGGTGGGGATGGGGGGGGCTACATTTGGGGAGCATTGTTGGAGTGTGCGTGGGTGTGTGAGTGTTTGTCCTTGTACTTATGTGTCTGAATTTATGATTAGTACTTACTCTTTACCGTCTTTGTATTGCTTGTCATTATTATAAGGACTCCCCCGAAAATGAGATGGTACATCTCAAAGGGGGCTATCCGTGAAATAAAGAAAGAGTAAAGAATAAAGTCTGCTTCTGGACATTACCGGTGTTCTTAAAAGTCAATATGATGTTGGGGAACTTCTTCGCCGGGGCGATGGGCCTCTTGGGCTGCGGCGGGAGCGACGGCGCCGGGGACGAGGCTGCGGCCGGCGCCGGGCTCCGTAGGGCCTGCACCAGGCTCCGTAGGGCCTGCGGGGTCCTGGAGCTCTCCGTGTCTTTGGCGGGGTTCTTGGGCGGCGGTTGGAACGGTCGGATGCGGGCGCATGTCATGAAGCTCTCCAGGTACAGGTACACAGGGTCCTTGTCCTTCTCCTGGATCTGAGAGAGTCGGGTGGAGTTATATACAGTAGATATATTATAGGGTTACGGTATGGTTAGGGTCACAATTGGTTTGGTGGGGGTCACGGTTTACAAAAAGTACATGTTTTCATTTGACTTTAGATTTTCCACCGCATCATTGTAACAGTAAACAACACGGATAGCGTGGGCTTCCAGTAGCATCTGGAAACATAAACAAAACACAACAGTGTTTGGCTTTGTAACATTATACATAAAATGGTAATTCAGACACAACAAAGGGAATGGACGGATCCGCGGCATTTGGCAGAACTAAGTCCCAGCGGCCCCTTAAAGAAAACAGCAGCACTGTTGGAAAGATCAGTCCCATCAACATGAAAGCAAAGCAAAGGGCTGAGCTTTTTATCTCCCCGTCTGCCGTAAATAGTGGTTACATTAAAGTAGCACCCTGTAGCTCTAGACGTCCAAACTGCGCTAAACGCGAGGGAAGGCTCTTCATGACATCATGTAATACGTGTGTTCTTTTTGTATTCCATGTCACCGTCCGGGCAGGCTTCCACTGTCTGGGCAAAAAAACGTTTGTGTGTGCGTGGGTGAGCAATAGTGAACCGCGAGGTCAGGCTCTTTCAGCATGTCCTTGACCTTCTCTTGACCACAGAGAACGGCGTCATATCTGGGGGTGGGGGGGTCTCGTGGAACGCTTTGAGCCGTGGTCGATGCTGTGTTTTTAAAACCGGTCGTGCGGAGAACACGCTGGGGCCTCAAGTGACTCTGCCCAATCGCCAAACGTCGCTTCACTTCACGCTGTTTCCGATAAATACCATCCTTTTATGAATTCACAATTCAAGTTACAATACGCAATTTGTGAATTGTTGGGTTCGTAGTATGTGCCGATTCTCATGCTAAAGGGGGGCCCTGTACCATACAGTTAAAAAAATGATTACAATTAAAAATCCTACCCTCAGGCTCCTATTTGCTGTACGTCTTGGCACTTTAATAGCTCTTTGTAACTTGGCACTTAGTCAGAGATGTTGCATACTAGCAATGGTTAATCTAGCAATTGAAATGCTTGAAACTTGGCTCTGGTGACTTTCTTACTGTAATTAGCAGCAATGAATTGTTCCACCTTCTTATGACAAATGTACTCTTTGTAAGTAGCTTTGGATAAAAGCGTCTGCTAAAAGCCCTAAATGTAAATGTAAATTCAACTAGGTTACACCCACTCTTTCACCCCTGACATAAACAACACAATGTAAAACCAAGGTACAAAAGGAGTAAAAGTAAAACTGTATTATTTCAGTTGGGCAAGTATACCCATTTCCTAAATTTCCAGATTTTATTCAATGTTAGAATCCAGACCAATCATCCATCTAAATTGGGGCAATTGTAAATAGAGCTGTAGCAATTTTCTACAAGCTAGCGTAAAATGGAGGAAAATTCAACAGCAGGGTGTGGGCCAACTTCTGGCCTCGCGGCCGTAAGAGTCATTTGGAGACGCCGGGGATTTAAAACGGCACGGCACCACAGACCTCCAGGTTCTCTTACCGGTTGCATCGGATGGTGTACAGAGCGCCTCGACTGAATGAAGTAGATGCGATCGATGCTCTTGGGGGCGTAGAGAGGGTCCGGGTCCGGCAGAGCCCGGTCCGTGTGCCAGATCCGGTCCCAGTGAGCCCCGGGGCTCGGCTGGACCTTGTGCTGGAGGCTGGTCACCGCTGTAACGAGCAGAAAGGTGCATTGGTGAGTGCAATCATGCCGCCACTGCTGCTGCTTTCCCAGGATGTGCAGCCCAACAATTTGGTCCAACAACACCAAACAAAATAAGGGAAGCAAATACAACCACAGCTGTGTGTGTATATGCGTCTATAAAATAGGTATCTCCTTCTCTGGACCAGCACAACAAATACAACTCGGAGGGGTCGGTTACCACACACCCATCATAACGACGCCTACGTTTCCCATAATGCAACCCGACAGGCAGACCACGGATCGCGACCGAAGGGGCTTACAGTATAACGGGTTGGGCGGGGCCTCCGTCGGCGCCTCTTCGTCGCCTCCTCCCAGGAGCTGCTTGACGATCTTGCGCTTGAAGCAGTCGCAGCCCAGCATGCAGTCGGGCCGGCGGCAGTGGAGTGGGCCCCGGTTGACGCGGGCCAGGCTGGGGCACACACAGCCCAGCCTGCAGAACGGCTGGCCGCAGTCCGGCGCCGGCGCCGTCTTGAACTGGGCCGCAGCCGACTGCTGCTTGGGCTTCATCTGGAGCGCGGGGGGGGGGGGGGGAGAGGAATGAGAACTTGAGTGTGTGTGTGGGGGGTTGTGGGTCGTTTGCAATTTTTGAGGTCTTGTTAATTGGATCTTAATTGGCATTTCGTCCAAAGCAATTTCATCCAGTGACACACAGGACAGGCTGAGAACAACCAAGGCAATACCATTAAAACTGCAGCGACCACAAAAAAAAAAAAAGACCACGTTTCCAAAAAAACAACTGAACAGAGGGACTCAAATGTCAAGTAAAAAAATTGAAAAATCTAGTCCCTTTAAATAATACCCTCAGAGCTCTCAGCCCCACAGAGAAAGGCGCACGACCCTGAATTCAACACAAGTGCCACCTCACCGTCGCCGTCAGCAGCGCGGACAGAGCGAAGTCCACCCGGTCCCGGGTCAGGCTGGTTCGCCACACGCCCTGGTTCTCCGACGTCTCCTCCATGCTCAGCATTCTCAGCTGCACCTTGGTCAGGCTCTTGGCCTGCAGGCTGGCCTGGAGCTGCACGCCGCCCGTCCCCGCCCTCTGGCCCGCCACCGAGCCGCTCGGCTGGGCTCTGCGGGACAAACGAGCGCCGCCGACCCACATCGTTAACTGGAGCCCCGCCGTCCCGAGTGGCTAATGAGACGCTGTGCGCGGGGCCGAATGTTGCGGGATGAAGCTTTTTAAGGGTGGCTGCCCCGCGCTCTAACGGCGGGGGGTTTTGTTTTACGTGCCCAACGACCCGGGTGTCGGGGGATCTCTACGAGCCGTCTGCGGTGCCGTTGTCATAGCAACGCGAAACACACTAGATGTATACAGCGGGGGGGGGGGGGGAAATAAGGGAATGACTGAATGGTATTCAGACGAGACAAACACAAAAGGAGTCCTTACCCCTGAGAAGCGGGACGGTGTTGGCCTTTCTCCGCCGGGAACCACAGGAAAGTCGGCGAGGCCTTCGCCGCCGCCGTTTGACCCCCGGGGCTTTTGGCCGCGTCCTGGACCGCTTTGGGGCCCGCCGGCTTGGTCCTGGGGGACGGCTTGGCCTTGGGGGCCGCGGCTTTGTCCAGCGCGAGGGGAGGGGCCGGCGAGGTGAGGGCCGAGTAGAGCAGCGGCTTGTGGGAGAGGGGGCAGGGTCTGCCGGCCCGCGGGGGAGCCTTGTGGACCGCCGGGCTGCGCTGCTTCAGCACGCTGTCCAGCGTCTTCACGTAGCTGGAGCCCTTCTCGGGCAGCTGGTAGGCCACCGAGCCCTCGGGGCTGGCGGAGAAGGCGGCGGCCCGCTCGCTAATCTGCTGAGCCTCGTTTTCCAAGTACTCGTCCAGCATGTTGCTGCAGAAGGCGGACAGGTCCTTTTGCGGTCCTTTTTGGGTGGTGGTGGTGGTGGTGGTGGGGGGGAATGAAAGAGTCAGGGGTTTACCGGGGACTTTGTTAAAACTGGTACACTTGACTCACTGGCTGGCCGTTTTTGTGCCACAGGACACAAAAAGAACAACCCAGCTCGTTTATTAGCAATAAGGAACAGCTTAAATTAACATTTGTTAGCTAACATTTAGCTAAAAAATAGCTAACAATTTGTAAGCTAACAATTTGTTAGCCAACATTTAGCTAGCAATTTGTTAGCTAACAAATTGTTAGCCAACATTTAGCTAACAAATAGCTTCAGAAACAAAAAGGAAACCACTCAAAAGGAGCCTACCATCTTGTGGAGTCGAGGCAGAGGACTCCTTGCTGCGCTTGATGAATTTGTCCCTCCAGCCTTTTATCTTCGTCAGGTCACTGGTCTTCCCCGTCCGCGACACAAACGCGGCTCCGCCAACTGCCAACGGGAGCAGGTGCTAGCGTTAGCATTCAGCGCGCGCCGTTGCCGCCACCACCGCTACACTAATGGCGGCCACTGCTGCTGCTAGAGCGCGATGGCTTCTGCTCACCCACTACAGTGATGTAAGGAGCTGGAGTGCGTGGCGTTACCCCCTTTATAGTGTTCGCATCAAGTAGGACTTGAATGTACTTAGAACTTCATTGCCTTCTGTTTGGGTTTAGCGTCTACATGGCTGGGTGAAGAGCTGGGTAATTTAATCACGATGAGTGTCATTAAAATATTAAGAGGCGCACCAGCTGTAGACTAACGGCAAAAAATGGAAAATATGCCGCTGCTTGTGGAAGGGAATACACCAGCAGTCTCGATTTTTCTGGATCGTGGTGAAATGAGATAATAGGAGAATAATATTAACCATTGGCCTCACACATGCAATTCATAATGATATTATAAAAGAAAAATTTGGATGGAGGTCAAGCATTTTTAATTCCTTCCCTTCATGCCCAGTGTGTATCCTTTCTGTTTTAATTTAAGACACAGATGGTAGAGATTACAGTTCATATTATACCATGGTATCTATTATCAGGATAATAATTTCAGTCATAAGGGATGGTGCTAAAGCCCTTTTTATTGGCATTTCTGTCTACTACCCTTTGGTAATTAGAGATCTGAATGTTGTGGTGAGTTCAGGCTGTTGAGATGGAGGAACTCACCTGTGGGAGAGAGAGGGGTGGTGTTACCCTGTCCGGGCAGGTCAGGAGGGGGGAGGGGCAGGTGAACTCCTAGGTAATGCAAATCAACAGGCTTTAGAAGGTTCCAGGGAGTTCATCTTCAGGCCCAATACAGTGTGAACCCAACCACGCGATGAAAAAGTAGACCGTCTAATTCACTTCACGTAATCACAGTTCAAACTTAGCGGTGCTAAAGTTGTGGGGTGAGCAAAGATCAAATCTTACTTTACTTATACACTTCATGAATAGCATTAAAGCATTTACATTACAACCATAATATTTTCTCATAAAACCCTTCCAAAACGTGAGTGAGTGAGTGAGAGAGTGAGCGTTGCCTCCACCTACCCTCTTTGAGGTGCGGGTGGATGACCGGCCTGCTCTTGTGGTCTCTGAGGTCGTCAAGCAGGACAACCTGTAAACGAGATACCCCCTTTTCCTCTGTCCCCCGGGCCTCCCCTGTTGCAACAGCGAGACATCCACGGTTACAGGCGGTCGGTAGCAGGGCGAGGCTTAGACATGTTTGCGCGAGTGGTATTTTTGTATGAATACTTTGTTATAGCTCTGCATGGGCCCCATGCCTCATCTCATTTCTGAAATACTATCGGTGAATCCCTCTCTACTGAACGAATCAGGAGAGAGAACAGTGGGGGCATCAAAGACCGGGGATATTTCACGCACCAGTCTGAGCCGACATCATCATTAAAGACACGGGAGATTCTTGAGCTGATGAGGTTCTGGTATTCCCTGTTGCCATGTCGCCCACATGAAGACCAAGCGCTTCCTGTTGCAAAGACAACAACACAACACATTGAATAACAAACACAACATTGTGCAAACAACAACAACAACAACAACAACAGCACATTTAGGCCACAAGGGGAGAGACCAATATCCGGATTACATTTCATACAGCGATCCTGAAGGCTCAAGTGAGAGATCTCTGGTGCCTTATTCAACACCTCCCCGAGAACGAACATGGATGTTTTGCGTTGCGTAGCGCAACGCACCCCCCGTTACGTACCTTGGAGGTGAACGACACGAACAGCAGGCCCTCCACGTCGTCGCTCTCCGGCTGCGTGGCGTTCGCCGCCGCCGCGGGCGCGCCCGGCTTTGCGTCGCGGCCCCGGGAGTTGCCCCACTTCCTGTTCACCCTCTTCTTCTTCCTGGCGCTGGCGGGCGCGACCGTGTAGTCCTCGTCCGAGTCCTCCGGTGGCGGTGGCGGCGGCGGTGGCGCCCGGGACGAGCGCGTCTCGGCGCCGTGCGGCGCTCCACGGGGGGCGGCGGCGGGGGCCTGTGGGGACGCGTCCAGGCTCGGCCTCTTGCGGGGCCGACCGCGCGGCCTCTTGGGCGGCTGGGTGGGGCTGGGCGAGAGTGCGGGGGAGCTCCTGCTCTCCGCGGAGACCGCCTCCATGGCGTCCTCGGGGGCGTCCTCGGGGGCGTCCCGCTGCTCGCCGCCGGATTCGCGGGCGTCGCGGCGAGGGACCGGGCTGGTGGCCATTTTGATGCTGCGGGGTGATGGGGGGAAACGTAGGCCTTTTTAGGGCTTGGCGGGCGAGGGGGGGGGGGGGGGGGCTGCACGTCACGACTGAGCGCATATTATTATTCTTAGTAATGGAAACCCATCTCTTTGTACAGACACACACACACACACAGACGTGTTGCGTTCGAGGGAACAAAGCAGTCTATATTGAATGTTTGACAAATTAACTGGGTGGCAGGTTGACGGTAACACCTACCCGCTTGTTGCTAAATGTGAAACAACGCATCTACAACAAAGGATCTTGCAAAAAAAAAAAAAAAAAGACAAGAAGGCACCATTTCAATCTGCAGCGCTGCTTTTCTCAGTCCTCATTTTTATCAAAGTCCTCCTTATCATCTACAGGGCTGCCCTCACTGCCAGAGGCATATTGCATAGCGTTGTCCAATCTCCAAGCTAACGCTTCTTACAAATAACACTGTAGCGATGAATGCTAATCGACACGCCCGTTTAGCTGGGGATACATATTAAAAGACTCTCTAATCTAATGCTTTTAAAAAAAAGGAATAGAGTAATTAATGCTCGTTTGTTAGCAAGAGTTGGGAAATGTATGTACATTGTCAGGCTCCACCACAGTCCAGGTACAGCCCGGTGCCTTCCCACTGCCAAAGAACCACCGGCTACGAAAAGGCTTAAACGAAAGTGTCCAAGGCCTGCACCCTGCTAAACAGTCAGAGTCTGAGGGGTTTCAGTAGCAACCAACCGGCCTGTCATGGTGGATTGCGTTTACTCATGACAGGCTGATACAAAATGGAATTAGAATCCTTATGACAACGCTGCCTTTGGCTGCCGTGCAATTTAACATTCAAACCAGACGAAAACTAGAGTTTAAAGTGTCAAGACTTTAGGGTATCTCCTCTTACTAAATGTCCATTTTGGGGAAACTGTATTGCTGTGACTGGCTATGAAACAATATGTATGGAATAATAAGACTTTGCTCATACTGTTCAAGGGGTTGTACTCTACATGATGAACAGCATAGATAAGAGTTGAAGTTTCAATGCATCAATAAATCCTGATCATAACCGGCCCGTTTGAGAAACAAATAAATTGAGACTTGATATAAACAACCAAGGCACTAATTTTGGCAACGTGTAACATTACTTAACCTTCCTGTGGAAGTTTGTTAAATTGATTTTCAACTGTTTTTCGACACAACCGCTTTTTTTGTATTGCAAGGCTTTCGAGAGAGAGAGAAAAAAAAAAAGTAACAAAAATAAATGGCTCCATTGTAGCAGAGAGCTGCGTTATGGGCCACAAGTGCAGCCAACACAAAAACCTAGTGACGAAAATATACTACAGTGTAAAAAGCAGAGTATAACAAGCGCTCCTTCCATCTCAAAAAGTGTAATACAGGGTTGTTCACCGTACGCTAAATCTTGGAAATCACAGGCTATCACCTGGGGATAGCCAGGTGATAGCTCATGGCTTCAGAGATTGTTTGTTATCCACGTGGACCGTGAACCAAAGCCTGCTCAAAGGTGATTGGGCAATACAACTTGGCCTACACGCGGATGAAAAATGAAAACCACAATGCTTCCCATACCAAAATTTTTGCCCTGCTGCCTACAGATTCTGCATCCATCTACTGAAGCAGGTATCGGTTTGGGTTTGTAGATCTGCGATTACTGTACATCTAATATGCAGTGGCTGTTGTGCAACATATGTTTTCCTATTTAATGAACAGTCATCTTCGTCGTGTTCCATTTAACACGCTACTTTGTTCTGAAATACAGCAATGGTGGCGTAACAACCAAAAACCAAGATATTTCCTCACACATGTGTGCAAAAACCAGAACTCACCAGGGTATGGCTGTCTTCTCACTGCTGAGTTCCACGGAGCTGCTGTTGCCAGCAGGTTTCGTGACGGGCAATTGGGCGTCTTTTGTCCCTTGAGGACTGCCTAACTTCGGCTTGCTTAGACGAGGATGGATGCCCTCTTCCCTGAAGCCCTTGGCGAACGGATTGTGATTAATCTTTAATTGGATGATCCAGGGGTTTTGATACGTGGTCACAGTGACAAACTCTGTCTGCGGAAAGGTGAAGGTCATGCTTTCGGGCCCCTTAATCACAGGCTGGTCCGGTGTGGGTCCGTCCCCATCCAGGACCGGTATAATATGTAGCCTGGGGATGTAGCGGTGCATGGAGTGCAGCACCATGTGCCCGTCCTGGTCATTCATGTTATTGGTCAGCTTCAGCTTGTAGAAGGACACCAGGGAGTTCATCCACTCCGACCCCAGGCAGGGCGAGTTCTGGTGGGGGAACGCGCGGATCAGACCCTGGGCCTGGTACTCCGCCGCGCCGATCACCTCCCACTTTTTGGCGTTCCAGCGGTACTTGTGGAGGTCGGCGGGGACGATGGACAGCACCAGGCTGTAGCGCTGGGAGGGGACGAGGCCCGACAGGCGGTAGCGGCAGTACGGGAACATGCGCCGCCCGCTCTTGGTGAGGATCATCTCGGTGCCGTACGAGTGGAACTGCTTCCAGACGCTGTTGTTCTCCAGTGTGACGCTGATGCCCTTGAAGTTCAGCATGACGGGAGCGTTGCCCTTCTGAAACGCCAGACCCCCGTCGGAAGACGGCGAGGAGGGCAGCGAGGATTCTGCCACCGCCAGTGCAGTTGTTGTCGGCGTGGCCTCGGCCAGGCTGGTCCCGGTGCTCGCGAGGGAGTCCGACGCCGAGGCAATGTCTGAGGTAGTGGGGCTTTTGTCCACGGCGGTGCCATTGGTGGTGGTGGTGATGGTGGTGGTGGTGGAGGCGGCAGGTGAGGTTGTAGCTAGCTTGGCATGGCATGCCTCAGCGGGCGACGGAGGAAGCGTTGGCATAGAGTCTGCGTTGGTCATAGATACAGCTTGGCTCTCCACGAGCCCCGAGTTAAAGAGGCAGGGTTTTAAAATGAGTAGCCCAGGTAGAGAGGGTGCGATGAGGGCGACAGCTGGGTCTTTGTTGTCGTCACCCTCTTGGACCGACACGGCACACTGCAGGTCCATCATGAATAGAGGCCCGGTGTCAACCGTCCACTGTGGAGGCTTCGGGGGGGAACAGGTGTGCCGCGATGTCCACTACAGCAGTTCAACTTCATCCAACATCTGTTTAGGCGGGGCGATAAAGGATTTGTTTTAACACCATGCATTACAACATTACTGCCATTTCACACAAAAAGATGTCAATACTGTTCTCTCCTATATGGGTAACAATGTTAGATACATTTATAGACGCTGAAATTGTTTTTAAAATAGTTGCTGCATGTTCTTTATCCTTGATAGTTAAAGCCTTAACCACATATTTAATTGAATTTCATATCATATCCAGGCATTTGTGGTAAAGTCAGTTTGGGGTCTCTGTTCTTACATGGTTTAATATTATAATGAAGTTAACGCCACTTTGTAAATCATGTTAACACAACATCAACAGAGCAGCTTAAATGAACTGCCATCTTGTGAAGATACAGGCCATCAAAAACAACGCTTGACCTCTGACTCTTCGAGGAGAAATTTTGTCAAAGCTCTTGTGAGATTTTGCCATTTGGGAATACAGTTGAATAACTTTAACGTACATCCCAATGTACAAAATGGTTAGTGTTAACTCTATAAGCAATGAGTTGTCTTAAACAGTAAACATTTGGGTGGAAGACTTAAATGTGTTTTCTGGCTATATACACAAAGTTAGCAATAAATAGTTAGCTTAAGCTAAATAGTGCAATGGGTCAGCTTTGAAATAATACATCGTAAATTGGAGAGGAAATTAGAGAGGGGTTAATGATTTAACCCTGTTATAGTGTGTGTGTGTGTGTGTGTGTGTGTGTGTGTGTGTGTGTGTGTGTGTGTGTGTGTGTGTGTCACTAATGTTGCTTGCTTGATGAATCTGTCCACTGATATAGCTCAATATAGTTTTGGAAGACCCGTTGAAACACACATTTTAGCTAATGCACATTAATTCACCAAGTACTAATTTCATAATTCAACAATATTTGCACTGTGATAACCAGCTTCCAGGCTTCCACCATATCTGGAACAACAAAGGGTGGACTACTTCCACGATTAAAAAAAAAAAAAGAATCCCCATAAATTATTACTGTAAGTCATATTTAACGCCCATTAGGTCATCTTTAGACTAACCACCCTTGAACCAACTTACAATTAACGTGCTGCAACCACATCCAAACAATGCGGATCCATTACACAAATCACACATAACAACAAAACACAAACTAACTTTGAGCACATATCGTTCATATGGCCAGGCATGCGTGCATATATATAAAAAACCCAGCCCTTGTCGTAACAATAACACGCAAACTGCACAACTACGAGTTAGGGTTGCCATGTTGCATGTGATCAGAGCCCCTCGCCCCCCACCTCCCTGACTGACATGCTCGTCGTGTCGCCGCCGTCCCGATGCATTGTGTCACACGAAACCGAACCGACTCCAAAAAAAAAAAAAGGTGTTAACTTTGACTTTTTTTTTTATTATCCGTGCTCCGACGAGTGTGTCGGGCAGCGCAACACGACGACGTGTTGTATTCCCACCCCGTTTAGCAACTTCGCCCAGGACCGAAAAAAAACAATGAATGCCTCGCCGGGAATTCAAGTTGTTTAACAAGCACATCTCCCTCCCGACCAACACACACACACACATACTCACACACACACAGAAGGGCCCCCCTCTCTTCACAGGCCTGACAAGTTGAAAAAGTTGGGGGGGTTTTCAACAACACCTACCTTTCAATGGCTCGCATATACGCGCCGCTCAGGTCCTCCGACGACTAATATGATCACAGCAAACTCCAACTGTTGCGTGCCGTCGAGTGAGTCCGCAGGCCTCGGCGGATTCTTCGAGCCTAAACACAAATTCGCAAATGGAGGCCGACGCCACGCCGCTGTATCTTATCGACCGTGCGGAGCGAGCGACCCAAGGCGCATGCACGGTATCGCTCCTCAATGGCGCGTGATTCCCGGGCCAGCGCGAGGAAAGCGGGAGTGCATCCCGAGGATTTTTTTTTTTCTCTCTCTCGCCACCACGAGCTCAGAGCCTACCGGTGGATAACTCTTGGAGCAAAAGTCCGCGCGAAGACGAAAACGCGTCGCGCATTCTTTCTACATTACGGTCGCGGCAGGAGACTTGAGTTTCTCTCGCCCTTCGACTTTGAATCGTCGCTAGTCCCGTTTCCTTACTTCTTTCCACCTTTCGATCATCCACATTCTCACCCATCTGAAACACACACACACACACTCACTCGTGCGCACACACACACACATACACACACACACACACACTCACACATACATCCGTGCTCTCGGGCTGTGACGTAACACATCCACCATGGCGGTAGACTCTGATGGCAGCCAATGCGCAGGCTCCCACTGGAGATTTACCGGTCAGTTCGGTGGTGCAAGGGACACGACATTCGTAGCCCTGAATGCATTTCCATGTAAAAGCGAAACACGTAAAAAGTTATACTGTGCAGCTCCGTAAAATAACCCGTAAAAATGCACGTGACTTGGGGTTTAGGACACCAGTTTGACTCGACGAACACCCATTCGTACCAAGATAGGCCCATCAATATTGATATTGATGGGCTGCATCGCAGCACTGTGTGTCTTATAAGATCTCCTCGTTTAAAAACCAGGCGTCAACTCATGTATTGTCCCATCCTTTACCAGACACATACATACTTGTCATTGGGTGTTATGGGTGTAATCTATTAAAACAACCAGGAATGGGACGGCTTCATAAACGCTTGAATTTAGATGTATTACCATTGGTTTTAAGGTATTTAAACAGCACTTAAACAACTTGGCTTTCTTATTCTCTTCAAGGAAAACTAGGTAGGCTTGAGGCCTACTAGCATGACCGGGACCAACGAAGACGCCCCTTGTGCAGAATAACCTATGCTTTATGTGCCGTGTAAAATTAAACAACACCAGTTTATGCGTTAATAGCTCTACCCAAGATGTTAACGTTATGTCTGTGCCACCAGAGAATGCATGTGCATTTTATGCATTATAATGTCCATATGCATGAACGTGTTGTAGGCTACACACCCAACGTCCTTTAATCTATCGACTTTACTTTGCGAGGCAACCATAATTCCACGTGGTTTTAAATGATTCCACGAGTATCCCTCCACCCCGGGCCACCTAATACATTACGTGGCAAACATCTCGACGAGGTCGTCCGACAAAATGGCCCTTCCTGTTCCCCTCTATACCATGAGTTTTGTAGTGTGTGTACTTCGTTGTTTATTTCACACTTTGCCCCCGTGGAATGTGGAAAAGTGTAAATGAAGTGGTCTCGTGTCGCGAAGCACCGCGAGTACATATTTGTTTGCGTTTTTACTTTTCGTCAAGGCGACAATTGTTATAGAAACCCCATCTATTGATATGGCTGGGCTGTGCGTGTGCTCGTGTGCCCTCCACGGAGCAGGCAGGCTGCCTGCCTATCTATTGTTGATAGGCTGGATCGCAACAAACTATCAAACAACGATATAAAATTATTTAAACACACGAGTCGTCGAACAAAGGCAGGGAACCACACACGCCGTGACACGTGGGCATAGCAACAAAAAAAACATTTTTTTAATGAAGTTAATAACGCGTTTCGTCGCGTTCCGAGCCACCGACGGAGGTAGGAAGTGATCAGGGACAAAGATGAATGTTGACTCACCCTTATCCACGTGCAGAGCTCGGCCATGGCGTGAGTTGTAAACCCATGTTGGATTTTAGATCGGAATAACATCACGGACACAATTACATATCCCCATATTTGTGGACTGCACAACTATTTGCAATCGTCGAAATTGACCGATGTTGTTGTCAGGTCTAATATAGCACGTAGGTTGATTATAAAAATAAAAAAAACCCGGGGTATTGTATGTATGCGTGGAATATAACAAACGGACAGAGGTTCAACTATATAAGCACTTTGAGCATAACCACGCACGATTTGGACGGCGATTGCAGCATTTAGACACGTGAAACGTTTACCACGAGTGGCATATCGGTCGTCTCTGAGTTGGCAGGAACAGCTCAGGAGGAGAGGGGAGTAGACTGCAATGGGGTTGAAGTGATGTTTTAAAGTAAAGCATAAGCCTCACGGTTAACAGTCCAGTACATGTCAAGAGTTGCTGTCTGCTGCCCATCAATATAATCACGCAGCTGCCCTGTTGAAGACAAGGGTTTTATATCCAATATAGACAATTATTTACATTTAAAGTAAAGGGGAAAGTGAAGTCCACATCACTATCTATCTATCAAATTGTGAGCATTTACAAGCAATTTGAAAAACGAGAGGATACATAACCATACAGCATAGGAACAACTCTAGATATTATAATGTAGTTAGTTACTTAGGCTACTTATTTAGTAAGACTTGGTACTTAGGACTACACATTGTATGTGTGCAATCTGTTCTTAGGTCCCCTTTTATACACAAAGTTGTGGGTTGTAAAAGCCAGGCAGTTATTTATTTGTCTTTATTTTCAAGATGTTGACAATGTTTGATAACAAAGGGATATGTCATTAGTTGTTTTTCTCGTGAAAGCAATCCCTGTGCTTTAGAAATGCCCAGATCGGTTCTGAGGCATTATATCGGTCAACAATATCGCTTCTGAATTCTTGATTATGAACATTTACGATAGCATTATGACTTACAACCAAAAATACCCTACTTAATGAAATAGCAATGCTCTTTAACAATAACCAACAGTGGGGCTAATATATTTACAGTATATGTTATTTTTCTCCTGCAGAGATATAAATATGACCAATAATTTATAATGCAGACAATATCAATAGTGTTTCGGATAAAAATGGCAGGTTACATACAGTATATGACCGTCGATTTTGTTAGACAAAACTAGGATTGTAGAAGATATAAGGATGTCTTGTTGTATTAGGTTCCCTATAAACATCAGGGCACTGTTAAGAATGATAACAATCCACTTCTTCAAAATTCCTTTCAACTCGATCACATTCAGTAAGGTCACCAATCGACTCGATGTACTTCTCAACACGGTCTGAAGACAAAGTGCAAAGAAGCTAATGCTTCTTCATGAAAGCCCTGAAAGAGAACAGGTTATTCCCTATCCCGTACACATACGGACTGACCGTTGTGTAGGCCGTTGTTATGAAGAACTCTATGTCACCCCAAAGTGGAACGTTGACTGGGCTGAAAGCCAGGTGAAACACCAGGTACAAAGTCCAGTCAATCTGAAACACCCCCATGGCCGTCAGAATGGCCACGGTGCTGCGCTGTAGCTTGGGACGTTTGCTCTTCTTCCCCGGTGGTCCAGAGGCGCCCACGCCCAAAGCGGGGGCGACGGCCCTCTTCTGGCCCAGCAGAACCTTGATGATGAGGACGCTGGACACGGTCACAACCAGCAGAGGCAGCACGTTACACGTCACGATGAACAGGTACTTGTAGAAGCGGTTGAGGGTCGGGCAGTATTGCTCATGGCATTGGAAGAAATCCGGCGGACACTTGGTGGCGTTGTGCGCCGCATGGGTGTCTATTTTGACGAAGTAAATGGGTAGTCCGAGTGCGACGGACAACGTCGCGCACAGCCCACTCATTAGCCAGGCGGACCGTATGCTGTCGAGGAAGATCGGCGCGTTAGCCCGCTTCTCCGCGTCTCTCAGCTTCTGGTAGCGGAAGACACTAATGAGGACCGTGAAGAGGATGCTGCCGATCTCCCCGACCAGATTCAGGAACTTCAGGGTCGTGCAGAGCCAGGCTTGTCGAAAGGAGTACAGCAGCATGATTATTTCATAGCTGTCCACAACGAGCAGCTCCTCCAGGTTAGACACCGCCAGGCCAAGAAGGAACACTTCGAATGACTTGATTCGAGAAAGCTTGGTCTGAAAAATGAAGAACATGAGAAACATATTCCCTGTAATCCCTATGATGGAAATGACAAACCTCGTGCTGATAAGTGCCACAGCCGCGCTGCCCATTCTTGAGCTCAATGCAACAAATACGTTTGTCCGGGTGGCGCTTTTTCCAAGAGCTGCAGGCACAGAGGTCACTCTCCTGACGGGAATACAAAGCCTGAAATGAACGAGGGCAATAAGATTCTATCGCTCCCTCCTCCTTTCTCCGGTGCGGCACTGACGTGAATATCCTCCGTTGTCAAGTCATCAAAAGTCTTGAGAAGGGGGAGACTGATGAATGGCGGTGCTCATTAAGAATAGGAAAAAAAAAAAGCAAAGGATGCTGGAAAAGTGGAGGCCTGGGAGTTGTTAGGCGTGCACCTTGGAGCCTTCCGTGGCTTTGTGGTGGTGTGGCCAAGGCGAAGATAGGGGATACCTGTTCCACAGGTTTGAAGGTCTCTGAGCTCAGCCCATTCGGTTCCTTCAAGAGCAGTTTGACTACCACACATAAACACACACACACACACACACACACAGATGTTGTTGTTTTTGGTTTAACAGAAAGTAAGTTAGGCAAATCATAGTTAATGATTGCTACGGTTACTTATGAATAACAATTTTCTGCATTGCCGAAAGTAAAAAAAAAAAAAAGTCTAAAAAAAAATACATCTTGAATTTTTAATACAAGCTATAGGTTTTGTAGCAATATATTTCCATTCATTTGCATTATGCATGGCCTGCTTTATGCCTGGTGCCAGCATGTTTGTTGAAGGGAAAAAGGCAGTTGCAAGATGTATTTATGTATTTAGTCAGCACATTTGAGACATTTACACATTTGTATTGCAGAAGAACAGCCCGTTTTGGCTGAGCAGACCTTAACAGCTCTCAGCGGTCACAAATACACATGCTTTCCTCAATCCATTTTCTATTGAATTTTGATTGATCTATGTCGTTATGTCTGTTTACTGTATGTATATGTCTACTGTATGTATTCAGCAATGTCTGCCTACTCTATGTCTATCTACGTATATCTATGTCTGTCTACTGTATGTCTATGTCTGTTTACTGTATGTCTATGTCTACTGTATCAATTTATCTATGTCAGTCTACTGTATCAATTTATCTATGTCAGTCTACTGTTTGTCTATCTGTCTGTCTACCATATGTCTGTCTGTCTGGCTGTCTGGCTACTGTATGTCTGTCTGTCTACTGTATGTCTATGTCTACTGTTCAGCAATGTCTGCCTACTCTATGTCTGTCTACTGTATGTCTATGTCTGCTTACTGTATGTCTATGTCTACTGTATCAATTTATCTACGTCAGTCTACTGTATGTCTGTCTGTCTACTGTATGTATTCAGCAATGTCTGCCTACTCTATGTCTGTTTCCTGTATGTATGTGTCTACTATGTATTCATCAATGTCTGCCTACTCGATGTCTATCTACATATGTCTATGTCTGTCTATGTCTATGTGTCTATTTCTAAAGCAATAATTGAGAGATCAGGTAATGTGGTAATCTTTAATAATAGCCATTGAATCACATAAAAAAAAGAATATGAATACATAACCCAATCACAAATGAGAGAAATTGTCATTCAATAATAAAACCATGGTTCTACAAGAATTAATCTTCCCAATCTTGCACATAAAACCATGCTTAGCGTAACAAAACATTGTTGGATAACAAAAAGGTAAATACATTACATCTATTTACGTAATTATAATTCTTTGGATTGGATTATCAAAAGCCTAAACACAGACAGTACAAACAGAGCAAGTGTCTAACTAAACTGCAAAGAAAAGATGACGGAGCCATACCAGCAATATCCGTGTGTTTGTGCGCATATGGGTTTGTTTTCTAGAAAAAAATTGGGGTAAACAAATGACCAGTTCATGTCCCATCTTGTCCGCTTGGCTCTACCAGTCTGCAAAGGGGAGCACAGTGTCGATGACAGACTAACTTCAGCATCCTGATTCAGCTTAATTGTGCATCCCTGTGTGTGTGTGTGTGTGTGTGTGTGTGTGTGTGTGTGTGTGTGTGTGTGTGTGTGTGTGTCTGTCTGTGTGTGTGTGTGTGTGTGTGTGTGTGTGTGTGTGTGTGTGTGTGTGTGTGTGCGTGCGTTTGTGTGTCTGTCTGTGTGTGTGTGTGTGTGTTTGTGTGTGTGTGTGTGTGTGTGTGTGTGTGTGTGTGTGCATGTGTGATGTGAGTGTGTGAGTAAACACGCTAAACTGGGGTAAAGGTTAACTAGTGAATAATAAAGTTTGAATCCTAATTGTACTTGTAGAGGGAATATTCAAATGTTTTCTTTCCACAAACGGTTAAACTAATAGAAGCAAGACAAATACCAATCTTGCAATAACCAACCCAAGCTAGACAAATGTAAACAGAATGGGAGAGACTATGTGTTCTTGCAATGTGACCTTTTTAAATGTTATTAACAGTGTAACAACACAAAAGGATTTGGACACAATTTACATGCATATTTTCTATATGTTGGTGTTTTCATGCTGACCTAAAGCCATCCGAAAAAACAAAACAAAAAACAGTACAGCCTTGCACATTCCTTCGTAACTCACCAAATTAGCAACACATAAACCCTCATATAAAAAAGTAACGACTGACCATTCAGCAGATTAATCACATGTGAGGTCCATCATGATGCCGGCATTCATCTAGAAAAACATGGCTAACCGCCATGCACTTACCTACTTCTCTTTACCTCTAATTGGGACAAATGGGCACCCGGAGACACCCAGTAGCTGTCTCTGTTTTTACAGCCAATCAGCAGAGGTGGCCTGGTTGTAGCAGTCATATGTCATGACTCATGTCACAGGACCCAAGAGACAGGGGCATTCTGTGAGAGACCAATGCCCAACACAGTGACATGTTATATTGATCATAGTGATAGGGACACTAGTGTATTTTTATGGAGCTACATGATGCTATGAATTCCTCAAAGATGAATTCTGGTCCAATTCCTACTTTAACTGAAGAATAGATATGAGTGGGTACACACATGGCAATCATAGACAGTGTCAATGTAGGTCTGTGTGTCAGGGGGAAAAAAATCACATCTGCGCATAGTTACTTTATTAGGACGGTGAGGTTCACTAGCTCGAACCTTTGTTTCTATCTTTGTTGAAGACATTCGCAGGTGCCTCCGGGTAAGCCGTCGGCCACGTGGATGTCAGATCCACGTCTCAGACACCACGTAGGTTGTTCAATGGTCCCATCCTACCACGCGAGTCGTTCCTACGTACATACCACTTTAAAAGTTTCACCATGTTGTCATCACATGTTCAAAAACACGAATTGAGATGAGGATGTCCTGTTGTTTTTGTATGTTATGTGAAACATCAGCTGGTAGTAATTCCAAATATTCCTGGAAACATTTCGACACACAGAATAAGTACTCTTTTTGGGCGCTTTGGAGCACACTCGTGTCAGAACTGCACTTCGTGTGTCGCGCATATGAGTTGTGTTGTTCTGTGGTGCCGAGTGCGCAAACAGAAAGCTGCGTCCAACGCAATGCCTGCCAAGTAACGGATAAGCGACGTCTGCACGCAACTGTATATCTCCAGCAGACCGACTTCACATTTCAACAGCACAAACAGCCCCCCCCCGTCCCCCGTGTGCTGGGAGTGCGGATAGGGCTGAAGGAACCCCCCCCCCCCCAAAACGACCAAGCTCTGGTCGCTTCCGAGAAGAGAGAGTGCACCTTATTGCGAGGAGAGTTGCTGCTCGCTTCTTGAGGGTATCCCCCTCGTGTTGCGAGGGGCTCGAAAGCTGCGATCGGCGACATTGCCTCCCTCGCCGAAGACGTAACACGCGATTGACTGGAGAAGTGGGCACCGGGTTGGAAACTGATTCAGTGGTGCATTTCTGTGTCTCTCAAACAAAATCGGATGAATAGCCGGGACTAGATTGACCGTTTGCGAAGCAAGGTGCCCTGCCTCGGTTCTCCCTATGCCAATTAAGAGAGATAGAGCCATAGAAACACACGGTAAGTCGCAGCTGCCTGCGTATCTTCATTCCTCACGATAAAGGCGATATGGGATGGGTTTTTTTTTTTTGGTGGGGGGGGAGAAAGCAAGAATGTATGGCTAAGTTGGTGCATATAGCTGTTCCTCCTCGACATTTCGCAAGGCAAATGGCCGTGATGAGAAGGAGAATCCTAGGGAGTGGTACTTGGTCATACTAGCTTTACGATATGTGATCATCGCCCTCTTAGGTTCAAGAGTGGCAGACAACGATGCTCGTCTTTCGCCCATGTGGGTCTGTTCAGGGAAGGGTAACGGTAGTGGTGGCATATAGACAGACACAAGCACTAAGAATATTAATCGACGGAGTTTGGGTGAGAGTGTTTGAGGGGACCTAACTTGTGTGTGTGTGTGTGTGTGTGTGTGTGTGTGTGTGTGTGTGTGTGTGTGTGTGTGTGTGTGTGTGTGTGTGTGTGTGTGCGTGTGTGAGAGAGAGGGGGAGACAGATAAACATATGCAACTATAGGTTATTGTTGCTTGCATTGTATGTTTGACATTCCGCCTTAAATAAGACATAACCTGAGTGGAGCTATATGAAACAGACTGTTGGTTTTAGGCCTATGTCTCTATGACAAAAATGACCTCACATCAACACATTCTAGCCATGGTGAGATGTCCTACCTATAAATAGTCCTATTCAATATGAGTAAAAATGCCGTCTGGGGTTATATTTAATATGGATCTAATGTGGTGAAGTGATTACTCGTCACACTAGGATGAATTAGCGTGGGTGAGTCCTGGAACTTGAGTCATTGTTGGGCCGTTACATGATCTCAAAAAATCTGTAGAAAGACATGGAGACTACAGTTCGCCTAGTCATGAAGCTGTCAGATGTCCGCGTGTTAACCTCCATCTGAAAACGTCAGAAAAAGCACCTGAAATTTCCAGACAGAAAGATATGGAAAATAGAAAAGACGCATGCTTACTAGGCATTGAAGAGCAAAACTGCAATCCTTGTGCGTTTTCCCGAACTAAGGAACGGGGTTTGATGTATATATTATAATGCATTGCATGTCAAATGATAAACCCCATTGCATATACCAAGAGTTCACATAATGAGCTTTGTAGAATAGCTTTGTTGTCGCTTTAGTGGGACTTTAGGCTTAGTACAATGCTTAAGTGTTGGTAGACTCAAAGACTTTGTAGAACTATATGCTTTAACAGGCATGGATGGAAGCTTTGCAGAACTATACTTAGCGAAGAGCTTCGCGGAAGCCGTTATGCAGTGGCTACGGTGTTTGACTCCCAGCCAACAGATACTGCGTTCGATCCCCAAAGTCCAAAGACATTCTAGAGAGACCGATTGCCCAGCCGAGAGATCCTCAACGCACGCAGCCTACACTGTACTGTAGTCATCCAAAAGCGAGGTGCTGAATTCTGAATTCACTGTAATTCCCTTTGGCTAAAAGTGTCTGCAAAGGACCAAAATAGTAATAGTAACAGAGAAACATAGCCTTTCTGCAGCAGAGTGGTATACCTTATAGTGTTTCCATGGATGATATGTAGAAGTATAGAAGGTATAGAGCCATAGAAGCTTTAGAAGAGTATAAAGGTTCACCGTGATGGAAGCTTTGTATAAGTGTATCCTTTTATAGAGTCATATAGTGTCTCCTGAAGCGTTGTGACTTATATGGTTTCTTTTGTTGAGGAATTTTCCGGAGACAAATTTGGCAAAACCGCACAGGAGGACAAATGTGAGTGTGAGTGATGCAGCCCTAATGAAGGGCAGAAGAGGACCGGCTTCAGACCGGAGCAACCTGTCTGTTGGGGCTAGCGACAACCCCTCCCTCTAACATCCTCGGGTCAAGCTGTTTGGTTGTTACAAACACATACTGCAACTCAGTCCGTGAAGTTATAGACGTGAGCCGCGCGTTTGCTTTGAACGCATGGAGCCCGGGGAGCCATTGACGGCCGCACTTAATGTGGAAAGAATGTATTTCCTTGGATGTTTCTGCGTTTGGACGGATGGCAAACAAATGGAGCGGCCAACGGAAGGGTTGCCTCCTAAAGTCCTGCTGGCACGGCTTCATCTACCCAGCCTCTGACCATGAGGGTCCGCGATTGGCCGGCTCCAACGCCGCCCTCCTCCAATGGCTATCTGGTTATGGTGAAGATTTGACTTGTGGTGTTTATGTAAGAAGTGAGGAATGGTTAGGTTTTAAGGGTTTGGACGACACATGATTTAGGGTTTAGCTAGGGTTTGGAATTACAATGTGCAGTTGGTTGGAAGGGAAATGTGAAGGCATCAATATAGGTAATTTTCTGGTTTATGTGTTTAATTAAAAAAAAGGTTGTGGTATAGCTAAGTTTTCTGTAAAGAGACTAAGTTAGGGTGTTGGTGTGGCTTGTGTCAGGGTAAGGATCTATGAATATTGCTTTCATTAACATTCCGTGCGGGCATCATTCATATTCATAATTTCTATGCTGTAACAATGTACAACAACTCTCAGTCGATGACTTAACACCCTGCTAATGACTGGTTGGCTCTGTGTGACTGCCTGTCACTATCTTAAGCCTGAATGAATCAAGCAGAAGAACCATTTTTGACACGTTATTCAAGTTGAACATTAATCTCTCCTCTGTTCCTTCTGGTGACTCAGCTTGTCCCCCCTGCCATGTTATTTGTCTTTGGTCTGATCCAACGTATTATATGGTACACTGCCTGAGAGCTGGTTAATAAAATACAAACGAACGCTAGTAAGGTGTTGGGGTTTACACCTTTCTTATCTAGCCTTATGGTAAAAAATGTTTCTGTGAAGGCAGCCGGCAGTTAGTCATAAATGCTTTGCACTACATGTTTTTAAAATAATTGTCCTGTTAAGTAGCGGAGCATGCTCCCATTTCGTAACTCTAACTCTTTGTAACCCTTCGCAGAATAGTAAAATTCTAATTATCTCTACCCATAAAATATACAGCTTGTTTTATTAACCTATCGGGACAGTCATGCAGATGACCATGTGTGTTTCCATGTTTTTATAAGAAAAAGAAGCATAGCCTTGGACCACAGGAATGAACATTTCACGTTGATAACAACTTGGTAATAACACTCTGAAAGAACTTCCCACATGGTCTGTTTGAATTGGGCGGCCGAGCTGTCCGTCATACAGCGGGGTTAACAGTGTCCCTCCCACGCGTTTGCGTGTGAGCGTGTGAGGTACTTGGCTTATGCCACAAGACCCTCCCCTTTCACTCCAGGCTGCCGGCAATAATTGACACATGTTTGGATGCTGTCAAATAATTCATGGGAATTTGTAATTATAATGTGCCACCGGATTGTCAAGAGCTTCACATCGTGTTTTATACACATTTTAATGAACGCACCTTTTTTTATTCAGAAAATGGGAGGACACACGCGTGTACTGGATTGTTAAGCGCTGCGTAGCGTTTATGCGACATAACAGCCATTCCGAATATTATGTTGTTGATTTCTAGTAAGAGGACGGGGGGGGGAAAAAGGAAAGTCAAGGGATATATTTAACTGTCTTCAACAGCACTGCCCGCCCAACACCAGCATGCTGACTTTTTGTTGGCGTCATGCTTTTATTTGCCATTGTTCAATTTCCAAAATAAACCAGCAGCCGCCCCCCCCCCCCCCCCCCCCCCCCCCCCCCCCATCTATTCACTTTGGCCTGACGGAGTGGATAGAAACGGACAGCTCCTTAAAATTCATCTTGACACCCGTAACCCCATTGGCCGCTTTGCACGGGCCAAAGTTCAAACCGCACAGATTAAACATGAACATAAATCAGAGGTGGTTTTGGACCAGTGGCTGACCAGTGGGTGAACATTTTGTGTTTGTTCTTGAACAACTCTGTGTTGCTCTCTCTCCCCCACGGGGGGAGCGGCCGTCTCTCTCTCCCCCATGGATAAACGCACCGTGACAGAGGCCCTTTGTGCTTCGGCTCACATGTGAAACGTTCAATTATCGGACGGCCGCTCGCTGTTTACCGTCTCCCGACTCGAGTCGCTCCCTCGGCCGACTTCTGTAAACAAGCTGTTGCCTTTTTGCGCGAGCGTTCCCCCCGTTTGTGACATCACACTCGGAAGTGATTGAGTCAAGGCCGACACGGAGGTCATTTGCATGCCTCTGTGTTAATTCTGTCTTTAATCCCTCTCGTCCGTCCGATCACAAGGCATTTTTCTAATGTCTTAACGAGGACCCTGTTGAGATGTGTCGTAGAATCAGGGGTGGCTTTTTGGAAGACGCGCTCTGTTGGGGGCTCAACAGCTACATCCCGGGTTTATTTGACAGAAATGTGCTGTTATTGCACTAGTACAGGGGGGCTTCGACACGTCTATATCAAAGAACCTTTATTGATTGCTAGGGTATTCTTTTTTTGGTATGTCAAGCAGTTCTTGAAAATGTATAAAGCGTAAGCTTAAAATAAAACCTCTTGCACTACCACCTCTTCAATTCTGCATTGATTGCGTGTAATTCTAAATGCATGCATGAAGCTTGTATATATCGACTGGAGGGCTGCATGCTGCCAAAGTATAGCATTAACATATATTGTAGCAAAAATAGAAATATGGTATTGTATAATATGATTTTAGAATGAGTATACCTTGGGGGTTGGTTTTAGACTGGGGTTATGGGTACCCTTGTTTTTTTTTTTCCTATGTGGGGGTTAGGGATTGTCCAAAGATTGTTGATGGATGGATGGATTGTGCATGTGATGCCCCGATGTTTGCTCAGCTATCATGTAATGTCTTGCTAAGTAATATCTCAAATGACGATGTGAATATGTAAATGACTCTTATTTTGTAGCTATTGCCTCACTATTTCCCATCAAGGCTGTCAGCCAACAGTGTGCAGGAGCCATTCTCTAAGTACAGTTTTTACAGGTTTTATAATTGATTGACACTCCAATCAACCATATGTTATGTTAAAATAAGATATATTATCAGTAGTCATGTAAAAATATAGTCATATAAAAAGATAATATTGCCACAAAGCCTAACAGCTGCTGCAAAGCATAATTACATAGTTCCTATTTCTATAAATAACAATGAAGTAATCATCCTGATGTTAAAGGTTAATTTATATTAACGTTTAAAAAACATTGCTAGAGCTATGTTTTGGCAATCATGATTAGAAAACATTTTCAGTTTGTATTCGTTGCCATATGTCTGTCTTGCCATAACTTTTTTTTTATTTAGGGAAGCATTTTGCACTGGCATTTATCACACGTTGCCTCGTTAGTGTATTTCTCCCTCCCTCTTTCCCCGTGTTTATTCCTCCCCGATGTGCGAGCAACAGTCGGGATGGTCGACTGTTGGTTTAGTCACGACAAATGACAGGGTGAATCTGACGTCGTGGGGGTGTTGGGGGGTGCAACATTGCATATTTTACCCACGTAGCCCCATTCATCTAGCGGGCAAGTTATTAGGCGGTGCGACTTCGCATATAGAGAGGCGCGGATCAATTTTAGTTTTTATTTTATTTATTTATTCAGAATGAACACTTGGGTCTTTTTTTTTCGTTCTTCGAGGACGTAAGGACGGCGATGGTGTCGACGAGGCTAGTCGGTATAGCAGTCGGTTAAGATTAAGTTTTTCTGCAAATCGGGTGGTGGTGGTGGTGGTGGTGGTGGAGCCGAACCAGGAAGAGAGAGAGAGCGAGAGAGAGAGAGAGAGAGAGAGAGAGAGAGAGAGAGAGAGAGAGAGAGAGAGAGAGAGAGAGAGAGAGAGAGAGAGAGAGAGAGAGAGAGAGAGCGAGAGAGACCTACCGACCGACCGAGAGAGCGAGAGAGAGAGAGAGAGAGAGAGAGTGAGCGAGAGCGAGCGAGAGCACACATCGCGCAGCCACCGTCCTCCACTCCCCAGCCCTCTCTCTCTCCCCCAGTAGGTCTACGGAGCTCTGCCATCAACACCGCTCCAGCTCCCATTTCGACGATTCATTCCGGAGACTCGGCGTGTCGGCGAGTGTGAGTTGTAACCTTGAAATGTGTTCTCATACGACGCTGATCACAAGGGAGGCTGTGTGGGTGTGTGTGTGTTTTTTTGTTTGAAGTTGTGTGTTCCGACATCGTCCGCTCAAGAGTGCAAAGGGAACCTATATTTTCGCCTCGGCGAATCCCTTCCACCACACACACACACACACACACACACACACACACACACACACACACACACACACACACAACCGACACACACACACACACACACACACACACACACACACACACACACACACACAACCGACACACACACACACACACACACACACACACACACACACACACACACACACACACGGAGAAGCGATCGCTTGCTACGTGCCGTGTAACCTCGCGGATGGAACCGGGGGGCTGGCTGGGTTGGCGTGGAAATAGCCACCGGTTCCGGAAAGTGATTGGGATTGGGTTTTTTGTTGTTGACGATGTGGTCATGGGTTGTGTGCTCTTGTTCTGGCTGTTCTCTCTGTGTGTGTGTGTGTGTGTGTGTGTGTGTGCATATTTCGAGATTTTGCTGGCTACTTCGGATGGCAGGCTATACGGGATTCAGGATATAGCCTACCCTATATCCCATCCCTATAGTCTACTGTAGTCCTCGGCCGCCTATGTCCTCACCAGCGCTGTCTTATCCGACGGGTGTTGGTTGTTGATCTGGACCCCCGGGGGGGGTGGGGTGTAGATGTATGTTTGTCGGCGGAAAAGGTCCATGCGGGGTGCTCGTATGTAAAAGTGGACCGCTGGACAGTGTTTGGGATTCTTGTAGACTTATTTTTCCTGATAACCCCCCCCCCCCCCCCCCCCCCCCCCCTCAACAAGCCAACGCCTCGCGTTCGGAGCAGCCGCGCACCGACCAACTGATAATGTGGCGAGAAATGTGAAATAATCTCCCTCTCCATCTGCTTAGAGTAGACTACCTTCCGTGTGTGTGTGTGTGAGACCGCACTGGGTGTTTTACCTGGAAGTTTGAGAAGAAACGGTTCGCGAGAAAAGTGTATTCGCTGTTAATTACGATTGTACAGGTGCTGGGCGAGTGATCAAAGCGTTTGGATTTCACTGATGTGAAATGAATTGGCCGGAGCCAATATTTGTAGTTAGACTTTGCGCGGTGGTGTGCTCAGCGATGGGCCTGCTGAGTGGTTATATGAGTAGGTCTAATTGGGTAAATATCAGTATGCTTGTTGTATTGATGGTTCCTCCGGATGGCACTAGGAACTCATTAGGCTTGGAAAATCAATAAGGGAAAAATAATGTTTTTCTATGTATTACTGGCTTTTCATTGTGTGTGTGTGTGTGTGTGTGTGTGTGTGTGTGTGTGTGTGTGTGTGCGTGTGCGTGTGCGTGTGTGTGTTGTTTGTAGACTCTTGTCAATTCATGCCTTAGTTTGTCATCATGTGGCGTTTGCATTAGGGCTGTCTCGATGATCTAATGGGCAAGTGTCATTTTCGTACAGTCATCATCACGCACATAAAGTAACACAGTTCACCTTAACAGGAAAAAATCTGATGTCCAAAAAACCTGTCATCGTCCGAGCCAACCTCTAGTCAATTAGAAAGGGTGGATTTCTCGAACCAGTTGGCGATGAAGTGCGGAGCCATTGATCCTGAACACGCGAATGTGCAATTAATCGGCCAAAACTCACTTAGTGTGTGTTGATATGGCTCGGAACTGTGTTTTATGGACTAGTGTCCCCTTCTCTGTGAACTCCCCTTCACACACACACGCACGCATGCACGCACACACACACGCACGCATGCACGCACACACACACGCACAGTAGCTTAGTGTATAGAGTGGGTGGACAGAGCGGGTCGTCCACTAACCGTAGGGCCGCCGGTTCGATCCCCTTGATCCCTCTCCTCCTCCAACCGTCCACATGTCGAACCCCACAAATGTACTGATTGTAAGTCGCTTCAGACAAAAGTGTCTGCTAAATGCCCCCTTTACACACATGCACACACAGACACACACACCTCGTAGGCTTCAATTCATTCATTCCATTGAATTAGACCCTTGCAGTGTTTTTTAAATGTACATTTTTGGGTCACACTTATTGATAAGATAACATGTTTATAGAGGCTCATTGTGACTGCGTCCGTTTGTTGAACTAAAAACTTTAGCTTTGATGTTGGGTATTTTAATCTCTATAAACTTGCGTGTTTTGTATTCAAAGATGGGAAAACAATTATACAAGGCATATGATTAACTATTGTTTGTTCAGTGTTGAATGTACTGCCTCCTCAAGGCATATGACAAATGGGTATAGTTTGTTATCCTTGAGAAATGTAGGCCTACACCTCTAAATAGAGAGCAGAGGATATTAGAATACAAAGGATCTGGGATACAGTACATCCTAAAAAACAAAAGTATTTTGGCCTATTCATTTCCTTTACGTAGCGATGGATTTCATTGTGAAAGCTGATCAAACGTTTCAGAAGATGGGACCTTAAGTTGGACTAAGTTTCAGAGGCAAGTCCTGAAGTAAAAACGTTTTGGTTTAATTTTAACATGCTACCAAATCCTTATCCTTATCCTAACTCAAATCATTATCTCACCCTTGACTCTTAACTTTAAAACAATAGCTTGTTGTGTTATTCCGTTCGATCCTTCCTTGTGTGTGTGTGTGTGTGTGTGTGTGTGTGTGTGTGTGTGTGTGTGTGTGTGTGTGTGTGTGTGTGTGTGTGTGTGTGTGTGTGTGTGTGTGTGTGTGTGTGTGTGTGTGTGTGTGCGCGCACAGTGCACAATACGTTTTGCATGGCATTCATGAACCTACATCACCTCGATTACATGGTGTTATTGTAGCCTGTAAGGGGCGTGTGCTGACGTTACTGAAGACCCTGTAAATCACCTACTCCTGGTGGGTATATTCACGCTCGCTTTACGACCAGCAGCATAGAAATAGAGAGGGGGGGTGGGGGGAAGGGGTGTGGAGTGGGCGTTTTGAATCATCATCATTTATGTCTCTTCATCTCGCGTACTTGAGTGTACATTTAACCTCCCTGGGACACCCAATACCTAACTATGGCCTAAAACTATCTAAATCTAAATATACACACATTTATACATAGGCTATTCTTTTTTTTTTTTTTTCAAACGGGCCTCGTCACTTGTGCATTTGGGCACGGCGGTAGAGTTTGCAGTTCCAAACTCTTGATGACGAAGCATTGATTGGTTGGCGACTGAAGAGCAGAATCGGAACATTTATTTTGGTGGACGTGCACTATAGTTGAGAGAGGACACTCCGTGATGCTTCATCTTAGTCAGCCAGACGAGCCACAGTGTTTCCCCTACCGCCTTTTCTTCTCTTTTTTTTTCCACCGCCGGTGCTGAGGAGTCGTGTCTGTGAGGTGCAATATGTTGATGTGCGTGTGTGTGTGCTGATGGGTGTGTGTGTGCGTGTGTGCACGGTGCTGATGTGTGTGTGTGTGTGTGTGTCTGTGTGTGTATACATGGTGCTGATGGGTGTGTGTGTGTGCGTGTGTGTGTACATGGTGCTGATGGTGTGTGTGTGTGTGCGTGTGTGTACATGGTGCTGATGTGTGTGTGTGTGCGCACAGTGCTAGTGTGTGTGTGTGTGTGCACGGTGCTAATGTGTGTGTGTGTGCGCGCACGTTGGTGATGTGTGTGTGTGGGTGTGTGTGTGTGTGTGTGTGCGCACGGTGCTAATGTGTGTGCGTGCGCACGTTGCTGATGTCCGCACCACGGTGCTGATGTGTGCGGGCGCAGAGAGGTTTGAGTGTGATCACTGATTCCAGTAGGGCTCCGGTGCATTCCAGCAGAAATGGTCTCCTACAACGCTATAACAATGTAACATAACAGAAAAAATAGCATGCGGCCCGGAACATGAGCGCAAGCCAATTGTTTTTGGCGTTCATGCAAACAATACAGATTTCAGCCTAATTTGTAGCCTTCCCATCGTCTGGGGGGTTCACAATACAGTTGCTTCTGTTTAACAAAATCAAATATTTAGTCTCCTCTCATTGTTAAAGCTAGGGTAGGCAAGTTGTAGAAACCAGCTAGCAGAGTAAGCTAGCTTTTGAAAGTATCCAACCGAAAGAATCCCCACCCCTCCTTCAGGCGTTCCTTCAGAGCCACTCGCCAAAACATGCAACTAGCTAGCTAGCATTAGCAATAGGGCTGCCTTGCCTTCTGGAAGGTTCCAGTCCATGGGCACTGAGTGCATGAGGAGAGTGCGCGCAGGTAGCCAGGTAGCTAGGTGGACAGACTGGTAGGCCACCCAATCATTTCATTCATTCAGGCCGAAATGAAATGATTGTAGGGGCTTATTACAGGCCACTAATGATGTTTTTGTCAGAGAACTGGATGTATTTGATTGCCATCGGGATGTAAAGAGAATAGGACAAAAAAAAATAGGACAAAAAATGCTTCTACACTAAATCGCCGTGCCTTTAGGTCATACTGTGTTACTTTTTCTCTTTATGCTTACTGGATTTGTTCGAAAGCCATTAATCAGCTAATGCAACCTGCACTCGCGTCATGTGTTTTTTTTTTTTTAATTCTCCTATAGAATACACACATTTTGCTGTGCTTATTCTACAACAATATTTCTCACTTTGCTTTTTTAAATAACACAAATGGCATTTGGGGGCGCCCAACATTAATTCAAATTAACAAAAAAAAAAAGATATGTGTAATGGTTTTGCGTGGCTGCGTGCAGTGGCAGTAGTGATCCAGTGGTGGCGCTGCTGCTGCTGCTGCTGCTGCCGGGTGCATGTGGGTGAAACGCTGAGCCAACATCTGCTGACATTGAGCCTGGCCGAGCTGCTTCTGTAACGGCCCTGCAGTGGAACCATCGTACCGTGCTTTAAACTCATCATCGCATCCACATATTATGAATTTGTGGAGTCGTTTCTTTAAAAACGCAATTAACTTTAATTAACCAAATTTCTTTGCCCTGCCGTATACAGCAGGTTCTATACCTAATGCTCGTGCTGTGCTTTTGTAATAGCGAGACAAACTTAGTTTGATCGCAGTAAGAAGGGCATGTTGATTCCAATCGTTTGTCTTAATCTTCTGTTTGTGGTGGTTGTGTCGTACGCTGTGTGTTTCACTCTCGTCATCGGGACTTGAGCCTCAACAACTCACTCTTCCTTGAGAGGAGCACGAAAAGAGTGAGACAACAACGGCTTCGCTACGCCAGCTGTTTGGGGCGAGCCGCTAATGTAGCGATAATCGCGGCTATGCTTTTCCAGCCGCCGTGTCCTTTTGTAAGTCTGCGTCTAGTAAATTGCATCGTCAGGTTTCATTACATCACTTTTACAGTAATTGACACTATCCCAGCTAATGGTCTCATTTGTGTTGTCATATAATGTAGAGGCATCAAATTCAATTGACGTGCTGCGTAAACACTGCTCAGTACCCCGCGGGGCCTTTAAGTGTGATATCAGCCGTAGCTTGTTTTCTCTCTGAGGTCAAGCTTGTTTCCCCCTTAAGGTCGCCCGCGTGCAGTTTGTATCCGTGTGTGTGTGTGTGTGTGTTTTTCGTGCACGGACTGCAGTCAATCGCAGTTGCCAATGGCCTTCGCAGATTAGATGCCACTATTTTGACTCTTTTTTTTCTCTTTTTTTTTTTCACTCTTTTCAAATCCTGCCTTTGTGAAGGATGTTGCGCCATAACACTTTTCTCCTGCTGATGTATTTTTGTGCCAACTCGCCCTGGCTTCCCTGAATCTGCTGAATCAGTACACACTCAGACTATTTGAAGTTCATGTTCTCTCTATGTTTAGGTCTTGAGGACATTCGTTTTAGCGCTTTGTGGGGCCTATCTTTGTACCTTTTGCATTAGTTTTCAACGGCATCGGCTCAACCGACAGAATGGCACTCAATTAGCATGAGTAACACCTTGATAAGCACAATGTGTGCGTAATCAATAGAAATGGATCCGACAACTTAGCAGGTCGAACCATCCTGTTGGCTGGGATAAATGATTGGCGGCGTCTATTGTCTGCTGTTGCTCTCAAGAGCAACAATTATTGGTTATCGCCACTATCATGCTAGGTTTGCACCCAGCATGATAGTGTGACAAACACTAATCTCTAAACCTCAACAGACATCACAACGGTCTCCAACTTTACAAACCGTCACACACACACAGACACGCACACACACACATGTACATGCTCACACGCACACGCAGCACGCACACACGCACGCACACACCATTAAGGGGAAGCATGGCCTTTTTCCCTTCTGTGACCCAACTTGCTGTGATCCCCCTCCAGGCCCCGTGGGGAAGCATGTGATGACTCACACCAGGAAAAAGGGTTCGACCAGGCAGAGCCACGGCACCGGGGGACGGCGGGACGGCGGCGCCCAGTGGCCCCATGGGGACAACACGGACGCCCGTGGCCCCAGCGCCTGCTGCGCTTCGGCAGGAGCAAGAAGATCGGGCCGGTCGTCAGGCGGGGGGCCGACGGGGCCCGGGGCGTGACCGACGGGAAGAGACGGCGGAGGGCCGGCGCCGGCCGGAGGACGCGGGCGAAGCGCGAGAAAAAGCGTGACAGGAAGTCGTACCCGCTGCGCGGCCGGACCGCCGGCTCGGACGACGAGGGCCTGACCTGCCGCGTGCTCCTCACCCGCCTGGAGGAGGGCCTGCGGGAGCAGGAGCGCGCTGAGCGGGGCAGAATGGCGAGGAGCGGCGGCGGCGGTGGCGGTGGCCACCCGAGGTCGTCCCGCAAGTCGAAATCCAGGAGGGACAAACGGGGGAGACAAAGGGAGGCGAAGGTGGCGCCCAAAACCAAATCGAAGGCGAGCGTGCCGAGCGACGCCAGCGACGCATCGTACCTCCCGGAGCCGCGCAAGCGCCGGCTGGCCTCGCTGAACGCCGAGGCGGTGAACAGCCTTCTGCTGGAGCGAGGAGGCGCCGACCAGCACCCGCCCGCCAAGCAGCAGGCCAAGAGACAGCACGAGGAGCCCGCCGGCGAGAGGGCGCCGCCCCCGGACGCCAACGCGGCTTGCGGTCGCGCCGCTAGCGGCCTCGGTTCCCCGCAGAGCGCCGCCAACGCCGCCGCCGCCGCTAAAGCCGGCGCGCCGCTGAAGCTGGAGCCGGCGCAGGGCTCCAAGCCCGTCCAGAAGAAGGCCAAAGCCAACCGGGGCGATTTGAGAGGCTGCGTCTGTCAGGCGGGCCTGGACACGCCGGCGCCCAGGCGGCTCGCGGGCCTGACGGCGGCGGCGCTGCTGAAGCTGACCAGCACGTCGGCCACCAGCAAGCAGAGGGCGAAGGCCCGCGCCCACGGCCACCGTCACCACAGACTCCAAGGCCCCGGGGGCCCCCGGCCGCCACGCCCAGGACCCAGACCCGTGTCAAACTCAAAGCCAAGGGCCGCGCCCAGAAGACCAGGGGGACGAAGGCCGCGCCCCGCGACGAGGACTGCGGCAAGGACAAGGTGGACTTTGAGCCCAAGGTGGAGTGGGAGAACGGCGGCTGCAACCACAAGCTGGCCAAGGCGGGCTACCAGCCGCGCGGCGTGCTGGGCTTCCCCGCTGAAGAGCGTGAAAGAGGAGCAGGTGGAGTCGGAGCTCAGCCCGTACTACTGCTGCCCGCCCGAGGGCTCGGTGGAGTACTGCCACCGCCTGGCCTTCTTCCTGGGCCAGCAGGCCTACGGCGACCCGTCGGAGGAGCCGCCGCTGAGCCCCTCCATGGCGCCGGTGAAGCGCGAGTGCCTGGTGACCTCGCCGGCGCTCGCCCACGGGCACCCGCACGCCGCGCTGACCCTCAGCCCCCCACCCGTGCCTGTGCACGGCGGAGCACTGCTTCTCCAGCTACTACGTGCACATCGCCCACCCCACACACACTGGAACCACGTCGGCCGCCCTGGCGCCCCGACCCCTGAACTTTGCCCCCTCGTCGCTGTGCCCCAACCGGGTGAGCGGGCCCAAGCTGCTGGGGCCGCCGCGGGTGTCGCACGCCCCCGGCCTGGCCCACCCGCCCTGCTGCGGCCCGGTGGGCTCGCCCTGCTACAACGAGGCGTGCCGGATCAGCGGCTACGCCTACCGGGCGATGCCCCCCGTCAACAGCAGGGGGTGCTCTTTCAGCACGGGGTGCACCGGGTGCACGCACAGCATCAAGACAGGTGGGTGGGCTGAGGGAGGCAGGTGGAAAAGGGATGAG
>JAXIVH010000023.1:790474-799087 GCA_036785325.1 Urophycis tenuis | reverse complement strand
GGACTAAAAGGTCACGCAAGGTTGCCTTGTTTTTTTAAGCACCTTATCCGCTGAAGCAGCATCAGAACTCGACCCCAGAAGAGAGGAGGTGGACAAACTGCCATGTTATTCCTCTCTTAAACCTCAACTGGCAGAAGAGGATGTTTAAAACGGTCTTTTTTTTTTAAAGCCAGCTGTTGGGATGCATGGCGGCTACACCCAGAAGCTCCCTCAAACGGCTGTTAATGTTCCGTCTGCTTGGTTCTAACATAACAGCCTTGAATGCCAGCCATTATGACAGTTGGTATTAGAAAACATAAAGTGTGTGCGTGTGCTTGTGTGCGCGCACGTGTGTATGTGTGTGTGTGTGAGTACTCGTGTGTGCGTGTGTGCATCTGTGTGCATCTGTGTGCGGGAGGAGGGAGATCAGATCACCTTTCTCAATAAAATGGAGGACGAAAACACACACACACACACACACACACAAAGACGACCAGCATTGCACAAAGCACAAGGTGACGCCGGCGGCCGGCAGCCCAGATGGACACCAACCGAGGGAAACGTACGGGAAGCGTGGAGGTCTGACCGCGAGAAAAAAACCGACTCGCCACAAAGCGCTGCTGATGAAGTCACAAGAAAACGGGATCGTGTTAGTTTAAAAAAAAAAAAAGCAAAGAAAACAAGACAAAAGACACACGCAGTGCGAATGAGTGTGAGGCGGGCCGAAACGCCGGACGATATTGACTGAACGACATCAGCAGTATTTCCCCCCCCCCACCCAATATCTCAGCATTGGGTGGGGGGGGGGGGAATGTAATAACACTGATGTGAATGTGATGACCCAGCAGGGCGAAGCCCCCCCCCCACCGTTTCCCACGCAACGCCGTCTCCACCTTTAAGACGTCTCGACGCGCCCAGGGGTACGTTCACGGACACCGCTTTACGCTGTGTCTTCCCACCGCACTGCAGTCGTTCACGACGCCGTGAAGGGGCGTTGCAGTTCAGGCGGTGGGGCGCCATCCCGTGGCGCGTCTCGTCACGGCGCGGGTCGCACGCCCAAGTCTCGCGACGGCCGGCAGAGCTGAACCGAGCAGCACGCGGGCCTCGCCGCCGGCCCTGCGAAAGACCGGGAACCCTCGGTGGGAGGTACAAACACGCCGCGTGAACTTGAGACTCAACACGCCCGGCGGGGAATGTACTGGAGACGTTATGCTGGTGTAAGATGTACGGTGGTGGTGGGGGGGGGGGGGTCAAACGTCAACCGGGCGCGGCGGTGATTAAACGCGGGGGGAGCGCAAAAACCCCCTGGTCGATAACGCGCGACTGTACGCCGGACCGACGTCAACAGCTGTTAAGTGTGGGGAAACAAACGCCGTTGCCTGGACGTTTTCTCCCCCGGCGCTAAATCACACGACAACATCAATGCCGTGACACGGGAAGGAGACGAATCGCCGCCCCGGTTCGTAAACAAACAGGAGTGTGACGCAAAAATAATCACGCCACGCCACCGGGCGTTTTTTCCTATTAGAGACGGTTGATTTAGAGAAACCATGTTGCATCAAGCATGGGGATTAATTATACATTACGGAAAGTATTTCCAGGATGTTTAAGGCGTGACACGGCATGGGCAAGCCTAGAATGTTCTCTCTGGTCTGGCCAAAATACACACTCTATGTGTGTGAGTGTGTGTGTGTGTGTGTAAATACAGCTTGACGCCAGCCGCATAGCTGTAAACAAATGGACACAGACAACTGCTATCCAACATAACAAGCATCCAGGCAGCATCCTTGGCCCTCTTTATAGTTTCGCCCAGCCGTCTCCTTAAACCCCCCGCCCCCCTCGACGCCGGCCTCCAGGAGTGCTGCTAACTCTGGGCCTCACTCAGAACACGCAGACACGCCCTGGGCGGGCGCCTCCGCCTCCACCCACAAGCTAGTCGGGACCTTTCAACCAGCCCACCCTGCTGCGTGTTTATGGGCCTGGGCTTGGCGAGCCATCATCAGGGGAACCCTGCTGCCAACCACGCACCCCCGCCGTATCCACCCCTTCGACTCTTCCTCTCCTCCAGGATGACGTTCAAAGGGCGGAGGGCCGGAGCCCCAGCCTGGCTGTTTCCTGAGCCTCCCGGACCCTCCGCGGCAGAGGCCCCCCCGGGGGGGCAGCCGGCCGGCGTGCTCCGCAGCGGGTGGGCCCCAGCACGCGGTTGGAGAGCCGGCGCCCAGCAGAGAGAGAGAGAGAGAGAAGGCGGGGACCAGCCGACCGGGCCGCCGCTCAATGACTCAGGCCTACTCGACACAAACGTCCCTGGCCCCGCCCTGAGGACGTGAGAGACCTCATTACAGGATACGTCCACAGCAAGAGGCAGGCAGGAAGAGATGGCAGCGTATATATTGACTGTATATACAGTACGTCCGACGACATCAACGGCAGAAGCAAAACCGCTGTGCGCTGGACAGATGTAGGCCGAGGAGGGGGCAAGGGGGAGCATCATCTGAGCAGCCCCCCCCCCCCCCCCCCACTGAGGCCCGCCCGCCTCGTGCACGTGCACACTCCACAGTCAACAGTATGAAATATTCAGGCCTTCTGCCCCTCAACATGGCGGTTATTTTAGCAGCAGGGAGGGGAGGTTGAGGGAGGAGGGGCGGGTCACTCAGGAAGAACCCCCACCACACCCCCTCTGTGACTCAATGACGAGGCAGTGGAGTCAATGTATGGAGCGAAGAAAGAGGCGGGGCAGTGAAGGAAGGAAGGCCATACGTGACCACGTGAAGCTTATGAAACGAAAACACCCACACGAGCGAGGGGAATAGACGGAGACACAGGATGATGCTTATGATTACAAGGATGTGTTGGTAAGAGAGACAGACAGACAGACAGACAGACAGATGGACGGACGGACAGAGAGAGAGACAGAGAGTGGGAGAGCAGGTCATAAGAACGACAGGGTGATGGGTGTATCAGAATTTGAGACGGGATGCACGTAGCGAGCACAAGGGAACGGAGAGAGAGAGAGAGAGAGAGAGAGAGAGAGAGAGAGAGAGAGACACAGAGAGACACACAGAGGAAGGAAGACACATGAGGAGATGAGGAGATTGGAATTCCATTAGGAAGCAGGAAGAATCAAAAAGACAGGAGTGGAGGAGGGCGTGTCCCAGAGAGAGAGAGAGAGAGAGAGAGAGACACAGAAGAAGTGCATCTTGGGACAGTGAAAAGTACCCCAGGGCGACATGGTGTTGGACATGCGGCTGTCCGGGGGGGGGGGGGGGGGGCGGCTAGCTATGCTAAGACGCTACAGTGGCCGGCCGCCCCTGCAGCCGTCACAATGTGATGCTGTGTGACAGCCACCGAGACCACATAGGACGGTACGTGACTGGCAGGACAGACAGATGGGAGAGGTCCACAGTATGTAGGCCAGAATAACACGGGGTGGCGGCGGCTCTGACAGCAGTGGAAAAAAGAAAAAAAAGAAAAAAAGAAAAGAGAAGAAAAAAAAAAAAGAGCAGTTGGATTCTGATTCGGCGTGTCGATCTACACGGGGACGGCCAATCGCGGCCCGCCGATTGAGCGATGCACCCCCCTGCAGCTAACAACATCCCACACTGATGCCACACCAAAGAGTTCACGATTGCGTCGCTCGCACGTTTAGTTCCTGGTCCTCGAACGTGGTCGAATTAGGTTGAGTTTGGAGGGGGGGGGGGCCAAGCACGATCCCGAGTGTGTTTCTGCGCCGTTTTTTCGGTTGCATGTCGCTAACCTGTGACCTACGCGCCTAGCGTACGACCTGCGATTTTGACCCTCAAAATGGTGGCGTTTTGAGATTTTAGTGATTGAACAAAATCTAAAAAAAAAAAACAAACACACCCCTCAATCCTTTTGGTTATTGCCCAATACTAGTTGACAACACAATTGTCGGGTCACTTGATCACCGTCAAGAATTGCATGGAGTTTATCTGCTTGGCCTTAATCTCCAGATATGTGCTAAATGGCCCTTCTTTCTCCCTCTCGGGTAGTGATATGGGGGTGGTAACAGAGTGGCCTGTTGTGTACGCTCAGTGTGTGTGCGTGTGTGTGTGTGTGTGTGTGTGTGTGTGTGTGTGTGTGTGTGTGTGTGTGTGTCTGTGTGTGTCTTCTGATCAGTATTCTGATGCAGGCTGCAGCCTCCCTCTCTCCTCACGACCGGCCAAAGAGGAACAGACAGGGCCGTTGGGTCACTTATCTTTGGCCTACAGGAAGCTGGCTGGGGGGTAAAAAAAAGGGCCCTGTATCTGTATGAGCCTGGATATGGCTCTCTCATCTCTCTCTCTCTCTCTCTCGTCCTCTCTCTCTCCTCTCTCTCTCTCTCTCTCTCTCTCTCTCTCTCTCTCCTCTCTCTCTCTCTCTCTCTCTCTCTCTCTCTCTCTCTCTCTCTCTCTCCCTCTTCTCTCCTCCTCTCTCTCCTCTCTCTCCTCTCTCTCTCTCTCCTCTCTCTCTCTCTCCCTGTGTGGTGTGTGTGTGTGTGTGTGTGTGTGTGTTATTATGTTACGTCTGTTTGGACTTCACTGGGTGGAAATGTTGTAAATGTTGGTGGTGATTGCCATCCACACATCCTGTCTAGTATGTGTGTGTGTGTGTGTGTGTGTGTGTGTGTGTGTGTGTGTGTGTGTGTGTGTGTGTGTGTGTGGCTGACGAGGTCTTTAAGCTATCTTTAGCATATCCGCCTAACTGCAGTGTTAATTAAAATAAAACACACGCAATGTAATATTTAGCACAAGCTCGCACGTCATGCTGAACAATATTTGAACGACATTGCTTTCATCCCCTGTCCTACTTTCTGCGATCATATCCAGCATAGTATGACATCATGGGGATTTTCAGTCCGAGCAATCGAGCACTGATTTTACACCCACTCCAACCATAGAAAATAAGGATACATCCGTAGTATACCCGCTGACTCCATTTATATCCAAATTAAGGGATTGTGTCCTATTTAGTGTCAATTGAAGAGCTGTGTCGCTCATAACCCCAGGCTTTCGTCTGAAGGCAAAGTTACTTTTCCGATTTACAACACCATCCTGTGTGAGACACGTTTCACTAAAAGCGATCATTATCTCTACATTTACGGAGGATAAAAAACACTTTTATCCAAAAGTGTGTTTGCGCAAAACCACCCTTAGTAACCGTTTAAGAGCAATGGATTAAACCTGGCTCACACGTCATCCCTTCTAGTTTATTGTACTGGCGGCACCGTTAAGATCACTGTGATAGTTATCTTACACATTTATAATGCAAGTGCCTTCTTGCTTACCCCAAAATGACCAGCTCGCCGTATTTTATCGGGTCTTTAACGGGCACATCATCCTCGTCTTGTTTCGGTGAATTCATCAGACTGGCGCCGACTGCTCCAAAAAAAAAAGACGCGTCTAATAGCAATAGTAGTGAAATAATAGATTGCAGGCACTCGGGAAAAACTACAAATGAGTTATTTAAAATAGTCCGGGTCAAAGTTAATGCACGGGCCAGTGTCTTTTCAGACTCCTTACTCCTCGGTTTATTGTTTTTGTTGCTAAAAGAAGCATCTTTCGTAGCGTGTAACTGTGTGCAGTGGGGTCGATGGAGGGCCCGCGCTACAAATCTGTTCTGTAGCATCGGGCACAACAACGGCTAGCGGTGGGGAGTGGGTCGTACCACGCACACGAGGGGTGTTTCGTAGAAACTTTCTCAAATTGTGCTAAATACTGTGCCATTAAAGGGGGATGCATCCATTTTGGAACATTGTTTATGTCCGAACGTGTGTTTAATTTTCCCGCAAAGTAGTAAATTAAGGATTAGAAATAGGTCATGGATATACGTTTAGGCGTGTAAGGCCCCCATTAAACATGGGATTGAAGAAGTCCCGACGAGAACACGGGCACTGACTCATGAAATAAACTAGAATTCTCTGGGCATGTGTTGCCGGTCAAGACTTAATTTCCCTCCCAGTGAACGTTTCTTTCTCGGAATGAAGATCATATGTCGTTGGGCAATTAAGTAATCTGACCTAATTAACTTGTATATGCGTATTTGTTGTCGGATGTGTGTGTGTGTGTGTGTGTGTGTGTGTGTGTGTGTGTGTGTGTGTGTGTGTGTGTGTGTGTGTGTGTGTGTGTGTGTGTGTGTGTGTGTGTGTGTGTGTGTGTGTGTGTTATTCTGGTTAGGATGTGGGTCACCACCGCATCCAGACAAGCCAAGTTTTCATTGTCTGTATTCGCTTAGAGAGAATGATACATTTAGAAATTAGCCATTTATACACCACATCTCTCCACATTTCCCATCCCCTCTGTCTGTCATCTGTCACTCACACACATACACACACACACGCACGCACGCACGCACGCACGCACACACACACACACACACACACACACACACACACACACACACACACACACACACACACACACACACACACACACACACACACACTATATGAATGTATATTACACAATACACACACAGAGACTTGAGCACTCTGCCTTCTGGTCTATCCATGCACCTCTCTCCCTCTTTCTCTCTCTCTCTCTCTGTTTCTGTCTCTCTCTGTCTCTGTCTTTGTCTCTCTCTCTGTCTCTGTCTCTCTCTCTCTCTCTCTCTCTCTCTCTCTCTCTCTCTCTCTCTCTCTCTCTCTCTCTCTCTCTCTCTCTCTCTCTCTCTCTCCCTCTCTCTCTCCCTCTCTCTATATCTATCTATTTATATAGTTGTCTATCTATCATCCATCCATCCATCCATCTTTCTCTCCTCACAGTCAGACATTTTTTTATGAAAGAACTGATGGATTACTACTCGATGCCTACTCATACGTGCTGCTACCACAAGAGGGCAGTCTTTAAAAAGAATAAGTCTCCACATACATCTAAAAGGACGATATTCTGTAACACTTTAATGACACCATGGTCGACTCGTCTCTGTCTAAACATTGGCCAATGGCCGCAGTAGTTTATAGTGGTACTAGTTAATCACTTAATCCCCAAATGAATTATTTTCTGAAGTTTCATCCTGTGCGGGAGGGTAATGGATAAGCGACTCCCGTGTCAGTCTGCAGAAATCCACAAATTGGACGGCGCTGCAACAGTATCGCGTATGTAGGTTGGACATCAATCCCAGCAAGTCTTGTGTTCTTTGTTGTCATGGTTCTTTGATGAGGTGGAAAGCCGACCTATTCGCTACGGGAGATTTGGACCCGACCCAGACGCCCTGGGTTCACCTGTAAGAGAATCTACCCACCTTCGGCATGACGTCACCGTTGGCCAACCTTAGATGAAACCGTAGACATTGCCGAGGCACACAACAGTAACATGTAGAAGCTTGCGTGCGGGTTGAGGGCAGGGCGACTGTGGGAACACACTAGGACACGGCGCTGCAAGAATGAGCTGTAATGTTTGCTTCTGGTAGGCCTGCGTTTCCACACAAGCGCCTTGTTTCACGCAGGCAAATTCACACCCGACCCCTCCCCAGAGACGAGCGCTATCGCCCTGAGAAGGGAAATTACGTGACACTTTTTGAGTAGTGTGTTTAAGACAGGCAGCCTTTGATGACACAAACCACAACCCAACCGCGCACCAAGCAGAGGCCCAAGTCATGGCCTTTGAGTGTCTTATTGTCAAAAGATATATAGATATAGATACAGATATTGTTATGTTGCAGTATATTTTGCAGTATAACACGGTAATGTCCGTAGATTTAATTTTGATAGGTGTTAAGGTAGGTTTCATTTTAGTGTGACTAGGTAGTGAAACCCAAACTCATGACTTCAGTTTTTCAGAAGAGAACATATTTGGCTCCACCTTCACCTCAAACTAGCTCTCATTTTCCCTGCTCTGTGATCTACTGTTAAACCTGACCTCCAATCATTGTTGAAAGAAAACACATTATTCAGTAAAAAGTACATATTCTCTGTTAGTGGTGATAACAATAAAATAATATTGTAAATAATGACGAATGCAGTAACCCTCTGTTGCTCTTCTGTTCCACTATTCCCTCCTCAGGCTGAGGGTTGATCGGCCAGGGCTGGAATATCATTCAGCAAAACAGCATTCTGGGAGTTGTAGGAGTTTTGATGTTATAAAGGGAACTCGAGCAGTGCATCCTGTTTTCAAAAAAGAAGAAGGAAACACATAACCAGACAAGCGACAGATGTGCATACTGGCATCTCCGCCTCTCGATGGACTGTTTCTTTACGAGATATACAGACGGCGTGACAAGACTCTCTGGCAATGCACTCCACTGCCTCACGGTTGCCATGTCAACCACAAGGCCCACATCTGGCTCAGTGTGGCCCGTACACAGACATCATTTGCAGCTGGATAGTGCAGCCACCTTGTGTTCACGTGTGATAAATACTTATTCTCTGAAGAAGAAAAAAAAAGAAATATCCAAAATTCCAGCTGATGGAAAACGGGACATTGAACGTCTAAAGTCAATGACATCATATGATTTAGGGGGATGGTTCTCGAGCTGTTTTTCATATTTGCCCCAGCGAAGAGTCGACGCAGGATGGATCAGCTCTGCCAGGGTCAATAAGAGATCATCTGGAGCATGGAACTCACAGCATAACACAGACCTGCCCTTCTGCACAGTAGACGCTATCCATGGACCATATTTGGTGCTGGCTAGACACAG